>CM064969.1:63893508-63976573 GCA_032847665.1 Solanum chilense
GTACCCAATTTCAGAATTCCCAAGTATATTGAAACGAGACCCTGCGACGGTCCGTCGTGCCTGTGACGGTCCGTCGTGGGTTCCGTCGTTTCAGCCAATTTTCCAGAATTAAAATCTGCTGCTCAAAACGACTAAACAGGTCGTTACAACACATTAATATTTCGTTGGTCAATAGAACATGAAAAAATTGAAAATTATTTCCTAAATACGAATAGAGAAAGACCTAATCAATTATTTATATTATTTCCTGTATTGCAATAGCCAATAGCTTTTTATATCACCTAGAATTTCCTTTTATTCTTAATTTTTTTTTATGTCTAAACAACTCTGTATCACATCGTGAATGATAACTAAGTCAAATCTCCGTTATAGGCGAAGGACGAAAGAGAAGGAGCCAAATCTATTTATAGTATGTATGTATATTATATGTATAATAGCTAGAAAATAGAGAGAGAAAAACAACATTTATGTAAGAATTTACATTCATTTTTAATTTTTTTTATTGGAAAACTAAATTAAAAAACATAATTCCGCATATTGCCCACAACATTCATTTTATGTGTGTTTTAATATTCAAAATTTTCAACCGAGTTTATAATTATTGAATAAATTTTGTTCTCATTTACAATTGAGCTGTTATTGTTATTTTATAAATATGAGTTTTCAACTGAATTTACTATTATAAAATAAGTTATTGAATTTGAAAAATAAGAAAAAAGAAATCTATCAAGTTTAGATAAGCCAAGAAGAAAATAAATAAATAAACTGATTTATGCTTTAATGTACAGTTTTTGTTAATTTTTTTGTTAAATTTTCTTATTGTGTTTATTGTTATGACAAAATTCAATAGTAACTCTTATCTAGATTTTTGGAATTATTATATTTTTTTTAAATTTATTTATCTGATTTTAATTTAATACATATTTAAGAAAACAAAGTAAATTTTAAATCTTTTTGACTTGAAAAATAGTAAAATGTATGAAATATCTTTTACATTTGTATAATTTTAAATATGATGATATGAAAAATTAAAATTATAAATAAAAGTAAAATTTCTTATTTCTTTTTGAACAAATTGAAATATTCAGTATAAATAATATATCCACTTGGTAAAGTCTGAATAGAATATATGCAATTTTTATCATTACATAGAGAATTTATTTTCGACTCAAAGCATATCGAACCGAAATAAGAAACAAAGAACATCCAAACAAAAAATAGTGGCAGAGAGTGGTTTCCCTTTTCAGGGAGAAAATCCAAAAAAGAAAAAGAAAAAAAAAAGGCTTAAATCCTAAAATAAGTATTTTGTGAGTGCTGTTGTGGTCTCATGTGGAGCATCATCCTGTGTAGACAACCAAATGTTAATTAGTTACAGCAAATTTAATTGTTTGTGGCATTGTTGAGTGTATTTAAAGGTGTTTTGGTAAAGCCCCAACAAAAGTATATGCTTAAAGACTCTATTTTTAGCTGACTATTTTTCTTGATTTGGCTGAATGATTGACAATCAAGAAGCATAAGTTGAAGAATTAGAGCTTTTGATGCTTGTTCACATGGAGGAATCTTGGATTGGTACAAGGTAGTTCAAGTGGGTATCAACTTTTACCTTTTATTCTTGTTGAATTTGGTGGATTCTTGCTGTAACTTTTCTTTTCTTTATCACCTTATTTTGGTACTATATTTATTCTGGATAAAGGTGAGACCTTTTGTCTGGTCTTCAATTTTTTGTTGTTTCATTTCAGACTCTTGATTCTTCTAGGCTTTTACTAATAACATATGGGAGTTTTTTCCATCCCCAATTTTGGTTAAGAATCTATACAAAAGATAGCTAGAGAAACTGAAATTCTAAGAGGATATAGAGAGATGTCTTCTAGTTCTACAACAAACAGGACGAATTGCTCAAGGGGCAGTTCAGCTAGATCTAGGCGTAGTGCTAGAGTTATTGCTCAGACTCCAGTTGATGCAAAGCTTCATGTGGAGTTTGAGGAGTCTGAGCAACAATTTGATTACTCTAGTTCAGTTAACTTGTCAAATTCCACTAGCAATGTTCCATCTTCAACTGTATCTGATTATCTCCAGAAAATGCAAAGGGGAAGTCTAATTCAGCCGTTTGGATGCATGATTGCTATTGATGAGCAAAACTTTGCTGTCATAGCGTATAGCGAAAATGCACCAGAAATGTTGGACTTGACACCTCATGCAGTTCCAAGCATCGAACAGCAAGAGGCTCTGACATTTGGAAGAGATGTCAGGAAACTTTTTCGATCTTCAGGTGCTTCTGCCCTCGAAAAAGCAGTCAGCTTTGGAGAACTTAGTTTGCTAAATCCTATTTTGGTTCATTGTAAAAACTCAGGCAAGCCTTTCTATGCGATTCTGCACCGCATTGAGGTTGGATTAGTAATAGATTTGGAGCCTGTGGATCCAGACGAGGTCCCTGTAACTACAGCGGGAGCTATAAAATCTTATAAGCTAGCAGCTAAAGCCATTCGGAAATTGCAATCTCTACCAAGCGGGGATATATCATTGTTATGTGATGTGTTAGTTAGAGAAGTTAGTCATTTGACTGGCTATGATCGTGTTATGGTTTATAAATTCCACGAGGATGAACACGGGGAAGTAGTTGCTGAATGTCGTACGCCTGAACTAGAACCTTATCTTGGCTTGCATTACCCTGCTACAGATATACCACAAGCTTCAAGATTTCTCTTCATGAAGAATAAGGTTAGGATGATATGTGATTGCTTAGCTCCACCAATTAGGGTGATTCAAGATCCAAGATTGACTCAGTCGCTGAGCCTTGGTGGATCCACATTAAGAGCTCCACATGGCTGTCATGCACAATACATGACCAATATGGGTACTGTTGCATCTATGGCGATGTCTGTGATGATTAATGAGCCAGATGATGAGCTGGATAGTGACCAGCAAGTGGGAAGAAAACTGTGGGGTTTGGTAGTTTGCCACCACACTTGCCCTAGATTTCTTTCTTTTCCTTTGAGGTACGCGTGTGAGTTCTTGCTTCAAGTTTTCAGTGTTCAGGTCAATAAAGAAGTGGAAATGGCAGCTCAACTTAAGGAAAAGCAGATACTGCAAATTCAAACTGTTCTATGTGACATGCTTCTAAGAGATGCTCCCATGGGGATTGTTACTCAGTCTCCTAATGTTATGGACCTTGTAAAGTGTGACGGGGCTGCACTTTATTATAGGAACAAGCTTTGGTTGCATGGTGTTACCCCTACGGAGTCCCAAATCAGAGATATAGCTGAATGGCTCAATGAATCTCATGGTGATAGTACAGGTCTGAACACTGATAGCCTCATGGAAGCTGGCTTCCCAGGTGCTTCTGTGCTCGGTGATGCGGTATGTGGAATGGCTGCTGTAAAAATAACTTCAAAAGATTTCCTCTTCTGGTTCCGCTCCCACACAGCTAAAGAGATCAAGTGGGGTGGTGCAAAACATCTTCCTGGAGACAAGGATGACGGAAGAAAAATGCACCCAAGGTCATCATTTAAAGCCTTTCTGGAGGTTGTTAAGCGGCGGAGCCTGCCTTGGGAAGATGTGGAAATGGATGCCATCCATTCCCTGCAGCTGATATTGCGAGGATCTTTGCAAGATGAGGCTGCTGATTGTTCTAAAATGATTGTGAATGTCCCTGCTGTAGATACCATTATAGATAGAGTGGATACACTTCGTATTAACGATATGGTTCGTCTCGTTGAAACAGCATCAATGCTTGTTTTGGCTGTTGATACTTCAGGCCGTATCAATGGATGGAACTCTAAAGTTTCTGAACTAACTGGATTGCCGGTAGAGAATGTTATAGGTGTACCTTTGGTTGATTTGGTTATTGATGGTACAACAAACACAATTAAACGTGTTCTCTCCCTGGCTTTGCAAGGTGATATTCTGGTTACCCTTGTCATTTACTGTGTTAGTTCAATTTGCAATATGTGTAGATGAACGTACCGTGTGAAAAAAACAAGATTGTTTCATGACACTTTATCTATTTTTCCATTCTTAAATTACAACTTATGCACGAGCTGCATCGGCTATGTCAAGTTGTTTGTTTATCAGTCCTAGCATATTTGGTCTCATTTTGAGTTTATTTCCTCGTGTATAAAGACCTCTGACATGAAGCTCTAAAAAGAACAAAGGAAATGTCAAAAACTGAAGTGGAATTAGATGAACTGTTTTGGACATTGCTGTTGGGCATTGCCGGTCTTTCAATTTTTTGGCCCCTCATGCAATCTGAAACTTGTCCTGTATTTTGACCTCAATGCTGGATATTATCATGTTATTTGTTGTTGCTACTGTTTGCTTCTCCCTTATTTTCAGCATGACTTTCTCTACTGTATTTCCCTTCCATGCTTGATTTTGATATGCTTTACTTAAGCTGAGGGTCTAGCAGAAACAACCCCTCTACCTTCACAAGGTAGACATAAGGTCGTGTATGCACCACCCTCCCTAAACCCCACTTGTGGGATTACACCATGTATGTTATTGTTGTTGTTATTGTTAGGGTCCCGATTCAGGGTAGTTCCCTCTCCCTTCCTGTCTTATTTCTCTGGTGTTGCTACTTGACTTCCAATGCGATAACTTATGTTCTTATTTTGTTCTTTTCAATTTTTTCCTTGAAAATGATTCTACTTTGATATTTAAATTGCAGGCAAGGAGGAGAAAAATGTGGAAATCAAACTTAGAACACTTGGTCCTCAAGAAAAGGTCGGGTCAATTTCAATAGTGGTTAATGCCTGCTGTAGTCGAGATTTTAAACAAAACATAGTTGGAGTTTGCTTTACAGGAAAAGATGTTACTGGGCTAAAGCTGATTAAGGACAAATATAGTCGCGTTCAAGGTGATTATGTTGGAATTATCCATAGTCCATCTCTTTTAATTCCTCCAATTTTTGTGATGGATGAGCAGGGAAGATGTGTGGAATGGAATGATGCTATGCACAAGTTGACTGGGTCGAAGAGGGAGGAGGTCATTGATCAAATGCTTCTTGGTGAAGTTTTCACAGTCAATAGCTTCGGTTGCAGGGTTAAAGATCAAGACACATTAACCCAACTTACGATATTATTGAATAGAGTAATTGCTGGTGGGGAAGGTGAGAAATTGTTTTTTGGGTTATTTAATAAACAGGATAAGTATATTGAAGCCTTAATCTCTGCAAATAAAAAAGTTGATGACGATGGTCGAGTAACTGGGGTCTTGTGCTTCCTGCATGTTCCTAGTCCAGAACTTCAATATGCAATGCACGTACAAAAGCTGTCAGAACAAGCTGCTAAAAATAGTCTTAAAAAGTTGGCTTATGTTCGTCTTGAACTAAAAAACCCTTTAAATGGGATAAACTGCATACAGAATCTACTGAAATCTTCTGATTTGAGCAAGGATCAAAGGCAATTGCTGAAGACAAGCACAATGTGTCAAGAACAACTAGCCAAGATCATTGATGACACTGATATTGAGAGTATTGAGGAATGGTATGATAATTTGACCTGCATTTATTGTTATACCTTTTATGTAGAGAAGAAATATCTGCTTTATGCTCAGGCCATTGCACTAGTATTTCTGCTCATCAGGATCATAGCTATAGCTTCTATATATTTGCAAAGAGCTACTCTGCCTGCCTGTTTTTCACAAAGTGTGTGCCTGGCATTTTGGGAGATTGCTAAGGAAGTTCCTTTTTTTTTTCTTTTTCGTTTTGTAGAGATTGCTAAGGAAGCTGATGCATCAGTTCTTCTGTTCTTTGCTTTCAAAAGTCTTTGATGTCTTTCTCTCTTCTTGATATTAGTTTTTCACAAAGTATGTGTTTTATGCTCAGGCCATGGGTGTAGTGTGGGATCAATACCTGATTTGGTCTACTTATCTTAGATACTTTGACTACATTATGACCGAGAAGTATAGATTGATTGGGTGTATATATTTGTCTAAAGTATGAAATGCTTTTCTATTATGCAAGATACTGTTTGAGTAAAATATTGCTGTTTATAAAGAATAAGTTTTATTTATTTAAGTTCAATAAATTTAACTAATCAAAATCTGTAGTTTATATGTCGTAATATACATTTACTAGTCATATTTCAACCCCATATCTGCACTCGGATCATACCCCTGAATTCTAATTTTTTGTGATGAAGAATCCAACGTCAAATCTGCACCCATAGTGGATACTTGCACCGTGTCCGAGCAACATAGATGCGAAAAGCCTCAATCTAGTTGGGGCTGACTATATGAACCCTCAGCATCATAACATGCTCTATTTGGGTCCATAACATTTCGATATTCCGTACTTAAGGATATCACACAAGGAGTCTCTACTAGACTCTAGTAGTTATATCCTTATTATACTAAGAGTCTTCTAGTTGGTATCACCTATATGGATTTTCAGCTTATTTTTTCCATCTTTTGCTAGATTTGGCTGGATCCTGATATATTCTTAAAAAAAATTTAGATGACTTTTTCAAGTAAACTTTTTTCGATGTGATTTTAGGTCTACCTCTTCCTCTTTCAACACATTCATTCATCATATTTTCACATCTTAGAACTGGTGCATTTGGAGGCCTATGTGACATGTGGTCAAACTATTTCAAACAACATTCTCTCATTTTACCCTCTATATGCGCTACTTGCACTAGTAGGTGGTTGTGATCATTTTTTGATCTTATCTAATATTGTATGACCGCACATCCATTTTTAGTATTTGCATCTCCGTGACACTGATTTTGTGGATATTTATCATCTTTATATATTTTTGGACTGGTCCTGATCATTGCGATATTTTTTTCAGCTATACAGAAATGAACTCTTGTGAGTTCAATCTTGGAGAAGTTGTTACAGTGGTCATTAACCAAGTTATGATTCTTAGTCAGGAGCGTAAGGTTCAGGTCACATGGGACTCGCCTGTCGAAGTATCACAGTTGTACCTGATTGGTGACAATTTGAGGCTTCAACAAGTCCTTTCTGACTTTTTGACCACAGCTATCCTCTTTACTCCCTTTGAAGACTCCTCTGTGCATTTCAGAGTAATTCCAAGGAAGGAACGTATAGGGACGAAGATGTACATCATGCATCTTGAATTTCGGTAATCATTCTCTCATCACTCAGATTTGGATTTATTGATTATTTTGCATGCAATTCATTTGTCAAAATGAAGTCTATAGGCCTGTTTTAGATTGGGAACTAACTACTGCTAGTTATCTCAACGTAATCCCCAGCTATGTTCTCAAGGTTGTGATTACACTCCATGCTTCTTAGTGTACATCTTTTGCTGTTTTATGGGAAAACACGATTTTTTAAAGTATGATATGTGGCTTAAAATGTTTAAAGAGAGTAAATTACAGAAATTTGACTTCTACGAGTACTAATCCAGATGTAGAGACTTTAGGTTCTGTGACGATGTGCGCAAGTTCCACTCTTCATTTCCTCATAGCTGTTTTTTCTCTAATGGTATCTGAAGAAAGCTCCTCCGCATTAAACATGGGAGACCATTAAGTGAACATGTAAATTCTCTTGAATTGGAGGTACCGATGTATATAATGTACCCGCAAACCATGCTGAAGCTGAAAAATGCCAAGTAAAGCTTCCTGAGTTGCTGAAACGGCACTAAAATGCCCTATTGCGTGTTTATCTTTTAACTCTCTTGTAATACGGGGTTTAAATAATAAATGTATTACATAAAGCTTGGGAGATTAGAGGGGACACAAATAGTATGAAGATTAGGACAACTAATTGTATTACGGAAGCAACTAGGAAAGTGAGGGGCTTCAAAGGGTAACTTTGCTGGACATAGAAGGGACTGGTGGTGGAATTGAGAGGTGCAAGAAAATGTGGAATTCCAGAAAGTTGGTGAAGTTAGCGGAGAGCAATAAAGAGGAGGAAAAGAGGACAAATAGAAAGAGGCACAAGACTTGAACGAGGGAAGCAGGAATAGCAGTTACGACGGCTAAAATGGCAACATTTGAACACGTGTTTGAACTAAAGGACAAAGATGAGGAAAAGAAGTTGTATAGGCTTGCCAAGGCAAGAGAAGGAGAGCTCGCGACCTAGACCAAGTTAGGTGCATTAAAGACAAGAATGAAAAAATATTGGTGGAAGAGATGCACATTAAACACAGATAGCAGGATAATTTCATACTCTTAATGTAGAGGGACAAGAATATTGTGTTGGGTGATTTAGAGCACTTCGATAGCCATCAAGATTTTGGATATTGTAGGTGTATAAAGCTTGGGGTGGTTAAGGGGGCATTTGCAATTCGTAAGATGAGAGGGGGAAGAGTGACTGGGCCAAGATGAGATTCCGATGAAATTTTGGAACAACGCAGCAAAAATAGGTATGTAATGGCTGACTTAGTTGTTTAATGTTACTTTTAGGAAGACTAAAAAACTCGGAGAATGGATGTGGGATATGATGATCTCGTTGTACAAGAACAAGAGTGATACTCAAAATTGCAACAACCATATGGGTATCAAACTATTAGACCACACTATGAGTGTTTGGGGGAGAGTGGTTGAGATGAGGATTAGGAGGGATGTGTCTATTTTCGAGAATCAATTCAAATTCACACCAGCATGATCAACTGTGGACGTCATTCATCTTTTAAGGAGATTGTTGGAGTAGTATAGAGATAGAAAAAGAGATTTACATATGATGTTTATTGACCTAAAAAAGACATGACAAAGTCCCAAGGGAGGCTTTATGGTTATGCTTGGAGTTTAGAGATGTACAAGTGGCATAAATTAGAGTGATTAAGGATGGACATGTACAATGGAGCCAAGAACAGAGTGGGAACAGTCGGAGAAACACTTCCCAATTGAGATGGAGTTGCACCAGGCATCAATTCTTAGCCCATTGTAAAGCATTGGTGATGGATGAATTGATACGATATATTTTGGGGAAAGTATCATGGTGTATGTTATTTACTGATGATATAGTATTGATTGACGCGACATGCGGGGAAGTTAATTATAGACCGGAGGTTTGGAGACAAACCCTATAATCTAAAGGGTTCAGGTTGAGTAGAATCAAAATAGAGTACACGAAGTTCAAGTTAAGTGACGCGTCATGTGGCGGATGTGGAAGTGAGGATTGATATACAAGTCATTCCCAAGAGAGGAAGTTTCAAGTATCATGGGTCAGTAATCTAAGGAAACGGGGAGATCGATGATGATGCCACATATCTTATTGGAGCTAAGCAGATGAAATGGAGGCTCACACATGGTGTCATATGTGATAAAAATGTACCGCTTTGACTTAACGACAAGTGTTATAGAATGGTTGTTAGACCAACTATATTGTATGGAGCAAAGTGTTGGCCAATCAAGAACTCACACATCCAAAATATGAAATTAATGAAAAAGGAGATTCTTACATGAATGTTTGGGAACACTAGGAGAGACAAAATTAGGAATGAGGATATATGGGGCAAGGCGGGAGTGGCCTTCGTGGTGGACAAGATGCGGGAAGCGAGATTGTGATGTTAAGGCATATATGAAGAGTAAGAACATAGATGCTCTAATAGGAGGTGCGGGAAGTTGACAGTGATAGCCTGATAGGTCTAAGGAGGGGTAGAGATGGATCCTGGAAGAATGGGGGAGAGGTGATTAGACAATATATGACACATCTTTAGCTCACTGAGGACGTGAAGAGAAAATGGAGGTCGAGGATTAGAATAGAAGGTCTGTTGGTAATCAAGTGATTTCTCTCTTCCTGTGGGAGAGCGTCATATTCTTCATTTTTATCACCATTGTTGTTTATGTTACTTTTACTATTTCTCTCTGTCAAATCTCAAACTTTTCTTCGATATTTTCAGCATAGCTTGTTTAACTCTTGTATTTTTCGAACTTGTTTTGAAAAACACTTCTCTTGAGCCGAGAGGTTTAACTTGTATTTTTCAAACTTGTTTTGAAAAACACTTCTCTTGAGCCGAGAGTATGTTGTTGTAGTATCAAATAAGGGCAATCTGCCTCGGGATTTCTTTTTCCTTCTGGTAGAATCTACTTAGAAGGCTAGAAGTAGCAGTGCAGTGCTCGATTAGGTTTTAGCAGTTTTCACTGATTCTGAGATATCAAATATTGAAACTCTTTGAAGTGATCCTTTTCTGTCATCCTTGAGCATAAGAGTAATACATTACGCATATTAGTATAATATCCAACATTTTCTTCTAGTTAAAAGGAGGGGATGGAAAGAGAAGGGGCAAATTAAGATTACCCCCCCCCCCCCCCCCAAAAAAAAAAAGAAGGAAGAAAGAAAAATAAATATAAAATTTCTCAATTTATCCAAATTTTACAGAGCTGCATTTTTTTGGGTATGAACTACTACCATTGACAACCAAGAATGTAATACAAACTAAAGAGCACCTAGGGCTACTATCACCTTCTAGGAAGGGTAATATGGCCATCTAGGCCCCAGGCAGAAAAAGAATCAAAGTAAACAAACTAATTACATAATTTCCGAAACAAAGACCGACATCTATGTGTTCTCTTTGAACTTTGCAGTAACCATAGTCTGTGTTTGATCTCCTTTTGTATTTGTGTACCACAACAACAATATATCTTGTGTAATTCCACAAGTGGGGTTAGTGTATACGCAGACCTTACCCCTACCTTTGTGATGTAAAGAGGTTGTGTAACTACAAATTTTTATGTACAATGGTTTGTCTATCTATCTTCCAATTCCTAGCCTGCCAAGTATGGTAGATCATGGCTCCCCAAATTGCAACAGACTTCCTTCTTCATATCCCAAGATCGGTAGTGAGGGATTGTTACCCAAGTGGGGACGTCAAAGATGGTGGGATGTTGGCTGTCCCATATGGTTGCGCTTGGGGGCTAATCTCTGGCTTGCTCTGTCCAAGCACAGAGTTGGATAACGTGGCCCGATCTAAATAATGGGGTGCTGGATTCCTAAAGCAGAGTAGACTGTGTGAGGCTAGCTTCATAGAGCTGCAATTTATTATCCATATTCTTCCAAGTTATTTGGCATCTATATGACCATTCTATTAGTTTGAAGGGGGAAAATTGTTTACTTTGTGAAAAGAAGTAAAACAAACAAAATGCAACAAGACGGATAAAAATGAAAACGAGGAGACTAAATATAATCATTTGAACCCACAGATCCCACCTGTGGGATTACAAGGGTATGTTGTTGTTGGTTAAACGCTAGATGCTTAAGTACTTGAACTTGTAATCTTTTTATGATAAAATCTCTCCTCAAATAATAAACTATCTCATACCCTTTCTCCTAATTCTCAACTAAGGTTTCCTTTAAAGTCTGATAGAGCAACATGCGAAGTTTGAAGCCTGATCTGCTTCCACTGTACGTTAAATCTTACTATATTGCATTTCACCTCTCAGGATCACTCATCCATCCCCAGGGATACCTGACGATTTAATTCAACATATGTTCCACTACAGTCGGAGCATATCAAGGGAAGGTTTTGGCCTATACATCAGCCAGAAACTTGTTAAAATCATGGATGGTACCGTCCAGTATCTTCGCGAGGCTGACAGATCCTCATTCATTATATTAGTTGAATTTCCACTGATGGAGACGAAGAACAACTAATAATTCCAGACAAAAGTGTTCCTGACTATCCTGCTGCAGACAACACGTTTTTACATAAAAAAAAATTTAAACAGGTGGAGTTCTCTAGTACTTCACTTACTATTTCTAATGGCTCTTCATAGTTTACCTAGGCTTATGCAAATGGAGTTTGCTAGAACTTAGCGAAGAATCTCCACTGCTGATATCTTTGCTCCACCATAGGCATGCATAGTCAAGATTCTGGAAAAGGCTACTTTCAGAGAATCAGCTTCTCGACCAGCCAACTGGCGTTGTTATTTCAATAGATTGTATGTTTACCCATTGGAATGGCGGCTTTTAGACTGTATGCCATCTAATGTAGATGCTGCAACATCAGTGTCAACAGTTGCTTTTCGATGCCAGAGGGTCGGTGCTTCCTCCTCTTCTTCTTCTTCTTCTTCTTCTTCTTCTTCTTCTACCTAACAGCATGGGGTGCGGGCATCTTGACAGCCATTTCAGCAAAGGGTGTGAAGAATTCAGCATAACTTAGTTATCAACTGACATAATGTACAGCAACTATTAAGAAGAATAACCTTTCAACATATCATTTCATATCACTCTACTACTTCAAAGTAAAATCCACATAATCTTATTCTCTTATATATGTGTATATTTGTATGTATGCATGCTAACTAATTATTTGTTAATTTTTTTTTCAATTTTTAGATAAATAACCATCAAATATATGACATTTCTAGTCATAACGTGGTGCAGATATGCTATACAATCATTTTTATGAGATGTCTACCTTATTATTATTCATAAAAATTGGACTTCATCAAAAAACAATATAGGGCAAAAATAGAGAAACAAAAATAAAAAGTATAGTTCAGTAAGTAGTACTACTAATTCTTCATTTGAGCTCAACCCTTTGACTTGGAAACTTTTTTTCTTCTTCTAAAATTTATGTTAGTGATTACATTTATACATATATACATATAAATGCCATCAATTTTTTTTATACAACTTTTGTTCTTTCTTAAAGCAAAAAGAAAGTTTCAAGAAGTATATATACTTCATAGGTGTTTTTATGGAAAGGATATTTTTCGAATATGTTTACCCCTAAGGAGTTTCATCAACATATTTTTAAAGGAGTTTCATGAACATTTCGAATATATTTTTCTTCACTTTTTAATTCATCAAAATTTGAAAACATTAATTTCTTTGATTTGGTATTTTTAAGTGTGCCCATTATTACAAAATTTTAGCTTTAGACAAGTATCGACAGCACAACTAGTTAAAGCAACCGTTATTGTTCATGAGTCATGACCAAATTAAAGAGATTTCACTTGTTCATTGTAAATTTGCTTCTTTTTTTAAAAAAAAAATGGTAACAGTTGTATTTCAAATAGTACTGAAAATCATATTTACAAAAGCAGAAAGAAAGTATAATCTATCCAAAAACCTGAATCAAATGTAAATGGATCCTAAAACATCTATGATAGACTCAGTTTCATCATAAATTTGTTTCTATATAATTATTTGTACGCAATTAAACTAATTTATCAAATATAATTATTTTTTAATTGTACTTGTACAAGTATCAAATTACTCTATCTATCAAAATTTTAAATAGATGGCCGGATTGAATAAATTACTTGACATTATTTTCTCCACCGTGTATATTTTGAACTTTTCTCTTCATTGATCATTAAATTATATCATCATAGTATGATAATTCTCTATTTAGCTATTTATCAGTTTGCAACAACATCTTTACGAAAGATGAGAGATCACCAAAGTTTTTTATTGCAATTTTCCTCTAATTAAGGTCATCATGAATATTTACATTTGACATTTTAACAACTTAATTTGGGTGAATTAACATCATTAGTTTCCATGTGCAGTGCTGTTAAGGGTTCTTTTAAATACTCTTGTTTCTTTTTTATTAAAAGATTTTCAATATTCTTTTAATTAAATTACTATCCGTTGATCAAAATGGAACAAGTCATATTATTATTACAAATAAATATGAACCTTCTTTATTAGATAGAAGTACCCCCACTTATAATTACACGTTTGCTAATGATTAAATATTATTATTACAAATAAATATGAACCTTCTTTATTAGATAGAAGTACCCCCACTTATAATTACACGTTTGCTAATGATTAAATATAGCCTAGTTTGTTAATTAATTAGTAGTACTTACTTTTTAAGGCATTGAAAGTCAACTTAATTCATTTATCGACCTTAAGTTGATAGCAATAATTAAAAGAATCTTTTATTTGATTGATACAACTATTAATATGTATGGCTTCTCTGATCCTTTTGTCATTATAATCACTTATGAAATCGACTGATAAAGCCATATAACAAACAGATCTCAGACACAAGCAAAATGTGTATTTGACATGATCTTTATTTCGTCCACATATCACTAACATTACTCTTCCAGGTCGTATTTTCATAACCTTTGGATTCATACTAAAGTAGCATATACTAAACCATCACCTAATGAGATTGTCAATTCATGTTCTTTCAAGGTCGACTCAGACAGAAGTGGGTCTATTCGATCACTTGCCTTCCAATTTGCGGTAATGAAGCTGTTAAGATATGACACCTGAGTCTAACTCAACCCCAAAAGCTAGCTCATGAGGAGAGGTTTGTCAAGTCCACATAAGAAGACCGAATTTCCATCCCTCTACCGCTGTGGGACATCTTAAGGAATTTGGTCTCCTTATATGGACTTGGACAAACCTCTCCTCATGAGCTAGCTTTTGGGGTTGAGTTAGGCCCAGGGTCATATCTTAACAGAAACACATGCAATATGAAATGCATTTTAGGGTTTACCACTGATTCCATTAGAGTGTGTGTCGATTTTTACTTCTCTACATTGTACTGATATTAGTACAAGTAAAATCATCTACTTAACATGAGTTCTACCATTTTACTGGACTTCTAGAGGAGACCTCACATCTAGTTACATGTAATATGGATAGTGAGAATCCATATCTTTGATCATTTTATTTGACATTTTCTGTTGGATCTCATCCTAGTGCTTTACTAGAGTGACATATAATGATGTGTTCTTACTCGAAGGTGCTAAAAGTTTAAGCAAATTCAATATTTTTGAGATGAAGTTATGAGACAAGTCTCAATGAGAATGTTGACTCTTAGATTGACAGAGTAGGAGAAAGGCAAACGATATCACTAATAAGTTGGGATGTTACATTATCTCATTAGTGACCATGCTCTTGCTCAAAGTTGTGTACACAGATATTGTCAACTACTTGATATTCTCTTGAAATGATCTCTCCCTCCTACTCTTACTGTATCTTCTGCACTGATCAAATCCCATATTACTCTCATCACAAAAAAAAAAAAAAAAAAATCATGTCATGAAGTCCCCACTAGGTTGAAATCAAACCTAATTCCCATTTCTCTACTTCCATTACCTGACTATAAATAATCAGTCATCTCAACACTATATGGCCAAACAAAACATTGTTTCATTTGTCTAAAGCACAACACTTTGGCCTCTTTGCATAATTGAGAATAACACTGCTGCTTGCAGAGGAAATATTTTTTTCGGTATTGTTCTCTAACTAGTTTCAAAAACATCTAGCTCATCAGTTAACTTAGAATATGTTGTCATTTCAAATTATTCTACATGGATTTCTTCTCTGGGCTTCCATGGGTTTCATGATGCCTATTGGGATTCTTGTAATAAGAATGACAAATAGACATGAAGAATGTGGAACAAGGCTAAAAATCATTCATGCTACTTCACAGGTAACTAATTTATCCCCTTTTTTGAACTTCTGTTTCACTATGATATATGGTGAAAGGGTCATGACTTCTTTTCAAGTCTCAACAGTTACTATAGTTAATACTCCGCCGGTATCATTTTATGTGGCATTGTTTTCTCACTAGTCCGTTCTCAATATTATTGACACATTTTTACATTTGAAATAATTTAACTTTAAACTTTCGATTTAACCTTTAGAGACGTCTTTTATGAGCACTATTTAAGACAAAAATAATCTTTTATTTTGCAGATACTATCTTTTCTCCTTGTAACAGCAGCAGCAATCATGTCAATAGGAAACTTTGACAACTCTTTCACAAATAATCACCAAAGGATTGGCTTAGCTGTTTATGCTGCCATATGGCTGCAAGCAGTCACTGGGATTCTTAAGCCTGACAGGTAAAGGATATATACCTTAAATTTCAGGATTTGTAATCACAATGCTGGCTATCCCGGTGATCCGTTAGAATTTATGACAAGACAAGTTTTGCTATTAATTTGAAATTCGCCAGGATTTGTGGCCGAATACTGGTGAACCAACAGGATTTGGCCAGGAATCCTAGCAATTATTGTGACGAGGCACATTTTTCTCATCAATTTGAAATCCTGGCAATTCGTCAGGATTTTGCTATTAACGGGGTCAAAACTTAAATTGCGGCATTGAAAGATCCTATTTGTGCAAATCTTCCGAAGTTAATTTCAGTAATTTTAAGTATTGTTTTTTGATTCCTGTACAGAGAAAGCAAAGGAAGGAGCATATGGTTTTTAGTTCACTGGCTTCTAGGAGTGACAGTTTCTTTACTGGGAATTATCAACATATATACAGGTTTACAGTCATATCACACAAGAACAATGAGAAGCACAAGTGTTTGGAACCTGGCTTTTACTGTTGAGATTGTTGTTATCCTCTTCATCTATCTGCTCCAAGAAAAATGGGCCCTATATAAAGCAAACCAGGAGAGATTTAGTCAATGAAGCAGCAGCTACAAACGGATTAAGGAACATTTTCAACAGATGAGAAAAATGAATTGTCACTTATGTCATCATCACAGCCATTACAGATGAACAAAGCATTTGCCTTTTACTAACATTGAATTCTTTCCAACCTTGTCACAGTTTTAGAAACAAATATGAGAGTTTTGTGTGCTATCAATGTAGAGTGTCATATACAGCATATATTACGAGAGAGTGAGTGTACAATCAATGTAGAGCATCATCTACAGCACATAATATGAGATATCTTGTATACTAGTAATGTAGAGAGCATCATATAGAACCAAACAAACAATAAGAGAGATTTGTGTCCACTTTTTTGCCTTTACATATTGTCTAAAATTTGCAACTAGCAAAAAGGATAACCCTCTGCATTGGTGAAAAGCTACCTGATGAAGCGTAATGATCATACATCTGTAATATATCGTATGTCCCATAATAGGTCCCATTCTTCTACTCCTTCCCGGAAGTCGATGACTACTCTTTATATCTGCATGTGATCTGAAGATGCACTAAACAGAACTGGCTTCACTATCATGAGAGATTCACAATACACAGCTTGTTTAACCAGCACTAGTTCTTCTGGTGACACCCAGAATGAAAATGGACACTCAAGCAAGAGAAAAATGCCCCCAGTGGATCACGTTTTGCTAAGAATTACTTGTTACTAATGATACACTGTACATATGTGATAGTATGAAGTACAGTTAGTCTACAACTCCAAATGACCATTCATCTCAAGTGTTAACAAGGACTTTCACGAACTTACACAGTTTCACTATATTAGTAACAGAAACATTGAATATATCTGCGAAGTATTTATACAAGTCCTGAAAATAACTGCACATAACTCGTCTCGATTTCAATTCCTAAATGAACAAGGGGGGAAAGAATGACAAATGATCCAACTGCAATAAAGAAATAAAGTAATTCCTCTGAGATACTTCATCCCTGTAGGCTTGTGTTCTGGTGCTTCTTCTTCTGTGAAATAGTTAAGAACTTGGTACTGACCTTCTTCAGATTCTTACCCATGGGAATGCTGAAGTCATCATCATGATCTTCAACTATCTTAGCGAGCTGATTGCAAATTGTATTTTCATAGAGCTACTATCACTTTCATATCCTGGTCAAGGATCAAGTGAATAACTAAAGGGTAATTCGGCACTCAACAGTGACAGCCAAAAGGAAGGAAGAGAACATGGGAAGTTAACTTGAAGTCTTGCTATAATTTTTTGAGCAGAGAGGACAACAGGGATAATTAATGGCCAAGATCGACGGTTCCAATTCAGATGTTGACCGGAAAAACAAAATAGGAACGTTTTTTCCTAAAGATGTTTTTTCAGAGAACATTTACCTTTTTTTCCAAATACACATTTATTATATAAAAAAAATGATTCTCCTTGTTTCTTCTCTTTTCAACAGTTTTTGTGATATCTTTGGATCCAGTCCATGTATTGCCACATCACCTTATTTAACAATATCTAAGATCCCTGTTGCCATGGTTGTATCTACTTTTTACTTGTTTCCAAGATCAGTTCGTTTGTAACCATTAGTGTGAAGTAATTATGATCAACTTGGATGTGACAATATAAGATTATGCATCAGAAAAAAAAATAATATAAATTATGTTTTGGGTTTATAACTTACTAAGAAGGAGAAGGAAACAAAGTGAATGCTATTGCAAACACAAGGCAAGATATCCGTGCATTACCCATGTTAGTTCAAAAAAGAATACGGACAAGATACTGGTAAAATAATTAAACCTGTCTTGTCCCATATAATCAACTTCAAAAATATCAGGGTCTAATCCTGATCATAAACACTAGACAAAATTCTTCTGTTAGCCAAAACATGTTTTTCCTAGGGTGAGAAATCAACCAACTCATTCATCATTCTGTAAAGTAATCCTGATAAAGAATCAGTCTTGGTATTGAAGGAACCTACATCTTCATTATTCCATTTTATAATGATCGACAATGTTGTTCATGATCTTTCATGTCATTGTGCCCATCTATAATGTAACATTAGTTGTAGCTACTTGCAGCACAGACAAGAGGACTCAGTACTGCAAAAGTAAAGAACAGAAGTAAAACCTTCTGGATAATATACACACTTTTATCAAGCATTTTAAGATGAAGAAGACAAGCTTGCACAAAGGAAAACATACTGCTCATGCACATTACCTGCCCTTGATCAACAAGTTGGTATTAGAACTTGATTAATTACATTGAACATCTTTCGGTCATACTGCTGTTAACTTCTTCCTCGAGTTGCCATATCTATGGAGTACCATGGCCCATGGGTGTGTGCTCAGCTAGAATGCAAGAGTAGCCTTCCCATGAACCACCCGCCTGAAGGATGAGTATCTCAGAGATCAAAAACTGGACTTTACATGATCTGTGAAGTCTGAACAATGAAATCGCCCTGCAAACCCGAAGGCCTTTATTATGCAAGAGCACCATTGATACAGTTTACCCTATACATTCAACTTTGATTTCATGTTGCCATTTGCTGTCACTCTAACCAATTCAAGCATAAATATCAAAGAAATATGACAATATAGCAAGTATCAACCATACACAAGGAGTATGGTATGTTTTCATAACTTCAGGTTGACGTCACCACCAGAATAATTAATTCAACCCTTAAAACTAAATGCTTCCCTTCCCATACTTCATTGACATGCTGAACTCTTCCCATTACTTTGTCTGTTTCGAAATTCCCCATTAAGCAACACCCCTTGCTCTGAGTTGGAAAGAATTTGATGAATTACGAATAATTGTCACAAGAACACTCCCCATCAGCAAAAATAGAACCTCTTTTTTTAACAATGGTGGTGCCAACACCAACTTGTTTGGGACTGAGGCATATTAGGTGTTGGTGGTGGTGTATGGGCCAACTTGTGCACATCTCGACTAATTCACTTGGTACCTGCTGCTTCTCACCAATACATGTACATGGGTAACTTTGTTCACCAAGCTTTAGCCAGATCGGAAGAAATCACCTAACAATTTTTCGCCTCTGCAGGGATTTGAAGTTCTTACCCCGGTTTCCCGTGGTCCCTTCCAACTTCATTGACCACTAAGCAAGAGCACAAAATGAAGAAATCAGCAGGAGTCTCATAGTACTATTTGTCTGCCAACAACTTGGATACATGCTTACGTAGGGTTTGATATTCTCAACCCTCCTTATATTCGCCATACTCCTTTTATTTGATGGTGTCATTTGCTATCATTATAGCTGATTCATGTCATAAAACGATACAGAAATATAGCAAGTAATTCAAACCACACCAAGATTATGGCATACTTTACTAAATAATGTTGAGGTCCTCACCAGAATAATTGATGCAACACCCTTGCAAACTGCCCTCTCCTATACTTCAGACATGACATGCTTGAACCTTTTTCATTCCTTAGTCTGTTAATGCATCATTAAGTAGCATACCTTTCTTTAAGTTAGACAACATTTGATCTATCACCAGTAATCGTTACATGAACATTTTCCATCAGCAAAATGATGAAATCTGTTGGAGTCTCGTAATACTATTTGTCTACCAACAACTTGTGAAATGTACCTGAAGGCAGAGTGACAGTCCCCACAAACTCGAAGGTTTTTCATTATTCTGATTGGCATATCTGATTTCCGTGTAAGAACAAAAGCAACAGCAAGTCTTTCACTATGATAGCTGAGGAGTTCTTCCTTATTCTCCAGTTCAAGATCATACAAGGCATATTTAATCTGTGGCACATACCCTGAATCTCTAATCCTCTTGTGCAGTTCCTTAAGTTTTTCATAAATTGCATGTTTATCTGGATGAGATTGATCACCAGCTACAAAAACATGAACACCATCTCTCATGCTAACCCAGCTGCATCCAGCTTCTTTCCTTACTGTTGCTTCTCGCATTGCACGCCGAGCCTCTGCCACATCCTCCCACTTCCCTCCTGAAGCATACATATTTGCAAGAAGCACATAATTCACAGCATTATGAGGTTCCAACTCCAAGAGCATGTGAGCAGCCTTCCTACCTAGATCTGTTTTACGACTGCTTGCTCGACCACAAGCTCCAAGCACAGTCCTCCAGATAAGTGCATTGGGCTTTAATGGCATTTTATTGATGAAGTCCTCCAATTTATTCATCTGCCCTGCTCGTCCCAGGATATCAACCATGCATGAGAAATGTTCAATCCGAGGTGTCAGTCCATATTGTTTGCTCATGGAATCAAAGTAGTCCATGCCCTGCCCGACAAATCCCACGTGGCTACAAGCTGATAAGACACCAACAAATGTGACATGGTCAGGTGTTTGACCATCCATCTTCATTTTTGTAAAAAGCTCTAGCGCTTTATGTCCGTGTCCATGCCGTGCATAACCAGATATCATTGAGTTCCATGAATATATATTACGAACAGGCATTAAATCAAAAAACCTCGAAGCATAATCTATTCTTCCACATTTGGCATACATGTCAACAAGAGCACTACCAACAACAACGTCAGATTCCAAACAGGCTCTAATTGCACAAGCATGAACTTCCATGCCATGCTCCAATGTTGCGATTGAGGCACATGCACTGAGAACAGAGGCAAATGTGAAGCCATCTAATTTCTGACCCTTGTGCAGCATAAGCCAGACAAAGTCCATGGCTTTTGGTAAGACCTCATTGTGTAAATATCCAGAGATCATTAAATTCCAACTCACATCATCCTTCCTGTCAGACATCTCAGAAAATATGTTCTCACAGTCATCCATTTCCCCACACTTACCATAGCAAGCAAGAAATGTGTTTTCAATAGAATTAGCATCCATTGCACTATATTTTAGCACCAGAGCATGGATTTGACGAACAAGACCAAGAAGAGAAAGAGATGATATTGCTGAAAGGACATTTATAAATGTCACATTGTTAGGATTCCATCCAGCACACATCATCTGTATGAAGTACTCTATGGCTTCAGAAATAGACGTCTCAGAATCACCTAATGCACCGATAAAGGTATTCCATGAAACTAGATCATGTTCTGGCATCAAGGTAAACAATTTTTTGCATTCAGCCAGACATCCAGTATCAGCATATAAAGCAAGAAGTGTATTAGACACTGAAACATCAAAATCAAGTCCTAACTTTATCCCTTCACTGTGCAGTTGTTCCCCCAATTTTATCCAATTCAGGCTTCCACAAGAACTTAAAGCACTTATCAGTGAGTAATTTGAAGCCATCAGACCTATTCTCCTCATAGATTGGAAGGTTGATATTGCATCTTCAAAACAATCATTTTGATCTAGAGCGGAGATCATAGAGTTCCATGATACTGAATCCTTATTGACCATGAGCTGGAAAACAGAATGGGCAATTTGGATTTCACCAAATTTAGAATACATATTAATCAGAGCATTTCCAATAGCAGCCTTGGAGTTGCACAGACCAGTCCGGATAACATATGCATGTAGCACTCTGCCTCTTATTTCCCCTTCTTCCAATGAAGAGAATTCAGAAATTGCACTGAAAAGAACCACAAAGGAATCAGGATTGATTTTAACTAAGTCTCTTATCTCCATGAAAACCTTAGCTGCGTCTTCTCCCTGACCAAGTCTCACCAATCCGACCATGAGCCCGTTCAAGGACACTGCATTCCTTGCACCCATCTGTTTGAAAACCTTCAACGCTGTATCGAGAGACCCAAACCTTCCAAAACCACTGAGCAGAGCACTGCCTACATACAAGTCTTCCAAGAGTCCAGACTTTTCAATTTTTGCCAGAAGCTGCTCAAGTAAAAGCAAACCACAATTAACATGATTAGCAGCAGTAGTAATTAAGCTGCCAAAAGTGAACTCAGTTGGTTTAAAAGTAAACCCCAAATCCTCTTTTTGCATTAAGGAGAAGAGCTCAAAGGCAGAAACTGTGTCTCGCTGAGAGTAAACTGAAATAATAGAATTGCAAGATACAGAATTCTTATTCTCTATCTCTTCAAAAACACGCCAAGCATAATCACCATTACCTGCACAACTTCCATACATCGAGATCAAGACATTGGAAACAACTTCATTAGAAGCATGCCCTGTTTTCAAAAGCAAACCATGTATTTGCATCCCCAACCTTAACCCACAAGCACCTAAACCCTGACAAGACCTCAAAGCACTACCACAAGCATAATGATTAGGAATAAACCCAGACGAAACCATTTCTTGGAAAACTCCACATGCCTCATCAGGCATCCCATTCTGTGAATAACCCGTAATCAAACACGCCCACGTAACTAGATTTCTGCTCGGCATTTCATCAAACACATGATGAGCAGAGATCAAATCAGCATTTTTCACATACAAATTAATAAGTGTGTTGCACAAGTACAAATCTTTAACAACCCCATATTTAATAATATCCAAATGGAGTCTTTGGGCATCGTTTTCAGAAAAAGAAAGTAGGTATTTTTGCACTAGAAACTCACACTTGTCTGAAACTATAGAAACAGAACAAACTGACTTTTCCGGCAAAACAACAGCTCCCAAATGTTTTGTATTGTTATTCAAGATATTAGTAAAGTCTTTGAACTGAAATACTGGTTCTTGGGTTGGAGAAAAAGATATGTTTTTTGTTCTATCAATGGAGGGAAAAACAGAGTGATTTGAGAAAGAGTGAAGAATAGAAGCTGCAATTGTGGTGAAACCGAAAGTAGGATTTGGATTATGATTCAGTAGCTTGTTTCGCGTTTGCATCATTGCTGCCATAAACATGGTCACCGATGATTCAGCTCAAAAAAGGTTCTTCTGCTGCCTCATTTAGCCTTGCCGCCATTTCTGCCCCTCTAAAAACTTGTTTTTAGGAATGCCAATTCGCAACGAATATTGAAGGAGTGGCAAAGTATCATGTTCAATTTTACCTCTTTCGGTAATAGTCATTTAATTTAATCACATTTTAGGAGTATAAAATTGAATAAATAAACACTCGAGTTATATGTGACATAATATACATAAGATATCGGATGCAAATTGTGGTGTAGAAAGTATTATCTATTTTTTTAATTTTATATAAATTTATGAAAAATTTATATAAATATATACTATAATAAAAAAAATATTTACCATTTATAGCAATAATATTTTTTTTCACTTGACCACTTTTAATTAATTTATAATAAAAGTTTAATACATATTACAAAGATAAAATTATTATTCAAATATAATACAAGTTTGGGCAACTTTCTCATATAGCAAACAAAAAATTCATATTTGTATGCTATAGCAAACTTTGCATAATGGCGCTCCATAGCAAACATAAAACTGTATAATTCGCTATACATATACAAGTGTATAATTCGCAGGCCTAAATTGTATAATTCGCTGGCCTATTTCGCTGCAATTGTATAATTCGCTATCCTATTTCGCTGCAATTGTATAATTCGCTATCATATTTCACTGCAATTGTATAATGCACAATTGTATAATTCACTGCCTATTTCGCTGCAATATTAAGTGTATAGCAAGAAGATATATGTTTTTCTCTCGCTTTATACAAAAACAGAAACACAATATATACACTTCTGTTGTATAAAGCTAGAGAAAATTGTATTTCACTGCAACTGTATAATTCGCAATTGTATAATTCGTTGACCTTTTTCTCTGCAATATTTGAAGTAAAATGTTTGTAAATTGTATAATTAAGTGTATAACACGAAGATATATATTTTTGCATGTGTATATACAATTTTCTCTCGCTTTATACAAAACAGAAACAGAATCATACACTTCTGTGTATAAAGCGAGAGAGGAGCGAGAATGGAGAGTGGCGAGCGAGATTTCTGGGAGAGAGACGCTGGCAAATTTTAGCTAACGTTTGGTATGGAGCACAATTAAATCAAAGCCTAGCTATTCCATTTATTTTAGGTTATTAGTTTGCTATTATATACAATTTTTCATAAATTAAGATACATAGTAGAACATGAATTGTATATTACTATTTTTTTCATGTAGGACACAAAATATTCTAATAAAAAAACAAAATCATAAGAAAGTACATCAACATATATAAAAAGGAAATATATAATACAAAACAAAGCAGATAAAAACAAAAAAAAAAATATTACACATACAAAATGATTTGGAAAGTTTATTTTTGCATGATAATCTCTCATCCTCCTCTTGTCATTTACATGAAGATCATGCTAGGTAATTTATAGAAGTAGCTATGATGACCTTTGAGTAGATAATTAATTTGCATTAAATTAGTTCAATGATTTTAGTCCATATCAAATTTGTTTAATGGAAAAACTTTTCAAATACTCCTTATTTTTACAATAGAGTAATTAATTATTAATGTGAATTTGATTTATGCACCAATCTAAATGAGTTATTTATTAAATTTTAATTATATTTTATAATATTTGTTTAATTATTTTAATATAAGGGTAATTTGGTAATTCAATTTTGAGCATTGAATTTTCCCCACTTATAATATAATATGAATTATATAATTATTTAACTCATATATTTTTACACAATTTACAAATATATAAAGGGAAAAAGGTCAAATATGCCCCTAAACTATTCGAAAAGGTCTAGATATACCCCGTTTAAAGTTTGGTTCATTTATACCCTTTGCCGTCCAACTTTTGGTTTACATATGCCCTTATGGTTGTTAGTTGGTCAACTCGAAATATCCAAATCATTTTACTTTTCCTTGAATGCCAAATGAATTTTCCACATCATTTTTATATATTATCACTTGACATTTATATGGAAAAAGGTCAATATGCCCCTAAACTATTCGAAAGGTCTAGATGTACCCCTGTTTAAAGTTTGGTCCATTTATACCCTCGCGTTCAACTTTTGGACTACATATGCCCTTATGGGCGTTAGTTGGTAAACTCAAAATATCCAACTCATTTTAATTTTCTTTAAATGCCAAATGAATTTTCCACATCATTTATATATATTATCACTTGACATTTATATTAAAAGAGAAAGGGGTCACTTATGCCCTAACTATCTGACCCAATTTTAAAACACATATATGACCGTCTTTTAAATGGTTCAATTATGCCTCTAATTCGACTCATATACGTGTGAATTATTCTGTTATTTACATCATCATTGCCTGCTGCAGTTTGCAGTTGTGCTTGTAAAGTTATTGCGGTGAATTCCTCCACTCTAGCCCTTGCCTGCCAGGCTTGCGCTTCTAGCTCTGCGTTGCATCGAAATGCTTTTCAAACCTCGACTTCCTTTTCCTTCAGCTGTCGTGCCATTGATTCCTTGGCGGTTCCAATCAGAGCACGATAATGTTCGCCTTTTAAATAGTTCAATTATGCCCTAATCTGACCCATATAGGTTATTTAAAAAAACGAGGTCGCGTCGTATAAATTATTTAAAAAACGGGTTGTATATGTGTTTTAAAATTAGGTCGGATAGTTAGGGACATAAAAGACCCCTTTCTCTTTTAATATAAATGTCAAGTGATAATATATAAAAATGATATGGAAAATTCATTTGGCATTTTAAAAAAAGTAATATGAATTTGATATTTCGAGTTGACCAACTAACGCCCATGAGGGCACATGTAGACCAAAAGTTGAAAGGCGAGGATATAAATGAACCAAACTTTCAACGGAGATATATCTAGACCTTTTTGAATAGTTTAGGGCCATATTTGACCCTTTTCCCTTGAATATAAATATCAAGTGATAATATATAAAAATGACATGAAAATCTATTTTGCATTTAAATAGAAGTAAAATGAGTTGGATATTTCGAGTTGACCAATTAACGTTCAAAAGGGTATATGTAGAGTATGTAGATCAAAAGTTGAACGACAAAGATATATATAGACCAAATATTAAACGAAATATATCTAGATTTTTTCGAATAATTTAGGGGGCAAATATAAATTTTGAGTTCACTCTTTCCCATCTTATGTATAGCTTTTGACTTCTTTAAAAAATAAGGAATGAAACAAAAACAAAAAGAGAATTGTGCTGAAAGAATGAAGAAAAATGTCAAAGAGTGGAGTTGTTCGTACTATTTTTATCTACAAAGATTGCAACTTTTTGACATTTGGTAAGCAAATTCTCCATAATTCATCATATTTGAATTGGTTTTTTGTTTTCTCGTTTTAATTTTGCAATTGAAAGCTGATTCTACTCAATACTGATCTATTTTCCCTTGTAATTTATCAATCTCTACTCATATAGCTGACACCCAATTCAAGATTTTCGATTCCCGGTGAAATTAGTAGTTGAATTTGAGATTTCTGGGCTAAAATGTTGTTTTCGTTCTTGAAATGAAGTTGGGGTTCTTCTTTTTTGTTGTGATGACTGTAATTTTGATCTCTCTTGGTTTTTGTTGAACCCATAAGAGGTGGTTTGCTTTTGAGAATCATAAATTTAGGATCTTTTTAGTGGGTTTAGAGTATTGTTATGGAGATTATTGCAGCAAAGCCATTGAATAACATATGGATTAGGAGACAGCAATGCCCTTGTGGAGATTGGAAGTGTTACATTAAAGCTGATGGAGATGATCACATAGCAAATGTTTCTCAAATGACAAAGAGTGAAACAGCATCGTCTTCGTCCCAAGATGTTGTCTTTACTCCATACGTTGGGCAGATATTTAAAAGTGATGATGAAGCATTTGAATATTATAGCAACTTTGCTAGGAAAAATGGGTTTTCTATTAGGAAAGCACGCTCAACGGAAAGCCAAAATTTGGGGATTTATAGAAGGGATTTTGTGTGTTACCGATCTGGATTCAATCAACCAAGGAAGAAGGCTAATGTGGAACATCCTAGGGATAGGAAATCAGTAAGGTGTGGATGTGATGCGAAGCTGTACTTGACAAAAGAAATTGTTGATGGTGTAGCACAATGGTATGTTTCTCAGTTTAGTAATGTTCATAATCATGAATTATTGGAAGATGATCAAGTTCGACTACTTCCTGCTTACCGAAAAATCCAAGAGGCTGACCAGGAACGGATTCTTTTGCTGTCCAAAGCTGGGTTTCCTGTCAATCGGATAGTGAAAGTGCTGGAATTAGAAAAAGGAGTTCAACCGGGGCAGTTGCCTTTTATAGAAAAAGATGTCAGAAATTTTGTCAGGACGTGTAAGAAAACTGTTCAGGAGAATGATGCTCTGATCACAGAGAAAAGAGAGAATGATCTTTTGGAGCTTCTTGAGGCTTGCAAAGCATCAGAACAAAAGGATGAGGGGTTTGTTTACAGCTTTACTACTGATGAAAATGGCAGAGTGGAAAACATCGCATGGTCATATGGACACTCACTTCAAGCATATTCGTTTTTTGGTGATGCTGTCATTTTTGACACTACATACCGCTCTATCACGTATAATATGCTATTTGGTGTCTGGTTTGGAATTGACAATCATGGGAATGCACTTTTTCTTGGATGTGTTCTGCTGCAAGATGAGACATCACAATCATTCTCTTGGGCCTTACAGGTTAGGACAAGAAAGCTTCAGTGTTTTTTTTTTCTTTTTTTGCATCCATAATCACATTTATCTTAATGGTTGGTATTTCCTTTGTGCAGTCTTTTGTTCGATTCATGAGAGGGAGGCAACCTCAGACAATCGTGACTGATATAGATTCAGGGCTAAGAGATGCTATAGCAAGCGAGATGCCTACCACTAAGCATGTTATATGTATATGGCAAGTTCTCGCAAAATTATCTAGTTGGTTCTCCTTGCCTCTTGGATTACAGTATCCAGATTTTAAATCTGAGTTTGATATGTTATGTCGACTGGAAAATGTAGAGGACTTTGAGCATCAATGGAATCAACTGGTTGCTCGGTTTGGACTTGGTTCAGATAAGCACATCGCTCTTCTTCTCTCTTATCGAGCATCCTGGCAAATTTCTTACATGCGGAACTTTTTCCTGGCTCGAACAATGAGCATTGAGTATTGGAAATTGGTAGAGACATTCATGAAGAATATCTTGAGCCCTCAATCAAGCTTACCATTATTCTTTGAGCAGGTACAGAACAGTTATAACTACTTGGCTTTGCTTTTATTGACATGTCTAGTACATGATTTGATTAAAAATTCTGCACATTTTAAACCACTGCAGGTTGGTTTGGTGTGCAACTTTGGGGATCACAAGAAGGAAAAGCAACTTTATATGCCTGCTAAGACTTGCCTGCCTCTTGAAGAACATGCAAGGAGTATTCTTACACCTTATGCCTTCAATATCATGCAGCATGAGGTTATGCTGTCTATGCAATATGCAATAACCGAAATGGCTAATAGTACATATCTTGTGAGGCATTACAAGAAAATGGAAGCAGAGTGTCTTGTTATTTGGATTCATGAAGATGAGCAAGTTCACTGCTCTTGTAAGGAATTTGAGCACTCTGGCATTTTGTGCCGCCATTCGATTCGAGTGCTAGTATCTAAGAACTACTTTCAAGTCCCAGAAAAATATTTTCCACTTAGATGGAGACCAGAGAGTTCCTTAGCTCCCCTGGATGATTCAGTCATTCAAAGTAGTGCTAATGAGTATTCTCAAGTATTCTATGCTCTTAGTGGAAGTCTATATTCAGAATCATATATCTCTAAGCAGCGTTTTAATTATGTTAATAGAGAGCTCAAACAGCTCCTTGAGCATGTACAGAAAATGCCTACTGTAGATGAAGTTGCTGCGAGTTCAGCACCTATCAGTGTTAGTGAACTCTAGCACTTATGATGTTTTGCCTGGTGGCTTATTTAGCAATATTAGGGAACTAAATCTTTTGCGAAGGTATATTTGAGAAAGAACTTAGGCATGAATGTAGTGCAAGAATTTATTTACTTTGTAGAGCAAAAAAGTTACAGTATCAACGTGGAACCACAGAGAGTAATTAAAAAACATTTTTTCTTAATTTTCTGCAGGCTTCCTTTTGAATATTTTGTTTCTCTTTGCTTTCTATAGAGTTGACTAATATGGCTGAATAGAAATGCATGAGAGTCACAAAAAGTATCATGTCATCATGTACATTTCCTTTGACAGTGACTTTCATGTGTGGGAATCCGTTGTCTTTTGATTTATTTATCAATTAAACAAATTAACGTTACTCGCTGGAATAATTATTCTCCTTTACTTGATCTGAATTTCCTAACTGCAAAATAAGCTTCATTGATGGAAGCCCTGTAATGATGGTGTTGCTGATGTCCTGAAAGTTTCTCTGTACTGAATAACAGGAGACGTTCAGGGATTGGTGTGTTTCTTGGTCAATGGTTTTCTGTAAATGAGTGGAGAACTTGCAGAGGTAAGTCATATAGAATATTTGGAGTTTTCATGTCTTTTCTTTTGCAATATAGTTGTTCATTTCCATATTAGGTAGTTAAAATGATATTCTTTCAGAACTTCGAAATTTGCTTTCAAACTATTGCTAGGTAGTTGCTGGTAACAACACTTTTTCTTTTCCTGGTATGCGTTCTGCTTTGTTTACTTTTCATGCTTGTGTATTCATACTCATTTTAGCTTGATGAAAGAGGATTAACATTTTAAAGAGTACACTGTAGAACAACATCTACTCTCATTCCCAAACAAGTTGGGGTCGGCTTTATGAATTCTCACTTCTTCATTTAAGCTCATTATATATCATCAAACTAAATTAATAGCTATCACCTATTTGGATCTTTTTCTTCCATTGTGCCATATCTTTAGCTAAGTCTGTGTCGGTACCAAGCATTAGTAGGTATTTTTGAGACAGCTTCCTCTCATGTGATTTTTCACATACCATAGTTTTACAGATACAGCCTGATGTATCTGTAGGTAGTTTCAGAACATATCCAAACCATCTGGAGCGACCTTCTTGCATTTTATCCTCAATATGTGGTAATTTTTAATCATATATAAACTGTACATCCATCTTATCATTCATTTCTCTGCAATACTCGTCTTGTGGATACGTTGGGCTTAACGACCCAACATTCTCTACCATATAACATTGTTAGTCTCATAGTTATTCTATAGAACTTACTTTTCACTTTGGTAAGCTTCCTTCTATGATATAACACTCCGGTAGTACTTTTCCTCTTCAACCATTCAATTTTAATCCTATGTGTATTATCTTTGTCTATCATTTCATTCTCTTGAACTAACAAGCCTAGATATCTAAATTGTTTGCATTTTGGCACCACAATCAATGTATGTATTCAGTATTACTTCTAAATATCCTAAAACCTTTACTCTATAAAGTGCTTATCCATAGTTCAACCTTTTGGTTGACACTTCAGCTAGTTTTGTCAATTAACAGAATATCATCAACAAATTATATACATCATGCGACCTCATCTTATATTTTGTTGGTTAGCTCATCCATAACTAATTTAACAAGTTGAGGCTCAATGTCGACCCGTGGTGCAAACCCACTGTTACGAGGAACTTATCCGTGTCACTTATTGTTTTCACACTTGTGACGGGTTCTTCATACATGATTCTTCATACATATCATGTATGACATTTATATATCTAATATGAAATTGTTTTTTTCTCTATAACTAACCAAAAAAACTTGTGTGGTACTCTATCATATGCTTGTCTTTGTTTCTTTCTCTAATTAAGCGGCAGTCATGAGAAGTAATTTCTGTATGCTTGAATTGAATGCAATTATTTCATGTGCACTGTAGAGTTGGAGGAACTTTTTAGAGCATAGAGTTCCTGTCAAATATAAGCTGCCCGTGACATGTTTGTTATCTAGATACCATGTTTCAAGTACCTTTCAGCATATGCAGATTTAACATCTGTAACAAAAACATTTTTCTTTCTAGTACGTGGAGAACATTGGCTTCTGCTCTCCCATTATTTTCTTTTTTTTTTTTATATATTTTTTATGCTTTGATATACTTTTCCTTGAGCCGGGGGTCTATTGGAAACAATCTCTCTACCTTTCAAGATAGGCGTAAGGTCTGGTACACACTACCCTCCCTGGACTCCACTTGTGGGATTACACTAGGCATGTTGTTGTTGTTACATGGACGACATTATGCTTCTTTCGTCTTTCCGACCTGCGAGAATTACAAGATATCTATAGGCTATAGCTTAGAAAAATGAAAATAAGCTTTAAATAAGGTGCCAGATTGGGTTAGTATTATATATGGAAAGCTTATATATGTATTTATGTATTGATTCAGTAAACATCTGATCAAAAATCAACTGGCATTGAGTATGATTTCTTGGATGTTTTGCTTTTTGCAAAGCGGTGGATTGAAATACTATCTCTTCAAAATTATTCCTCTGCTTCGACTTGTTTAGCTCACTTGTTTTCCCATGCCATTTCGGCTAGTGTAATTTCCTGATTATGTGATTATTCTTATCTTGTTCTCTGCTAAGTGTCTTATGAAAATAATCTTGTACTTGTATTCACCAAGATGCTGAAAGAAAGGATACTTATTTTTTAAATTTGTATCTTTCTGATTTGATTATAGCCATGTTTTTTTTTAAATTTGTATCTTTCTGATTTGATTATAGCCATGTTTTTCTTTATCTTTTGCATTTTGAACTACTTTTCTGGGTAGTGAGATTGCTATTTCACATTATTATGAATCAGATTTGCATGGATATTGAATATGTTCTGTAAGCATTTATTAGAGTGTTACAAGTAGAACTGCTTGACAATATATTGACTCAAGTTCTGAATGGATGAGGATGAAAATCTTCAAGTTGTTGAGCTACTAGCTAATGAAGGTAGTTCTTTTTTGCTTTTGATAACGATGGTGTACGAGTCAGCTTGCACACATTTAAACTATTTCATGGGGCATCTGTTATCTCTTACTAGCATAGGTATCGGATAACTTTGTCCACCATGTTTTATATCTCGTTAGTACATGTATCAAGTAACTTTCTTGTTTATGCTAGATACTGCTTCTCTGTTGTATATCCTTTTGCATACTTTGATTTATTATTCTTACTGTACTGTCTATATCTATTCTTACCCCACTTATAAGATGACACAGGGTGCGTTGTTGTTGTTGTTGGTCCAACATTAGTGTTCACACAAAGTCATCGTCCATTAAGCCACATCTTGAGCTTTGAGTGTATATATAACAGTAATAACCAGAAACCTAGAGTTGTTGGTAGCTGTGGCCTAAACTTGAAAATTTGAATTGAAATCCTACTTCTAAACTAGGTAGTGGCCCTCAAAATTGTTGAACAAGAGGTAATATATCCAAATATGTCCTTTTCATCTTTACTTTCTTCTGTGAGGACAATTATAGTCAAATGTGAAAACTGTATAAGTTGTGGACTTTTTGGTGATGATTATCAACTTAGAAGTGTGTCCAATTATTGCTTAGAAATGTTGTCTTTTTCACACTCGGTATTTAGTACTCACATTGAAATTTTGATAAAATTTGGATTTGCGCCAAAAAGTTCTGTATTAAGCATAAACCGCTTCTTAATAAAGGTGACAATATACCCAGAGGATTCAAATTTGAAACATCTAATTAAGAATGAACGAATAGTTATCACAATCTTTTGCTGATGTATTTAAATTGTTTATATTCTTTCAGTTATTTCATATTTGTTGATTCGTGTTGATCATATACATCATTTAAGAAAGTTTTAACTAGAGATGTATCGTATTAAAAATCTCTCAATTTATTTTAATGGATAGTAAAATGAAATATTTATTTTTAATGAGTCAAGTAAAACGAAACAAAGAGTATATAGCAACAAAGAGAAACAGGTGGGTAGTCTTTGACTGTTTAAAGTACATCTTTGCATTTGATAGATGTAAGTCATCTCTTTTATTTTAAAAAAATAAAAATACAGTGCCACGTGAATTGGAGCTTTTTTGCTTTTATTATAAGGATTGATTAATTAACCTTGATGTACATGGCAAAAAAAAATCAAAAACATAAATTTAGAAAAATAAAAAAATTCAACGCATGCAAAGTTAATAGGAAATGTAGTCTTATAATTTGATCTAAACACTACATCAAAAAGGATAATTAGTGATAATTAAAATATATATTTTTAACGTTAATTAGCATTTTTATATATATGTTTCTAAAAGCTTTAACGATATTAATGCTAATGACATTTAACTAATATCGATAAAGATTTTAGTGTTACTTATTAATTTCAATATTTAATACTGCTAAAAGTTATTTTTATTGTAGTGAAGTAAAGTTGCAAATGTTATACAACGTAACAACATATTCGTTTTTTGAAATCCCACAGTTCCACAAGTGAGGTATGGGAAGATAGAATTATGTAGATCTTGTCACACTCTCGTGAAGGTAGAAAAGTGAAAACCCGCAAGTGAAATCCGAGAAGGATAAAATGTATATAGATCTTATCATTGTTTTCAAATAACTCTTAGCTCAAATAAAACAAATCTCGACATATAAAAGATATTCCCCCATATAATTAATTAGATTGACCATATAAGCAAAAATAACTAAAACATAATTAATGTAAGGTTTGGTAGCGTTAGGGGTGTCAATGAAATATCAGATATGGTTGGTTATTTTAAAAAAATTATATCATGTTAATTATTTTTGATAATTTTATTGTGTGCAACTAAATATAGATTTTTCGACCATCTTGATTTTTCTCTGATCTTTTAAACATTATTTAATAGTTGAATTGTTATTACAAAATTTGATTCGTTATATAAAATAATTATAAGCTTTAATATAATCTAAAAAGTACGTATGTTGTTAACAATTAAAGGAAGAACATGAGGATTTATTTATATAAAATGCACACCCATGTTAAATGAGATATATTCTTTTTTATATAAATGATGTCACTAAACTCAAAATAAAATGTTACAATTTGAACAGTTTGTTATCACATGTTCTTAGCAATTTACTAAAGTTTTTGCATAGTCAAAAATTTTCTATTTTTAAACAAAATATTTTATATAGATAAAATTTATTCGGTCGGATAAAATATTTTTATATATATCTAAAAAAACTATGTTGGTTTTAGTGTGATTATATATATATTAATTAATTTTATTTAAACAAATATTTAGAAACATTTCGATTAGGTTTAATCGGTTTAAGTTGATTTTCAAATTACCTCGACACCTTTAATACGTGCATAAAGATCCTTGAAAATCTATGCTTTATTTTTGTGACATATAATATCTCAAAAAAATTAATGTATTACTAATACGAGGATGATTTCTTTCTAAAAAAAAAAAGAAAAAGAAATAGTAAGTAATAATATATGAAACTACATAAATTTTACTACTTTAGAAGTTAATGGGGAAAAAATTTAAATTTTGATCAAAATCGTTGTACCAGTACCAAACTTTGGAAAAAGGCCTTTTACTCCGTCACTATTTAATAGTGTATTTTAAAGGTATAAAAAAATTACATAATTATAAATAGTAACGTGTCCATGTGTGCACATATATACCTTTAAAATATATTATTGAATAGTACATGGGATAAAAAATCCTCCGTAAAGTTTGATATTGTAACAACAATTTCGTTCTTGATCCCTTGCCCTTACTTAGATACACTTTTGTATGCAATAGCATGTATCTTACCAGATTTTGGTGTGTTCATTTACGTTCAAATACATAGATCAAAATTAAGTATAATTTATTCTAAATATATTATATCCAAGTGAATTCAAATGTATTTGAGATGCATAACAAATTTCTTTGCCTCTTTCCCATCTCACTCATCACACTCTGTTATATCTTAAATATATTCCAGATATACGTAAACTACATCAGATACATATTAATACATATATTACTCTAACTAATATATATGTAGTAGAAGTACAAACGACCAATGTCAGGGAGGTGTTAGATTACACAAATAATAGAGATATAATATAGTTTAGGATAAAGTATTTTATTTGATTTTATATACCTTGTCATTATGCTGTATATATATATTTGTTTTTTCTCTTGTTGTATATAGGTGTCAATTACCCACTCCATCACAATTTATGGACAACCAATTTTACAGGGATGAAGATCTAGGTATTTAGTTGGCATTTTAGTTTGCTTTTTCCATACAAATATCAATTTTAGGGAGACATGTCTGGTCATTTTGTCTCTCAATATATAGATGTGGATCCTCCCACTTTATTCTAATTTAATTAATTGTATATGATAATAATACCAACAAAGAAAATAAAATAAAATATTACACTTCTAAAGTTTTACCTAATAAAAGGTAAACTATATATAGATATGTCTATAATAATTGGGATTTGTTAAAAAGACTTTGTGGAAAGCTTAGAGAAGGGCAAATGAGTCATTTTCTTGTTTTTAATCTGGAATTAATTATTCTGGAGTTGTTATTTATATAGAGTGTGGTACTATAAAGTACTCTCTCTCTGTTCACTTTTAATTGTTATGATTTCTATTTTTATAGTCAAATTATAACTTTGACTAACATTTTAAGATGTATTTTGTTCATTATATTGATCTGCAAAAAAAATTGTAATTTATAGTACTTTTCATATAGTTTTGAATATCTAAAATTTTTTGTTTAAAATATCAAATTAATGTCATCTAATTTAACTTTAAAAAAATTAGTCAAACTGACTTTCGAAAATCGAAACATGATAAATAAAAATACCCGGAAGGAATAGGACTACCATGATTGTGATAAATATGATTCCATGATTGTAAATTTTGGAACAAATAATTACACCAAAACACGAAGTAAAATAGTGAGCACATTTTGTAAATAGCGCTATTGGCGATCACATCTGGAAAAAAATATATTATATGTGAATCTAAATTGCACTTTTTCTAAATAATTCTATAAATTTATCCCCAACTAAAATATCTTATCTCATAAATCAATCTGACATTTAAATTATTGTTATCAATGAGCCGTGTTGAAATTTGGACTAGGTAAATAATAAATATTTCATTTACTATATGTTACATAGTATATATGATGACCATGTCAACTATAGAAAAGTCTACTTGGAAAAATAATAATTGTGGTGTGTGTTGTGAGCGTGTTAATAGACTCAAATAGTACTTAAATTGTCATGTAGCTCAAGACCCAAAAAAGCCATGGTCAAGTTGGCAATTGCATTGTAACTTCCTTCTTATTAGGCACTTTAAAACATTAGGATTTAACACGATACGTATTATTTCATTCTGTATTATATTATATTGTACTATATCGTTGCAATGAATATAACGTTTGGCTATACTGTATCATTCTTCGTCGTTACAGAATGTCACATTTTCATAATTTGAATAATAAACTGACCAGAAAAGAGGATACATGGTAGAGCTACTATGAAAAAGTATAGTAAAGGATAAAATAGAATTATTAAATATTAAATAAAAGTAAAATGAGAAGAAAATATCAAAATAAAGACACGATCCCGCCAAATCAATCGCCATACAAAACGGATCTTTTCGTTATTACCTAACAATGAATTATGAATTTTAACGATATGATACGATTAACTTTAAATAACAATCAAAACAAACACTATATTTTAGTACAATACAACATGTAAGAACCAACATCGATCCAAACAAGGTGTTACTGTTTCATTTTTTTTTAATCAATATACATATATTATATATCGAATGATTATTAGTCGAGTAAATAACTATTTGAGTTAATTCACTTAAAAATCTAGCAAAGAAACAAAAAAAATATCACAATCACTTGTATTACACAACTATAAAAGGCTACGTATCTTTAAGATTATTTTATGTTAGTTAAGAAAGAGATTTGTAATAATGTCAAGATCCTCAACCTGGGAATTTTTTTTAATAATACTAATTTTAGAATAATCCAAAACTTTCTGATTAGTAGTAATAAGGTTTAAACATAAAAAAGATCTGAAATCTTTCTTTAAGAAATTTTATGATTAATATTAATAATAACATAAGAGATATGAAAGATTTTTTAGGGCTAAAAGGTAAGGTTCAAGACTGTCCAAGCAAACTAATTTTATTTATGCACATTAAAAATGACAAATGTGGAATATGCTCAAATATTTAATTCATAAATTAGTAGTTCATTTAATTATTTGTACTTTGTCTCCAAGAACAACTACCAATAATTATACTAATTAATCTATATGAGATATCTTTATAAATTATAAGTAAAAAGATGTAAAAAAAATTAAGTTTAACCACTCTTTTATATAAACAAAAAGAGAATTTTTTTAACAATAAAAACATATATTCATAATATATATATATATATATATATATATAAATAGTATATTAAAGTAACACAATATTTGGTCAAAATCTCTAGACCTATAATATTGATAATCTTAGTGATTCTATTTCAATAAAGATGATGATTGTTATATAGTTATTATAAAGAGTCCGAAACTCAAAGAGTACAAATTTTTTACAAAAATTCCAAAACGGTATATAAAATTTTATATTAACCAAAACGGTAAAATCGCTGCAGCAGCGATTTAGCAAAATTTTTTTTTTTTTAATAAAAAAATGAAATCGCTGCCGGAGCAGCGATTTCAAAAAAAAAAATTTTTTTTTTTTTAATAAATCGCTGCCGGGGCAGCGATTTATAAAAAAAAAATTTATTTTTTATTAAATCGCTGCTCCGGCAGCGATTTAGCAAAATTTTTTTTTTTTTTAATAAAAAAATGAAATCGCTGCCCAAGCAGCGATTTCAAAAAAAAAAAAATTTTTATTAAATCGCTGCCCAAGCAGCGATTTATTAAAAAAAAAAATAAAAAAAATTATTACATAAATCGCTGCCCGGGGCAGCGATTTATTTATAAAAAAAATTTCCAGCAATTTATTTTAAAAAAAAAAAAATTTTTTTTATTAAAACGCTGCTAGGGGCACGATTTATTTAAATAAAAAAAATTTCCTTATTAAATCGCTGCACGAAGCTTTTTTTTAAAAAAATATATATTAAAATTTTTTAATACAGCGATTTTATATTAAAAAAGTTATAATATTTTTTAAAATTTAAATATATAACTTATAAGAAAAAATTTATTAAATCACAAAAATGTTAATACCGTTTTGATTAATATAAAATAAAAAAAAAATTATTAAATCGCAAAAATGTTAATACAGCGATTTTATATATATAAAAAAATTATAAAATCGCTGTATTAACATTTTTGCGATTTAATAATTTTTTTTTATTTTATATTAATCAAAACGGTATTAACATTTTTGTGATTTAATAAATTTTTTCTTATAAGTTATATATTTAAATTTTAAAAAATATTATAATTATTTTAATATAAAATCGCTGTATTAAAAAATTTTAATATTTTTTTTAAAAAAAAAAGCTTCGTGCAGCGATTTAATAAGGAAATTTTTTTTATTTAAATAAATCGTGCCCCTAGCAGCGTTTTAATAAAAAAAAATTTTTTTTTTTTAAATAAATTGCTGGAAATTTTTTTTATAAATAAATCGCTGCCCGGGGCAGCGATTTATGTAATAATTTTATTTATTTTTTTTAATAAATCGCTGCTTGGGCAGCGATTTCATTTTTTTATTAAAAAAAAAAAAATTTTGCTAAATCGCTGCCGGAGCAGCGATTTAATAAAAAATTTTTTTTTTTTTTGAAATCGCTGCTTGGGCAAATCGCTGCTCCTGCAGCGATTTTACCGTTTTGGTTAATATAAAATTTTATATACCGTTTTGAAATTTTTGTAAAAAATTTGTACCCTTTGAGTTTCGGACTCTTATTATAAAGGGGTAGTTTTATAAAGAGGATTTTGTTATTATAGACTATAGGTAAAAGGTTGTTATAAAGAGCTAAATTATAATATAATAAATTGGGTGACCATAATATAACACCAAATGTGAATAATTTTTTTTCCTTCCTTAATTATTAATCGACTCTCTATTTTACGAGGAATATTATTGTGTTTATTACTTTGTTTACATGACTTCACTTCTCAATTTATCGATTGATAATGAAAACATTCAATCACTTAAGGTAGTTTCACTTGTCAGATAATTTCATTTTCAGATTATTTAATACTCATTTTTATTATAAACCAATGAATATATATATATATATATATATATATATATATATATATATATATATATATATATATATATATATATAGCAATTGAGAAATATATTTTATCTTATAAATAAAAAAATCGTAAATTTAATGAACCAAAGAAAAATCCAAAAGTTGTTTTGGATGAGTAAAATAAAGGTACTTGGATAAATATCGATATTAAGGTTAATAGTTCATTTATTATTACCAAGGAAATGAAATATTACAACAAAAATTGTAGATTTACTGAAAAAGAGGATAGGAAATATGATCCTTTGGTCTTGATCTAAAAAGCTTACAGATCTTCTTTTTCTTTTTTTGATATAATCTTTTGTATTCATTATCTTGAAATTTTTAACGTTCAATTTAATTAAAATATGTATTTGCAGGGAAAAAAAAAGTTTAATTCAAATTATTTTTAAAACTTTATTAATTATCATCAAATATGGAGCAAAGATATTGGAATAACAACTCAAATTTAACATATCACAATGTTACTTATTTAAGTGATGGAATAATTACTAATTATGGTAATCTTTTGATATCACAAGGACTAAAATAATATGCTTAATTTGACACATGTATTTAGCTATTTTCTACTAATATATATATATATATAATGGAGTCTACGCCTAACCCCTCACCAAGTAGGTGGCTTTAACAAAAAAAAAACTCACAAATTTATGAAATTATTGTTTGAATTGTAGCTTGTGAGAATTAAACAAAAAAAATGTTAATAAATGAATTGAATATTTCTTCTAAATTATAGACAATTGAAAGAGAAAAAAAGTACACGTGCAACCCAGCTGAAATAAAGGATCAATGTCATATTTTTAAGTGAATTGAGTCATCAAAATGATTTAAATAGATACTTTTTTGAATTCTTACATTTTTAGTTTTAAATTAAAAAAATTATATCAATTTTTTTTAATGAGAATATCAATTAAAATAGTTTGAGTAACTTTGTAAATAGTTTGAGTAAAAAAGTTAAAATAGATTAAGATTAATGATTTGGACATGCCCAAGCCTTCATAATTGTATATTGCTGCCAAAAATAATTTCGTGGCCCTATTGGCATTGCTTTATATAGTAGAACTGATGATGCTTTGTCGTATAAGCGAAATTAAAATTTCAAATTTTATGAATTTTAAATTATATTACTTTTTAAAGTCTTTATTAGTAGTTCGAGTCATTAAAATGGTTTAAGTGAATATTTTTTTATTTTTTAAAATTTTATTTAGATGAAAATTTAATATTAGGAAATTTTAATGAAAAAATCAATTAAATAGATTGAGTGACTTTGTATATATATATTTTAAAGTTAATTTTTACATTAAAAATCAAAATTAAATAATTTTATTAAAAAAACCCATAAATTAATACTTTTAGATTAATAACTAAAATTGAATGTCTTCGGAAAAAAACCATAATTAAATGAACATATTAAATATTATCTCCTCAAAAAAAATTGAATTAATAGCTACAACATTTCCCTTAAAGGTCTTTTATTTACTTTTTATGGGAAATTTCAACTACAAAAATACCATACAAGGAGGGAAACAAAAAGTGAAACAAATCATTGATATTGAGCTACTAATGATCTCTTTCATTTTTAATAAAAATCTATCTGAATTTTAATATCATAAAAAAGTTTTATAGAAAAGGTAAATAATACTTTCTTTCTAATGGATCATACACAACAAAATTTTAAATCAGTTAAGCTTTTAAAATAGATATCAAATATTGACTAGTTAAAAAGGAGTGAATACATAGTTAATTATATGTCATAGCAAGATGCTAACCCCCTTATTGGTTAATTTTTTTCCATCAATCAATTTTTTCTATTGATCTCTTTCTTAATCCTCTTTATAAAATCATCACACTTCTTGTGTAACTCTTCTAATGTTTCTTCTTCTTCAAATTCTTCCACTTCTTCAAATTCTTCAATAACTTCAACATAACGCGCAGAATGATAACCTAATTGATTATTCTGAAGAAAAGACTTACTATCTTCGAATTCTTGATAAACTTCATTCTCATCAATTGTTTCAACACCAACTAAATCATCTTGAATATTCATTGTTACAATTTCTTCTTCTTTTTCTTGTTTTTCAATTTCAACAACTTTTTCAAGAGACTCTATCTTTGTTTCTTGAATTTTGGATTCTTTGGGATAATGATGATGATTATCAGAAATATTAGTAGTACTAATTAGTCCTGAATTCTTGATTATGAAAACAAGAATTCCATTACAAAGAAGAAAAATATAGTTTCTTTCTGAGCTATAGGTGAAAAGTTGAATAGAAAAATTAGAAGAAAATTCATTAAATGAATTAAAAAGAGATGGAAATATTAAATAATATTGAGAAAACATCAATGAAAATACTGAAAGTGGAAGTAGAATTCTCATTGCATTTTTTAGAAAATAAAATTGGCTATTCAAGCTCATATTTTCCATTTTCTTGAAATTGGAAAGAAAAAAAAACTTTTTAGAGTTTTCTTAAGAAGTGTTTGGGATTTTTTTTTTTTTTTTTTTTTGCAATGTGTGTGTAAGAAAGAGTGATGAAATACTTTAGATTATATACTAGTTTCATGTTTGGAGTCAATAAGGAGTTGAAAGTTGATTTTCCAAATATACCCTTGTGTTTGTTAATAATAGATGTTTAGAGGTTTAGGTATGAGGGGTAATTTGAGGAAAATAATGAGGTCCAACTAATATTTTTAAGAATATTAATTGGAAGGACCATTGTTGGACTTTGGAACTTCATTTTGTTAGCTGTCATCACCACTATTTATTTAAGTTCTTTTAAGAACCTTGTTTGTCAAATTTTATCTTGTTGTAGATAGTAACATTTACATCATGGTGTAGTTATTATATGGTTTGTATAGTTGATATATCTTCGCGCTTTATTGTTTAAAAAAATATCAGTTAGAAACGTCCCTATTAGAAATATAAATCGTGCAATATGTAAATTTGAATTAGTCTGATTTTAATTATCTAATATAAATATCAAACATTGAATGTTAAACTAGAGAAATATTTTTCACTTTTAAATAGTCATTATATCAAAAAATGTGATGTGATGTGATGAATTGAGTTCTTTTATCTTTAATAGTCAATCACGAATTTAAGCTCTAAAATGAAATATAATTTTAAGAGTGTTTTTGTTTTTAATAAAATTTTATGCGATTAAATTCAAATTAATCAAAAATTCAAACATAATATCGAAAAATCGTGTGAAAAAAATAAAAAAGATCTAGATGTAGGCCAGGGTGATACTTTCAATAGTTTGTATCAAGGGAATGGTGGATCTATCTTTATAGATATTATATACTTATTTTATTTTTTGTCGTTTTTTTAATCTTATTTGTTTCTTCCAATTTGATGTGACACGATTATCAAATGTTGAATTAAAATAAGATGTAGAATTGGAAAATATATAACTCTTACAATTCAAAAGATTAAAAAGAGTAGAAGGATCAATTTGAATTAAAAATAAAAAAAAAACTTTAAATATTAAATTAAAACAATTCAAATTTCACCCAACTAAAGGCATCGTATGAACCTTCTCAATTAAATAACATTAATTTTTGTCATCAAGGCCTATTTAGCAACCCGCAGAAATTCCATTAAATGTTTTCCTTCTTTTCATTTATATATTTTCTTCTATATATTCCGTAATAAAATATATTTTTATTTATTTTCATACTAATTAAGTAAAATACATATCTAATTAAAAAAAAATAAAAAGGTTTATATATATTGATTTAGTTTTTTTTGTAAGTCTATAGACTTTGTTTTCTTCTACATATATACTTTTGACTATTTCTAATATTTCTCGAATCTTTTCTAATGGAAACTTCTCAATTTATTCAGGGAATTTTCACTTACCATGTCATTTGAAAAAAAAAGTTGAATTTTAAAAAATTTATGGTCTTACATCTTACTTTGTGAAACTACAAAAATATGTTAGGTTGAAAAGTAGAATTAAAGAAAAAATTATGTTAAATTATTTTTAAACATAGTTAAATTTAGGCTCACTTTGTTAGAATAATCATCTTTTATAATAATTACATTATTTTTGAAGCTGATTCCTACTATATATGGTATTATATACTTTGAGTTGTTTGGTTTAAATATAAGTTATGATAAAATTAATTATGATGGAATATAGATAATTCATGTTGAAATTATTTTTTAGTGAGTGTTTAATTTGTTATATTTAAAATAATATGCATAGCATAAATTTTAAGAAAAAGTTATTTATTTAGAAAATTGTCATTCATATCAGGTATAAAACGGGTTTAAAAGAATGTTTTTGTCATTTATCTGTTTTATCCTAGGATAAGTTATCTCGAAATTACTATACCATCCAACGGAAGGAATAAATAATAGATAGTACTATTATTGATCCCGAGACAAACTATCCCAGACTTCTCGACCAAACAACAAACTAAGTGATACTATAATTAATTTCAAAACTATTTAATGTTAACCTTCACATCATTTATAAAATAACCCTGTATATTACACGTCCTCTATAGTAATGACTTTCTATAACAATAAACTTAAGATAAATAACATTTTTATAGAAAAATCTGACTAAATATAAAATTATTACTATTTTCATTATAAATTGATAGCAAATAATAGTATCACGTAAAATAAAATAGGAATTAAGAGTAGAGTTCAATAAAGTGGTCCAAGGGTCTTTGATTTAAAATAAATAAAAATGAGGAATTAAGAAAATGAAAAATATGAAATAGAAAAAAAAAAAACGAAGTTGTACTAATAGTTTCAAACAATTAATTGGTTGGGTTTGGGCGTAGGGAAGGGGGCATCAATCAATGTTATCGACCAAATATACGACTAACCATATTTTTCGAATTGATTTTTGAGTGTACATTATTTATTTATTATTAATGCTACTCTATCGGTTTAACAATAGTTTATATTGAATATAATAAATATAATGTCTTAGAAAATGTTATAGAAAAATGACTATAATTAATAATAGGGATAAATTAGAAATTAAGTGTAGAATTATCCATGTATTTTCTAAAGTGGACAAATGCTCCCTCTATCCCTAATTAATTATTCACTTTTAAATAGACACATATATAGTGAGTTTATCATTTTATCCCTATTAATTATGAAATAGATGAATTAAAAACTTAAGATTTTCAAGAAATTCTACCCGTTTGAAAGTAATTAATTAAGGGTTAATAAGTAAAAAGAAATTATTCTTTCTTGATTTATCAAAATAAACAAGTAATAAAAAAAAAATTAGGGACAGAAGTAAATGTTATATATTAAAACCATCCACATTTAAATAGTACCCCAATTGATTATTTATTATTTGTATATTACATTTGTTTTATTTTGGAATAAGCAATCATATATGATTATTATATTTTTTGCAATTATTTATGTCAAAACATTAAACCCTATCGTTATGCTTTAGGTTTTTAATAAAAGAAGCACAAAATTTTACTTCTATATTCCTATTGATCAAAGCCATAAACTTTTTTTAATTTCTAAAAAAATCCAAACCATGATCAATACTCCTTTTAACATATCGTCTTCTCAATATTTTAATCTTAATTAAAATTGTAGATATCATAACACAAAACTTTTTAATCAATATAATAGTTAAATACATCAAAAAAATTAACGAATCAACAAAATGATTATATTTTAAAATAAAAAAATATTTTCATATACGTATATTTTTTTTTTCTTTTACATTTATATATATATATATATATATATATATATATATATATATATATATATATATATCGATTGAAAGTAACATAAAGTAATTATTAATTGAAGGGGGCAATAAAGTCCACATCGAAACTATTTTGTTGCAATAAATAAAAAGTGTAGATTTCGGCGTATGCCTAACATTATATGATGCAATATAAGCTAACATTGGTAGGAAATGTGACGTAGATTTAAAATTTATTCAAAATTTCTAATTTGTACAAATATCTACTTTTGGAGTCCTCACTAATTAATGTTTGAAGTATTAACAAAAAAAAATAAAAATGTTTGAAGTACATGCAAAAATTATCTTAAATTTTACCTAAAAATTGTCTAATACCAAATATTCATGCAAAACAAAATATACAACGGATATTAATTAAATAGAGTGACTTAAATAGACTGAAAAAATAATAATCATTTGTTATATCACAATATTTATTTTTTTTACTTGCATTATGTATCTCTTACTTGATTCAACCTAAATTTCCATTAAAAGAATAAATATCAAAACCACCTCACCATCACTATTTACTATGATTTTATTTCAGATCCAAATAGCCATCTCTCATAATTTAATCATTTCCACTTTTACACTTTGGCTCGAGGTAGTTATATATTGTTTCATAATATATCGAATTGTATTATATTTATTTTAATAATTGTAATATTTGAATAAATTTTATCATTTTTTATCTGTCGTTATATAATGTTACATATTCATGATTTGAACGATAAATTTATAAAAAAAAATGTAGGGATATCGAGTAAAGTTATTATAAAAAGGCAGGGTTTAAATGATAAAATAGAATTATTAAATAATAAGTAAAGATAAAATGAGAAGAAAAGATTAATATAACGAAAAGATTAATGTAACGATGCGATCATACTGGATCGGTCCTTACATAAAATGAGTTATTTCATAGGTACCTTGCTATGAATTTAAACGATACGATACAATAACATTCCAATAACAATCTAGACAAACTTTACATTTAGACTAACAATACAATGGAATACAACAAATAACAACGATCCAAAAACGATGTTGATCAAATTTTATCTATACTTTTTCAGTACGAAATTGGCTTGAATTAGAAAGGAAGGCTTTACTTTAATTTCTAATCACTTTTTTATGCCGATTTGGATGAGCATAGACAAGTTCAAAATTCACTATCGCTACAAGAACACATCACTAACCTCCAACAATTCATTTCCATATAAATTTATTTTATATTTAAATATCAAGACATTTATACAATGAGTGTATCAAAATTCTATAAAAATGTATAAAATGTAAGTATATTTATTTGTATATATTGCTATATGATATTTATTTATATACATCATTATATAATGTATAAGATATATATGTATATACATTTATATATAATAATTATACACATGATTAGGCAATGTATGTATTGTATATATGTGTATAACTATGTATAATACTGTAGATACAACTATTATATGTACATTATAAAAGTATAGTCCAACCACCAATCATCTCCATTTTAATACCATAATCACTACACATAAAAAGTATAAGAAGAAAGATCGTTCATCCAATCGATATTATCAGTTTCACCCCAAACTAATTTTATATTAAAAAACAAACATTATCAAAAATAAAATGAGATTAAATACAAATCGAATATCTATGCACTTGTAACCTGCTCAATCACAAAAGAGAAATGTCTTTAAAAAAAAACAGGTTCAAATTTCATCACTTTGTGCTGCTGTTTGATTTGAAACGTAAGCATATACACAAATACACAATTGTATCATCAGTATACACAGATACACATATACAATCTCCAAATTTTTCATTAGCGGATGAGATTTTGGATACACGGATGCATATCTTCAACAACAATTTTTGATTGATATTTTAGTAAGAATGAATAAGTACAAACGATACAAAAACAAGTGATACATTTTGTATGTTTTTTTTGTGATACATCTTGTAGATATCAACCTATATGTATCATCTTGTATATATCAACCTATATGTATCATCTTATATCTCTTGTATAAATGAGTATACAAATAAGGAAGATTTTTTTTTCTTTTACCATTAGTTCATGGTTAGATAATTAATAGCAAATTATGTCAAATTATATCCAGAGTAATTTATTGAAACTATAATCATATTGAATAATAATAAACTAGTAATATTTGTTAACTGACCCATATCTCTCTTAATTTAATTCTCTTAGCACATCATCCAAGAAAATGAGATTTAATATTTTTTTAATAATTAATTCATAATTATGTACGCTAAATAATTAAAATATCTTTCTGAAAAAAGGACTATACAGTTCAACAACACAACACGATTATTTCAAGTAAGAAAACAAAATAAATGTATTCGTATATTAATTTGTCGGAATAACAAACATATTAACGAACAACACTTATACTTTTTTAATGAAATAAGATATGCATAATCTCATAAAACCAATCATTTCAACTATATATATAATTCATAATTATTTAACGTCAAAAAATCATTATATATCTTATATAAGATTAGAAACACTCTTTCAAATTAATAAAATCATAATCATTTGTTGCAATACTATGCATTGGTTCTCTTCTTAAAAATTTTATTGATTTTTTTGATATATCAAAAGTGACAAATAAAATGAAAATATCATTTAAAAAATAAATGACAAGTAAAAGCAAAGAGATAGAGTAATTTCCCTCTTAATAGTTGTTGGATATCTTTTTTCATTCTCTTAAATTATTTGTAAGAAACTAGTTCTTGAACATGTACGTAGCATATGTATCCTATACTAAATAATATAAATAATTATTCATAAAATTCTTCATTATCAATTAGGAAAATGTGAAGATCTAAATACACCTCCAAATATAATGTTGAAACTCCATCCATCCTAAGATCAAAAGCTTTCATCACTTCAAACATCACCCAAATAATTGCTACAATTCAAGAAGACCACTATGACATATTCCATCCCAATGGGTAGAGGTACAAGCAATAGTGCATAAACAGGCCTGTCTTAAATGGTTCATTAATAATGGTTTCTAACACGATTATTTGTGAAATTGACTCTTTGATATAATATAGTATTCAGTAATTTTCATATACAGCAAATATAAAGTTTATATTTGTATGTTATAGCTATAGTTTACATAATTGTGCTATATTGCAAATATAAATATGTATATTTCATATACATATACAAAAGAAAGCAGTTGTATAATTTCGTTATACATGTACAAAAGAAAGCAGTTGTATAATTTGTTTTCTTTTATGTGCTTGTATAAAGCGATAAAGAGTGAAAGAAAAAAAAAGTTGGGCCTGAGAAGATTGTATTTGGATAATCCCAAGTGTATATGATGAAAGTATATGCATTTGTATTTGTATATATAATTTTCTCTCGCTTTATACAAACACAAACACAATGTATACATTTGTGTTTTATATAGTGAGAGAGGCGAGTGAGTGAACGAGCGAGTGGCAAACGAGATCTAGGAGAGGGGAGAGAGAGGAACAAAAATCTACGTATATATACAATTTTTTATCGCTTTATACAAACACTTACACATTTTATACACATTTGTGTTTGTATAAAAGCGAGAGAGGCGAACGAGATTCACCAAGAGAGAGGTGAAATAACAACAGTTTGCTATGGGGGTACAATTAAATCAAACTATGGTTATAACATTTAATTTGAATTAATAATTTGCTATTATGTACAATTTTTCCCTATTATATACAAGGGGCGCCAATTCCTGTATTTATGGTTATAAACATGTCCTTATTTAGAAAAGTTAGTATCCTTTACAAAATTACAAATTTTTGAAAAAGTCACAACTCATCGAGAAAGTAACATTTCTTTGAAAAAATCACAACTCCTCAATATAAAAAAAAATATTTGATTTTAAATAAATAAAATTAAAACAAAAAATAAAAATTAGAAATAAAAGAAAGAAAGAAAGTAATGCGTTGGTAAATTACACAATGTAATTACTAGCAATTTACACTAATTACCTATTGACCAAGTAAAATCAATAGATTTTCTGCATCCTCCTCTGGCCTACAAGCAAACTTGGACAAAAGCTCTATATATTTTTGAGGTGTATCACTGGCTGTTAAAGATCAAATCTTGTATCAACTTGAATTTACTCAAGGTGAAATGCCTTTTAGATATCTAGGTATACCTCTGTCAACAAAAAAAATATCCCTCCTACAACGATAATCACTCGTTGGTAATTACGCCAATTTCAATTACGTCCTTCCAAACATACCTAAATAAATTGATGGTATTATAAATTTAAAAAATATATTTTTTTGATTTATCAAAAATAATAAGCAAAAAAGAAACAAGTGAAAAGTCAATATTGAACAAAAAAACAACAACAAAGAGAGTATAAAATAATGGGAAAATTGTATAAAATAGCAAACTAATAACCTAAATAAATGGAATAGCTAGGGTTTGATTTAATTGTGCTCCATAGCAAACATTATCTAAAATTTGCCAGCGTCTCTCTCCCAGGAATCTCGCTCGCCACTCTCCATTCTCGCTCGCCTCTCTCGCTTTATACACAGAAGTGTATAATTCTGTTTCTGTTTTGTATAAAGCGAGAGAAAATTGTATATACACATGCAAAAATGTATATCTTCGTGTTATACACTTAATTATACAATTTACAAACATTTTACTTCAAAAATTGCAGAGAAAAAGGCCAACAAATTATACAATTGCGAATTATACAATTGCAGTGAAATACAATTTTCTCTAGCTTTATACAACAGAAGTGTATATATTGTGTTTCTGTTTTTGTATAAAGCGAGAAAAACATATATCTTCTTGCTATACACTTATAATTATGCAATATACATACATTTTAATTCGATTCAACTATATGCAAAACAAATTATACAATTGCAGCGAATTATACAATTTAGTCCAGCGAATTATACAATTTAGGCCAGCGAATTATACACTTGTATATGTATAGCGAATTATACAGTTTTTATGTTTGCTATGGAGCGCAATTATGCAAAGTTTGCTATATTATACAAATATGAATTTTTTGTTTGCTATATGTGAAAGTTGCCCTAAAATAATTACTTTTAAAAAGATAATCATCAACTAATATAAGAATGAGTAGTAAGATTAGTAAACTTGTGAGGGAAAAATATGGACCTCATATAAAAGATGAGGTATTTGAAAAGGTGGACTTCACTTACTAGCTTTTCAACAAACTTAAGAGACAGTACTCAGCAGTCAATTTTTTTCCCTTGAAAATTTATCAAAGATTTTCAATTGACAAAGAATCTGTCAGTATCCAATAATATCTTCAACAACAGATAAACTCATCTTGTTTTAAAAAAAAATTCATCAAGAAAGCTCAAATTCTTGAACAAAGGCATTTCTCTGTCTGTATGGGTATGCAGTTGAGATTGAACCCTTGTTCTTCATCTTCAGCTGCAACTTCTCCTTCAACTTTACATAATGGAGCACCATATTTCTGCAAAAAGTTTAACTTTTTACCATTTAGAACCCAATCCCTCAATTGGGTATCTGGAATTTACTCAAGAATCCAACCAAGAAAGCATTTTGAAGTCTTTTCCTCAAATGGGTTTCCACTTAATGCAGTGTCTGTGCAAGATGGTGAGTTTGTTCTTCATTTGAAGGAAAAAAAAATGTAATCTTTAAAATTTTTCATGCTCAGTTTAACATTCTTTTCTAATGGTGTTACAAGTGTCTTCCTAGTGATTGATGTATTGCTTATCATATTTGATAGTGTAATTTGGTATAGTATGGTTTTGTAGGTTCACTTTGATACTTAACTTGCCCTGTACCCATAGCTGGAATTCTTGTTTTTTTTTATATGCTGGTAAAGGTGCTAGTCTTAGAATAGAAACAGTTTGAATTTAGTTTAAAATTAGTGGAGGTATTCAAATTTCAAACTAAGTTATGTACTATACTAAAGTATCCCACAAGCTTAACTTCCTTGCCATTTGAATTGGATCCATAATTAAAGAGAAAATAACAGTCATGATCTTTGTAGAATTGTAGTAAAAGATCTTTTTTTGAGGTTTTCGAAACCTCTAGTAGGTGTTCTTTTGCTTTTTGATTGTAGATTTTAATGGATGATACTGAAAAATTTTAGTTCTAGATGATGGTTCACATTCATCCACGAATTGCGCTTTGTTCTTTACATCTTTTTCTGCTTGTATTTCCTTATCTGACGTGTATGTATCGGCTTCAAAATCAATGCCAGAACAAGTGCCTTTGACAGAGTTAGGAAGTGGAGAGACCACTGTCAGCATAACTGTTATTGGAGCTTCAGGTGATCTAGCCAAGAAGAAGATTTTTCCAGCTTTATTTGCTCTTTTCTATGAAGATTGTCTGCCTGAGGTTAAATTTCATATCTCTAACTGTATATTGTTATCTACTAATCATGCACAAAAACAACTTGAGCTTAGGTTAATAAGCAGACACATTTTAACCATCCTGGAAGATTCAGCAGTAGCGCATGATGTGTCTTTATTTGTACATTTCAGAATTTTGTAGTTTTTGGCTACTCACGAACAAAATTGAGTGATGAACAGCTGAGAAACATGATCAGTACAACCTTAACTTGTCGAATTGATAAGAGGTATACCATTATGTGAAATTACTTTTAACATGCAATATTTTCATGTTTATGGTTTATGGAGCTGATGGAATCCATGTGAATGAGGGTTTGCAGAGAGAATTGTGATGCCAAAATGGAGCATTTTCTGGAAAGATGTTTTTATCATTCAGGTCAATACAATTCTGAGGATGATTTTGCAGAACTGGATTACAAATTAAAGGAAAAGGAGGTAATGCATGTGCTGTACTTATTTCTACCCATTACTAAGCATTGCCGTAACATATATACCTGAATGAGCATATACGTGACACTTCTCATATGAACTTCCAAAAACTTGGGGTGATAAAGATATGGAAGTACTAATGAGATAACTTTATGTGGAAGCTTGTGCACTGTCTGCAGTCCATTTTTGCATGTCTAAAGAAACTATACCAGTAAATTAGATGTCATCTTCTTAGCTGTATCAATAACCATCATCTTTATTAGTATAATATTTTTCTCAAACCTTGAAGGCAACTTCCTATTGCTCCAAGGAGTAAGGTACATAAATCTCAGATAAGAGATGTAACATATTATAGGCATGATGTGACATTAGTGGTTTCTCTGATGTTTAAAATATTTTTGGCAAGATATTCGAAGAGATTATCTTGGCGCCGTGAAGTTTTAGTTAAGTAGCCTTTCAGGTAAAGATGGTCAGGTTGACATAGATATCATTCTGCAATGATGTTATGGCATAAGCCCGAAGAAGATTTATGATGACATAGTGTCTCAATGTAAGGTGATTATATGAAGGATTCTTAATGGTTTGATGCTAGTCAACTAAGTAGGAGATTACAGATGACTGAAAATACATGGGTCAAATGAAAGCTCCATTGATGCATATACAAAATTTGATTTTGGAAGAAAAATAGGATAATTTTTTTTCAAACTTCATTAAGGTCTGCACTATGGGAAATCTTTAAAAATAAAACTAGGGGAAATATGTATATAATATACCTATTTATGTACGACATAAAAAAATTCAGACCTTACTTTCCTTGGTTGACTGATCCTACTTTGATCAACCCCTACAATACTTTTAAGCTGAGGAATCCAGAATTTTCCAGAATGAGACTCCTATTACTATTTCCATCTAAAGCAGTGACAAGAGAGTTACAGGGGAACTTCCACAACTTCTCTTCGTTCAATATGCTAATCAACTACTTGTATAAGTTACTCCATTTGCATATTAGATGATAAATAAGAATTCTCTCACTTTGTTTAATGTTGTGATGGTGTACTTAAGTATTTGTTGTTCATAGCTTTTGCATATTATGTCATACATGTACGCACTTCTCTTGAAGCATACTTAGAGAAGCGAAGAGTTGGTTATGTGTTACTTATACTTTATTATGGACTGCAAATCTTAAAAGTTTGGCAGGATAATGTATTTGTCTAATTATAATTTTATGAACAGTTACCTAGCCTCTTAATTTAGATGAAATGAAAGACCAAAAGAAAGAACCCCAAGTATACATAGTGTACTTATTGTTTCTTGAGGTTTGAGTGGCAAAAGTTAGTCTCTGCTTGATGCAGTTTATGCCACATATTACTGTTCTTTACATAAGAATGCTAAGCTATGTTACTGATGAATGATAAAAAGCTGATTGTGAGTGCTGATCATATGATTACATTCTAGGGTTGTAGGGTTTCTAATAGGTTGTTTTACTTATCAATACCTCCAAATATATTCGTGGATGTGGTGAGATGTGCAAGTCTTAAAGCTTCTTCAACAAGTGGGTGGACAAGGGTCATTGTTGAGAAACCATTTGGTCGTGATTTAGAATCATCTAGTGAGCTGACCAGATGCCTAAAGAAGTACCTAACTGAGGAGCAAATTTTTCGGTTAGATTAACTGCATTTCTTTGCCAGTTACCTTGTGGAGATAACATGGGTTGAAGTTTTCTTATGCTAGTTTTTTTTTTTTCTCCTCAGAATTGACCATTACTTGGGAAAAGAACTTGTTGAGAATCTCTCAGTTCTTCGGTTCTCGAATCTTGTCTTTGAGCCTCTTTGGTCCAGAAACTACATCCGCAATGTCCAATTTATATTTTCTGAAGATTTTGGTACCGAGGGACGAGGAGGGTGAGGCTCATTACTCTGCCGCTGATACTTAAAAAGTAGTATTCTGTTGTAGTTGGATCTCAATCTTTCTGCTCTTTCTTCTCAGGTACTTTGACCACTACGGGATCATCCGTGATATTATGCAAAATCATCTCCTTCAAATACTAGCATTGTTTGCTATGGAAACACCTGTCAGCTTGGATGCTGAGGACATCAGAAATGAAAAGGTAATCACATTTATGCCACAAATTATTCTCGTAAATCCTGCATTCCGTAAATCCTCCAAGTGAATATGATTAAAACTAGAGAAAATATACTAAAACATGGTCCATGTGATTCAGGTTAAAGTTTTAAGGTCAATGAGGCCATTGCAACTTGAAGATATTGTTCTTGGACAGTATAAGGGTCATAGCAAGGGTGCTAAATCATACCCAGCTTACACAGATGATCCAACTGTGCCAAATGGCAGTATCACTCCAACATTTTCTGCTGCTGCACTCTTTATTGATAATGCACGTTGGGACGGGGTTCCTTTCCTCATGAAAGCAGGAAAAGCTCTCCATACAAAGAGGTCGGTAGATTGTTATTTTTTCCATAGTGATATTTTCAGGTATATATCCTGATAGCCACAAAATTATTGGAGATTTTGTTTTACTGAAACTGCAGGGCAGAGATCAGGGTCCAGTTCAGACATGTCCCCGGAAATTTGTACAAAAGGAACTTTGGAACTGATATGGATAAGGCAACCAATGAGCTAGTTCTGCGTCTACAACCCGATGAAGCCATATATCTGAAAATTAACAACAAGGTTCCTGGTCTTGGAATGAGACTTGACCGGAGTGACCTTAATCTTCTTTACAAAGCAAAGTAAGAGACTCCTGCTGATCTAGAGTTAGTAACAGCTTATTGGTGTGTTCGGTATGGATTTTTTCATGTTCGGTTTCTAAACATTTTCTATAGGAAAACAAGTTCCTTAAAAATTAAGGAAAATGACTTCCCTAATAGAAGTAGAGAAAACATATTCCATAAATGATGTTCCAAGTTCATTGTCTCCTCCCCAAGATCCTAACTCCCACCATGCGCCACTCCCGAACCCCACTTCCCACCCCTGTTTTGCTAGATTTTATATAAAATGTTTTCGGTATAGGATTTTCTTGCGTACTAAACTGAGCCGTAGAAAATAAGTCAGAAACCAATTTTTTTTCCCCAAGAAAACGTTTTCCTTCGTACCGAATACACCCAATGACAGCAAAAGTTTTCTTGTAGTTCACCATTGCCCTTGTTTGTTCTATGATCAGGATGCTTTCAGTATGGATGACACATCCATATGGTGTAGCACCTGGAATTTAATTTTCACCGCATTATCTGATATAGAGCTAGGAATGTAATTAATAACAGATTTCTTGCCGTTCTTCAATGAGATTTGTTTGAACTATGAAGCTGACACTTGCTTAAATTAGAAAGTGTGGGCAGTGGACGTTATCGGTTTATAGAAGAATTGCCGGTATAAGACTTTAATCTACCTCACTTGCTAACGTTATGTATGATGGATGACTTATCTGTGTGATTAATTTAAGATTACATGATCAAGATGAACATTATATTTACAATGACTTCAATGGCTCATAATGCAAAGGTATCGAGGTGAAATACCAGATGCATATGAGCGGCTTTTGTTAGATGCAATAGAAGGAGAGCGAAGATTGTTCATAAGAAGCGATGAACTTGATGCTGCATGGGCTCTATTTACACCGTTGTTAAAGGAGCTGGAAGAGAAGAAGATCGCACCAGAGCTTTATCCATACGGAAGTAGGGGGCCAGTGGGAGCACATTATCTAGCTGCAAAGCACAACGTTCGTTGGGGAGATTTATCTGGTGATGATTGATTGTATGTGAGATCTTCTTGAGGAGTTCATTTAGTTTATAGGAATTGATCAGCTCATCAAGAGTGCTGAAATTATGGACAACTTGGAACTGTTGTTAGCAATTGTTGTATAGCTTGTCTATTTTGTTTAAGAATACACTCATGTTTCATGTTAAATGTTATGTTACATCCTGAGTCGACGGTTTATGGAAACCACCACTCTGTTGTCATTATCTTTTTTTTTTTTTTGTCTATCATACTTCTTTTGGGTCGAGGGTTTATGGAAACCACCTCTCTACCTCATAAAGGTAGGCTGAAATGAGGCGTGCATTCATCCTGCCCTCTTCAAGCCCAACTTGTGAGATTATACTGACTATGTTATTGTTTTATCCTAGTCGTTTTTATGTTTTCATCATTTTATTTTGGCATAATACATATATTGGACCCTAAACTTGGCTTCAAATTTTAACTTTGATCTCCAACTTTCATAATGGACAAACAGGCATTTCAACTATCCAACTTTTAAATAAATAAACACACGAGTCCTACATGACAAAATACACGTAGGACATCACGTAGGACAAAAAATGACACGTAGGACATCACGTAGGACAAAAAATGACACGTAGGATGACATGTTGGACATGTGTGTCTATTTGTTTAGCTTTATATATGTTTAAGTGTCTACTTGTTCACACCCAAAGTCGAAGGACATAAATGTAATTCGAAGCCAAGTTAAAGGGCATATATATATATATATATATTATGCCTATTATTTTTTAGCAGATCAAGAAGTTTATAGGCTGTTTGTGGTGTTTGAGAAAAATAAAAAAGCGCTTTTAAGCCAAAAAGACAAATAAATCAAATTTTAGAAATATGGCCATTGAATAAAAAATTATTACCCCATCCAAACATGCTCCTAATTGGTATAACCTGATAGCATAAGATAGATATGCACACATTTAACTCTTATTTGGGTTGTATATGTTGATTGTAGCATTGGTATGAATTATAATTATCATTTTAATTGACATTCAACATATATTAACATATATATACTACACTCCATTTCACTTTGTTTTCAGAGATTTTTACTTAAAAGGGGAAAAAAAAATTGAAATCATTGATCTTAAATATGTCAAAATATTTATCCGTACATCTATAAAACTTTTGAAATGTATAGTTTTAATAACATACCATAACATGCATAATGCATTTTTCTTTGGAATACAATGAAACATTGTAGTATAATAATTTTGAAAAGCTAAACCATGAAGATGACATAAATTGCCAAAAACAAAGAAGAAACAATTCATTTTTGAGCTCCATGTCATTGTTTAATTTCCTACATAAAAAGACAAGACCTTAATTAAACCCTAATTATCCTTGTTAAATTTTATACCAATTAGGAAACTCCAATGTCCTAATTAATAATAATTAGTCCCCAAATTAATTAATTGTTAAGCCCCAAAATCCCACAAATGAATTGTACCATCACTAGAACAAGCTACTATATGCCTTTCATTTGCATGCATGGCATTAACTTCCCCTATTCTTTCCCTTAAACTATAAAGATACACTCCATTTTCTACTTCCCAAACCCTAATAACTTCTCCCACACACATTACACCATATCCACTACTATTCATGCTTCCAACCACCCCTCGTTGCGACGCGCCTCGCACGTTAAACCTACACGATTCATCCAAATCCTCAGTCCGACGGACGGTGGCTACACCCCGTCCGTCCACCGCCACGAGCGACTCGCTCGTGGCAGCGAAAGATCCTACAATGAGCTCATGTTGGAAGGATCTTTCTCGGAGGATCAACCCTTGGTTATGTAAGTCTATAACAACGAGTCGTGGGCCGGTACATGCTACAGCAGTGTCACGAGCTGTGACATGGACCCGGCCCACGAGGTCGGTTAACTCGGTTAGGAGGTGCCAACCGGTTACTGCCTCGGGATCGGTTAAATCGCCGACGGCAAAGATTAGTTGCTCCGTTTCACTATTCCATACGTGAAATGCCCGACCCGGTACACCTGAAAATATTGTCCAAAGAAAAGGAGACATTTTAATTTAGTAACATAATAAAAATTGGATCACGCTACAAATTATCGTAATTTATGAGCAATTATCATCATGGTAGAGTAATGATGAGAAATTAATAGGTGTAATTATTCTTTATAGTAATTCAGCCCAACTAATTTAACGTTAGACACTCACTAAATTACATTGCAAAAAAGTTAATAAACTTCAAAATTTTGCTTTGATAGATGGGAAAAAGGTTATATTTCTTTTCATATTCTTAGAAAATGGTTATATTCATCCTTCGTTATAGTTTTTGGTTATATATATTTGTTCCTTATTATTTAACATTGAGTTTATATTTACATTTTACCTTTGAAATATTAAATTTCACAAAACCCCTTATGTTATCTTATGTGACTCTTACGTGACACCTACATAGATATAATTTTTTTTAATTTAATTATTATACCTCTTTCGCAATATTTTAAATGTCGATTTGAGAAAACTTATTTTTTAAGAGTAGAAAGGCAAATCTCCTATAAACAGAAGTTATTTTATTCTAGAAACTACTCCTCTACACATTTTTAGTTGTTCACTACGCATCTATTTTCACTTGTTCTTTAAAAATTGAAGATAATTTATCATTTTTATTGGAACCTTATTTTATTCAAGGCGTACAATATATTATACTTCGTTCCAATTTATACGATTCACTCTTCTTTTAGTCAATCTTAAAATAAATGATATATATTTATATTTAGTGATAATTCAATTTTAAAATACTTATTTTATTCCTAATAAACTCATACTCATACAAATATATATCACCTATTTTAGTCCGCAAGTATTAAATATATATTTTTTTCTTCCTTAAACTTCATGCTCGGAGGGAGTATTAAAAAACTAAAATAGTTTTGTTGTTTGTTTTTCCCAAAAAAGAAGAAAAAAAAGAACATTGGTCAAGGAAGAATTAAGCCTTCTTTAAGAAATCTTCTCAAAAGCAAATTATTATGTTACACTTTTAACATCATAATAACAGACATTCTTTCATAATTAATTAGTTGGTCAATATATTTGACCTGTTTATCTCTAACGACTCCATTTTAAATATTTTATTACTTTTCTAAATTGAATACATACAAGAAATGAATTTTTAGCATTACTGAGTACGTTGAATGACATTATTTCATTATTAGTCTGTTTCAAAATATGTTTGTAATTTTTTTAAGATTAAATTTTATGTCAAATTAAAAGCACGATTAAAAAAGTAAGATAATAGAGCACGCACCTGCATAGAGGCCAATCCACCACCGATCACGGCCGGTGAAATCCACCAAAGCGCCGTCATTCACCACATCACCTAAATGTGCACGGCGGAGCGGACCAGTATCCGCCCCGCCGAGCACCACCACATGTATATCACCATCCAACGATGCAAACACAAGTTTCTCATCCGATAAAATAATTCCCGAAATAGCCCTAGAATACCGGCCGAGCCGGTCACGTTGTTGCGGATAATAAGTAGACAAATGAGCCCTAGATATTAGATGAAACAATTGAACCGATCCATCGGAAAATCCGGCAGCTAAATGGCGATCGGATAACGCGATACGACGACAAGAGAGACCGTCATTGTTATCATCGTCGTTATTTGCTTGTACAAAATGGAGAGTACGGTATATGTATCTACGTTGACGGAAATTATTAGACGTACGGTGCCAATATACGTATTCGTCGTGCCACGTTGGACGGAGAAGACGATCGCGGTTCCATATACGGTTGCTTAAATTTTGCCATAGCAGATCGGACCGGGACACAGCTCTCCATGTTGAACAAACCTTACAAAATATTTATTACGTTATGAAATAATACTTAATATAATCATATTCAAGATAATGTTTTTAAATTTTTATTCATAATACTTAATATAATCATATTCAAGATAATCTTAAATTTTTATTAGAAAGTCCGTGACTTTTTGATGTTACAATAATTTTAATAAGTACGTACGATACATAAGTTAAAACATAATGAAAAGTAATTTCATATTTTTCATGGCTTCTCTTTTACCTTATTTTTTGTTTCATTTCATACATAAACTAAAACATAGTAAATTAAACATACCTAGTAAGCAATAAGCAAAAAATATTGGTTATATTATCAAATATTGAGAAGTAATACTACTTAATCATGAACCTAGAATAGGCAATGATAAATTGTCTTTTTATTATCTAATCGAACATATGTTTTCAATATAGTGAACAAGTAATATAGAAAAACAGAATATACTAATTAATCGGCACTCGTCACTTAAGTGAATTTGCGCATATCTATAATTGAAGGACATAAAATTTAGAATGAGGCTAAGTTAAGACATATTTATGTACAAACTTCCACAAATATGTATAACTTATTCTAAATCACTATTTCAATAAAAAGTCTATTTTTATTAAGGAAAAATCCTTTTGGCGAGAATGGTCATATTTCTCGCTATTTTATTTAATCTTGTTAAATATTTTTGTTTTTTTTAACTTTAATATTTTTTAATTAAAAATGTAAAAAAAAAATCAGTTTATTTTTATAAACGATATTATAATTTTTAGCAAACTTCTGACCAAATTTTATGACCATTCAACATTATTCGTTTATTAAACTCTAGATCAAATCAAACTGCATTACGTAAATTAAAACAAAACATATTCCTTTAACTTAGAAGAAGGTTATTGAAAGTACAAAACAGCCCCTGATGGCATGCACGCCCCAACACATGGGAAACGATATATTCCTTCACGTGATATGCCCATAACAATGTTATTTCGTCATTGAACGATATAATTTGATTTGACACGAAAATTTATAAAGTAGATTAAATTTATTTTTAATTTTTTTAATTTTAAATTAAAATTATATCAAGTATATTAAAATACTCTTTAATCTTATCTTAAATATACAATATGAAAAATTAAAATGGAGCGAGTAATTGAAAGTTATACTAATAATATGTAAAATAAGAAGTTTAATTTAGAGTTAGTTATTCATTTGTTTTAATTGGAAGAAAAGGAATATTAGAAATGAGTGGTATTTGAAGAAAAAGTATGTTGTAAGAAGAAAAATAGTGTGTAAACTTATTGCATGATTAGAATAAAAGGGAAGGCATGCAGAGATAGTCAGAAGAAGAAAAAAAGAGTAAGAAAATAGTAGGCTATTTATTACTAGTAATTAGCTACTCATCATACCTACCTACACTATCAATATCAAGGAGAAATGAACCAAGAAAATAACTACTCATCACTTCTCATGTCAGTCATAAAAATTCTGAAATTAAATATTTCACATTTAAAATAAATTTTGAAAAGTTTATGCGATTAAAAATCATACTATTAGATTCTGACTTTAACTCATATCGTAAAAGTTATCTAAAAAAAAAAAAAGTTATTCAAGTTTTTCTATCTCATTAAATATTGATAAAAAAAAATTGTCGTTCTTGTAACACCCTACCTCGCATTTAGTTAATGAGTGGACGATTTTATTTTCGGAAAATTGATATTGAGTGAGATGAGTCATACTCTAATACCAATTTTTGCAACAAACTCACACTAACTAGCTCTAAAGAAATAGAATTATTTAAATCATATAAAAATCTCATAATCTCATTAACCATCGATACGATAAATTTTGTCATATATCAACTAAAACGGTTTTTGAAGTTTTCTGAATTTTAAACTTATTACAATTTTATGTCTAAATAATTTTTGAAAATACTACTTATATTATAGTTTATAAAATATAAGAGGAATAGACACATCTCCTTTTTCTCTTTCATTTCCAAGAAAGGTTACTGTCTCTCAACTCTTCTTCAGCTTTTAGAATACACTCAACTCCCATCACTAGCAATTCAAAATATTAAAGCTATTATTTTTAGTTATATATACTTAATATATTTTAGAATCTAATAAGATACTAAAAAAAATAAAAATTATCGAGTTTTGTCGATCCTGTTACTTCAACGATAGATTCATCCTTACTTGAATTCAGTTAACGTCTCTTAACTCTTAATTAAAACTTTAGAATTCGAGTATTAGAACTATAACTAGAGATAAGCTTTTTATAGAAAACGTTAACATATTTATGTTAGTTATCAATTTATCTTTTACAAATTTAAACTAATCAAGCCTGTAATACAAAATTGTCAAAATGAAAAACAATTGTACTATTTTGAGAAGGAGAAAGAAGATCATGAGCCTGTTTGGTTTAGCTTAAAAGCTGATCAAATTGACTTAAAAGTTGGTTTTTGACTTGTTTAGCTGTTTGGCAGTACTCAAAATAACTTATTTTAAGTTAAAAAAAAACTTATTTTAAACCAAAAGTTAAAAGCTGGGGTAGGGGTGTTTTTTTTTTTTTAACTTATAAACTGTTTTAAGTTGACCACATTTTTATCTTTTTGCCCTTAATATTTTTATACAATCTTCAAATTACCCATATAACCCTAACATTTCTTTCTTCCATTTTTCCCTTATCACGTTTGACATAACAACTACAACACTTTTATCCAAACGCATAACTGCTTATTTTAAAAATAAGTTTCAGCACTTTTAAAAATTCTTTTTTAAAGCTGCTTTTATTAAACCCATCCAAACGGGCCCTATGTCTCTTGTTAAAAGAAAGGACGTGATAAGAAATTTATGTTATAAAATAGAAATAATGCATAAGTATCCCTTTAACTTATATTCGAAATTTTAGAAACACACTTGTACTATACAAAGATTTTATCATCCCTGAACTTATTTTATTGATAATCTTTAACCCTTTTGACCTGCGTGACATTATTTTGTAGGTCCAATGTTGTTTGACTTTTTTTTCAAGCTAGTGTCACGTAGAACGAAAAGGAGTAGAAAATTACTTATAAAATAAGTTCAGGAGGGTAATAAGACCATAGTATAATTTAAGTGTATCTCTAAAATTTCGAGCATAGATTGAGAGGATACTTATACAATTTTTCTTATAAAATATAATTTTTCATTTATACCTCAATCTAAATTCTTGTTAAAATATTGAAAAGCTTTCTAATATTTCTGTATGGCAACACTACTACTATTTTTTCCGAGAAACTTCAATAAAAAATTTAGTAATTTTCTAATAATGAAAGGATATTATATGTTTTATTATTATTATTATTATTATTATTATTATTATTATTATTATTATATGGATAAGGTTGGAGGAAGAGGGGGCAGAAATTAGATTCATGAAATGAGTGTAATAAATAGAGTGTCAGCCAAGAATGTGAATCATTAACTGGAAAGACTTGTTTTTTTTACACATGATATAAGGAATGGGCAATACATTCTTGTCTTTTTTAATAAATTAATTCACTTAGATATATATATATATATATATATATATATAAAGTTAACATAATTCTTTATTTATATATTTTGATTAATTTATGTACCTGTTAAATACTTATAGATATGTAGTATCAAGTGAATTAATTCGACACTTGTTTAATTATAATTCAAACTTCCCAAGCATGTATACTATACTTCACGTTATGTGACAAATGATAAATAAATAAATATATGTTATTTTAATTTCTTTTAAACAATGAATATTTATTTTATGACTTTGAATTAATCAGATATATGAATTTTGAATATAAAATGATTCAGGAACTTTATTTTCTAAAAACTCAAAATCTTAATCATCCAAACAACTCATTCCTGTTAAATAAAATGGACCTTTATTTACTGTGTTATACAGGTTTATTATAGAGAATTATTATTATTATTATTATTATTATTATTATTATTATAATTATTATATAGTTAATTATCTGTACTGACAAGTATACAAATAAAGAATCTGTAACAAGCTCTTCATTTCAATTAATACTATACCATACTAGATATGCAAACAGATCTGATAGTTACAGTTTTCATTGGAAACCAACCAATAAACAATTAATACCCAATTATTCAAAAAAAATAAAAATAATAGTAATAATAAAAACTCAAATAATAATAATAATAATAAAAATAAATAATAGTAATAATAAAAAATAAATAATAATAATAAAAATAAATAATAGTAATAATAAACAATTAATACCCAATTACTCTTATCATAACTAGAAAAATGAATCCAGAGTATATAATGATAAAGATATTTGAATGGGGATCTTTTTGATAAAATTCTTTTTACTTACTATTAATCATATTTTAAAAAATTTATTATCATTTATAAAAATATATATAATAATATTATGTTAAGTCTGTAATATATACTTAAAAGTAAATTATGTATATAAATACATATATTTATTATATGTATTTTATAAATTGTTACTATGATATTTTTTTAAGTATATTATAAATATATTAGTGATCAAATAAAAAAATATCATTATTATAAATAATAAATATTTTCTTGATAAAATATATTTGTGTAAGTTTCCTATATATTACTTAGATTTGATAGGTTAATTCTGAAAAAATGCAACCGCTATAATTTATTTTTTCCCCTTAATAAGCTACCTACCAAATAGAGAATAATACCCGGAAAATAGATGATATTACCCAATGGATAATACTCATGAAAGGCCATACATATCATTAGTCTATTTGACAGGATTAAATTATTTCGAAATTATTTTATTTGAAAAATAAAATAAAATAACCTCAAATTTAATATTGAATAAGGTGAGATTTCTAAAATTACTAACTTAATGAATAATTTAAATTTATCACAGAATATCTCATCTTATCACGATGATTTAATATTATCAAAAAAGACAAGTCACAATATTAATATAATTACATATACGTATTCTGATCCACATCTTTAACTAAGTAAAGAAAGTTAAATTTGTACTTAGTAAAGTTGAATTTGTACTTAGTAATGATGACAATAAAAAGGACTCAACGGTCTCTTTCCACATCTTTTTATTTAGAGTAATATATAGGATTGCAAGCTAGTGTTATATATGGGCAAATAATAAAAAAGAAGTGCATTTAGTAAATTGAGTGATATATATAATATACTTCTTCGGTCCTTATTTAGTTGTCCATTTAGAAATGACATACATATTAAGATAATAATAATTAGCATAGTAAAATTATAATTTTACCCTTTTTAGTTATAGTTTCAAAAATGATGAATTAAAAATTAGAAATTTTCAAGAAATTTAAATTAGGGCATAATAGAAATTATTTTTGTCCTTTCTTGATTTATCAAAATAGACAAGTAAATAGAGACAACTAAAAGAGGAAATATGGACAAGTAAATTGAAACAGGCGAAAGTATTATGTATATATATATTTAGAAAGTTTGAGTCAAAAAGTTGTGGGGATTTATAATATGTAGAGCTTAAAGAGGATCATGCAATGAAAAGGAAAGGAATTCAAATTTTAACCAAAAGAACTTTTTTGGCATAGATGCAACAAAATCCTAGAAAACGACTGTCCAAAGAATAGACAAACCTTAGGTCAAGACTTTTAAATTATCATTATTCGTGAGTGTCGGATTTTTTAAAAGTAATATTTTAAAAATAATATTTTATTTTTAATAAAATAATTTATAGTCAAATAAATGATTAAACAATGTTTTAGATCATAAACTTAAAAAGTAATTTAAATTCCGTTAATACAAATTCACCTTTATTAGAGAATATAAACACTCTGATATGAAATCTCTCGACATAAATTAAAATTTAATCAAACTCTAAAATAGCTAAAATAGACAAAGTAATTTCTGATGCACAAGTACAGCTAGTAGCTAATAGAGTTCCTCAAAAAGACTTTTTTTCTTCTGCTAAAATTCATCCTAATGCCAGTCATAACCAGTTACTTTCAACATTTCATTTATATGCACTGATCATACTTTTTCAGTAATATTATTTAATGCAATTTTATCTCTAATATTATTATATAATTATATACTATACTACAATCTATATACCTACACCTACATATATATATAATTTATTGATCACGGGTTCCATTTGACCAAACTATACATAAAATGCTCATTATCTTACAAAAATCATTATATTATCTTTAATACAAACATACATAATTACGCCTGACCAATTAAATACAAATCACCCAAAACCCCATTATTAATTTCATAATAATAATGTACCTTAGCTTAATTAACAACTCTTAGGGCGGGAGTTAACAATATTTCATATCGATTTATATAAATTTTAATTTTTGAATTCATTTGTTTTATAAATACAAGTAATTCATGTCATGTTATGTACAACTTATTATTATATCAATAACATATTTTAAAATATGATATGAAGATCGTATCAGACAGGAAAAACGATGATTAGATATCATGAGAGCGTATAAAGTAATTTGAGAGGTGTGTGTACCTGGAAAAGATTTGAGAGTGCTTGAGCAGCAGCAAGACGATTAATGGAACTAGTAGTATTAATAGCCATTTGTGTAGCTAATGCCTCCAAGAATGGCTCTGGCCAAACACCATTATTTCCTCCACCTCTACGTCGTCTTCGTCCTCCTCCTCGTCCTCCTCCAACTTCTTCGGAAGTTGACATGATGAGAATTAGTATGATTAAAATTATATCACAAAAAGGCCTCTTATTGTAATTTGGAAATGAAAGTCAAATTGATAATCGAGGTTCTGCTCCTGAACCCTAAACTCTGAACCCTATAGTAATCAACTGTGATTATAAAAAGTCGCAAAGAAGAATTTGATTGGAGAACATGGTTTGAATTATACTCACAAGAAGATGAGAAGAGAACATGGTTTATTACATTCTACATGAACCTTTTCAGGTGTTTTTGACATGTCCTTTATTTATCTAGTGACTTTATTAGGAGTTTGATAAGAAAGAAGTAATTTAAATACTATGTTTGATAAGTAGATAAAAGAAAATATTAATCAATATGATATCATGTTTATTATTTTCTTTGTCTCAATTTGTTTGTTTGATTTCGATTTGGAATGATGTTTAAGAAAATAATTTTTTTAAAAATTTTGTGGAGATTAACTAAAGACATGTTGAATGTACTGAAATATCTTATAATCTTGTGATCTTAAATATATTATGTGAAAAATTAGAATTAAAATGTTGACAAAAAAACTTTTTAAATAAAATAAAAAGTAAATTATGACAAATATATAGAAATGCAAGTTGTATAAAATTCAGCATACCCATTAGATATTAAGTTATACAGTCAAAACTCAGTATAACATGTCACTCATTATAATAGCATTTCTCCCTAACGACTTGATATTCTCTAAAATCAAATTTTCAAGTAATATTTTTCAATTTTCCAATAATAACATTCTACTTATATATATAACGTCACTAACATCCATTATAACAGATACTTTTTTTTAAAGACCATTACCTCTCTATAACATTATATACTTACTCAAATACACAATACTTTATGATAATCATTAATATCATGAATATAGAAAACATGAAATTTATTGATAAACACTATCGCTATAACAAAGATATAAAAGGTAATATGTAAATAATTATTCATATGACATAACTCTAATAAACAACCAATTGACCCGTAAGCGACATAGTGAAATGAATAATTACATCTTTGATCTCCCATCTTTGATCAAAAGTTAAAAATAGGAGTTTTAAGATTGAAAATATGATTGATAGAGAATATTCATCCTTAAATAAGTCTTACATAAAGTGTATAGTGAAATTAATCGGATTATTAGGTTTAAGACACCACATGATTATTTAAAAAAACAAGGAAGAATACACAAGTACCCTTAGACTATGACCGAAATCTAAGAGACACACCTACCTCGAGGTGCCAACCTCGAGGCCCTAACCCTCCCCGGCTCTCCGCCCCGAGGCGTCTGCCTCGAGGCCCTAACCCCCCCATCCCTCTGCCCCGAGGCGCTTGTCTCGAGGCCCTAACCCCCTTAGCCCCTAGGCGCTTGCCTCGAGGCCCTGTCCTCTTACCCAGCCCCGAGACGCTTGCCTCGAGGCCCCACCCTCCTCCCCCAGCACCGAGGCGCCTGCCTCGAGGCCCTGAACCCCCCAGCCCATCGCCTCGAGGTTTCTGCCTCGAGTCCCTAACCCCCCCCCCCCCCTCGAGGCCCCCCTCCCCCCAGCCTCGAGGCCCTAAACCCCCAGCCACCCGCCCCGAGACACTTGCTTCGAGGCCCTAACATCCCAGCCCCCCTCCCCAATGTGACTGCCTAGAGGCCCTAACCCTCCCTCGAGGCCCTAAGACCCCCTCCCGAGGGCCTGTGTCGAGGCCCTAACCCCCCTCCACAACCCCGAGGCGCCAACCTCGAGGTCCTCATTTTACGTTACATTTGGTGAAACTTCAAATGACCGATAGAGGCAATTTTTTGTTTAATGTGATTATTTTTTTGATATCTACGCGAAAAAACACCACACACTGAGATATGATTTATAGTTTTACTTTTATCGGTTTGTGACTATATATAAGGTAAAATTATATGGAAAAAAAGAAAGTCAAGTCAAATAAAAAATTGAGTTTACCACGTAGATTTCGAAAAAATAAGAAACTTTAAAAAAAGAATCGCCTCTAAAAGATATTCGAGGCAAAAGTTACGGTCAGTTGAAGTTTCACCAAATGTAACGTAAAAGGAGTAATTGTAAATTTTTGAACTTCAATCGAACATAAATCATGCCTCGGATGTCTGATCGCAGCAAATTTTTTGAATTCGATTATTTTTTGGATATCTACGCGAAAAAACACCACACACTAAGATATGATTTATAGTTGTACTTTTATCAGTTTGTGACTATATATATGGTAAAATTATAAGAAAAAAAGAAAGTCAAATCGGATAAAGAAATTGAGTTTACAACGTAGATTTTTTTAAAAAAATAAGCAACTTTAAAAAAAGATTTGCCTCTAAAAGATATTCGAGACAGAAGCTACGGTCATTTTAACTTTCACCAAATATAACGTAAAAGGAGTAGTTGTAAATTTTTTATCTTCAAACGGACATAAATCATGCATGATCGGATGTCTAATCGAGGCGATATTTTTTCAATCATGTAAATTTTTCTATATCAATGAGAAAAAATACAAAACACTGAGATAGGATTTCTAATTTTAGTTTTATCGGGTTGTATCTATATATAAGGTAAAATTATAAGGAAAAAAAGGAAAGTCAAATTGGATACCACATGGAACTTGAAAAATAATCAACTTTAAAAATCAAATCATCTCTCAAAGATATTCGAGGCAAAAGTTACAGTCATTTGAAGTTTCACCAAATGCAATGTAAAAGGAGTAATTGTATGTTAAAATGGTGTGTTTCACATGTATGAAAATGTTAAAAATGTGATGTTCATATAAGGTTAAGGTTTCTGACTGAATGTCACTCAAAATACTACAAAAATCAACATAAGAATGAGACAAAATAGATTGAAAAAGACCAAATTTCCAGCTTGCTGGAAATTGGTGGTCTCGGCCAAGAATTGAAAAAAATAGCTATGTTTTTTTTTTAAATTGTGAGGTCATTGGGAATTGCACCCAAGACCTCACCAAATGTAAACTACATAAAAATTTCATGAGAAAAATGAAAGGAAAAATGAATGTGGAGAGTGGGGATTGAATCCACAACCTCTTGAATAGATGAGAGAGTTAGGAAAAAAATAAAGGAGATAAATAAAATGTGGTTAGTGGAGATTTAAAGCACAACCTCTTGAATAGATGAGAGTGTTAGGAAAAAAATAAAGGAGAAAAATAAATGTGGTGAGTAGGGATTGAACCCACAACCTCTTGAGTAGATGAGAGAGTTAGGAGAAAAATAAAGGAGAAAAATAAAATATGGTGAGTGGGGATTGAACCCACAACCTCTTGAATAGATGAGAGAGTTAAGAGAAAAATAAAGGAGAAAAATAAATGTGGTGAGTGGGGAATGAACCCACAACCTCTTCCATAGGTAAGAAAGTTAAGAGATAAATTAAGAGAAAAAGAATGAGCTTGTGGGGGATTGATCCCACAACCTCCTTGCCTTAAACGGGAAAGAGAGGAGGAAAAGAAAGGAAATATTATGGGAGTAGATGTTAAAAAAATAAGCAACTTTAAAAATAGAATCGCCTCTAAAAGATAATCGAGGCAAAAATTACAATCATTTGAAGTTTTACCAAATGAAACGTAAAAGGAGTAGTTGTAAGTTTTTGAACTTCAAACGAATATAAAACATGTCTAGGATGTCCGATCGAGGCAATTTTTTTTATGATTAGGTTATTTTTTCGATACATGCGCGATAAAACGCCACACACTGAGATAGGATTGATAGTTTTACTTTTATCGATTTATGACTATATATAAGGTTAAATTATAAGGAAACAAAGAAATTCAAATCGGATAAAGAAATTGAGTTTACCACGTAGATCTAAAAAAATAAGCAATTTAAAAAAAAAAATCGCCTCTAAAAGATATTTGAGGCAAAAGTTACGGTCATTTCAAATTTGAACAAATGTAACGTAAAAGGAGTAGTTGTAAATTATTGAACTTCAAATGGACATATATAATGTCTCCGATATCCGACCAGGGCAATTTTTTCAGTTTGGTTATTTTTTCGATTCTATGCGATAAAACGCCACAGACTTTAATAGAATTTATAGTTTTACTTTTATCGTTTGTGACTATATATAAGGTAAAAGTATAGGGAAGAAAACAAAGTCAAATTGAATTATGAACTAAGTTTACCACGTAGATCTCAAAAAATTAAGAACCTTTAAAAAAAAGAATCACATTTAAAAGATATTCGAGGCAAAAGTAACAGTCATTTGAAGTTTCACTAAATGTAACGTAAAAGGAGTAGTTATAACTTTTTGAACTTCAAACGGACATACATCATGGCTCGGATGTCCGATCGAGGGGAATTTTTGTTAATCCAGTTAATTTTTCAATACCTACACGATAAAATACCACAAACTGAAACAAGATTTATAGTTTTATTTTTGTCAGTTTGTGACTATGATAACGTAAAATTATAAGGAAAAAAAGATATTCAAATCGGATAAGGGAATTGAGTTTACCACATAGATCTTGAAAAATAAGCAATCTTAAAAGAATAATCACCTCTAAAAGATATTCGAGGCAAAAGTTACAAGCATTTGAAGTTTCAACAAATTTAACGTTAAAGAAATAGTTGTAAATTATTGAACTTCAAATGGACATAGATCATTTTTCGGATATCCGATCGAGTCAATTTTTTTAATTTGGTTATTTTTTTGATATCTACACAAAAAAATGCTACACACTGAGATAAGATTTATAGTTTACTTTTATCGATTTGTGACTATATATAAGGTAAAATTATAGGATTAAAAGAAAGTCAAATCGGATAAAGAAATTAAATTTACCACGTAGTTCCTGAAAAAATAAGAAACTTTAAAAAAAGAATTACCTCTAAAAGATATTCTAGGCAAGAGTTACAGACATTTGAAGTTTCACTAAATATAACGTAAAATGAGTAGTTGTAAATTTTTGAACTTCAAATTGACATAAAGCATGTCTTGGATGTCCGATTAAGATGTTTTTTTCCAATCTGGTTATTTTTTGATATCTATTTGAAAAGATGCCACACACTAAGATAGGATTTATTGTTTTACTTTTATCGGTTTGTGACTATATATAAGGTAAAATTAGAAGGAAAAAAAGAAAATCAGATCGGATAATGGAATTGAGTTTACTACGGAGATCTCGAAAAAATAAGTAACTTTAAAAATAGGTTCGCCTCTAATCATATTCGAGGCAAAAGTTACGGTCTTTTGAAGTTTCACCAAATTTAACGAAAAAAAAGTAGTTGTAAATTTTTGAACTTCAACATGACATAAGTCATGGCTCGGATGTCCGATCAAGACGATGTTTTTTTCAATCTGATTTTTTTCGATGTCCACGCGATAAAATAACACATACTGAGATAAGATTTATAGTTTTACTATTATCGATTTGTGACTATATATAAGGTAAAATTATAGGGAAAAAAAGAAAGTCAAAACGGATAAAGAAATTTAATTTACCCCATAGTTCTCAAAGAAATAAGGAACTTTAAAAAAAGAATCGTCTCTAAAAGATATTCGAGGCAAAAGTTACTGTCATTTGAAGTTTCAACAAATGTAACGTAAAAGGAATAATTGTAAATTATTGAACTTAAAATGGACATAAATCATATCTCGTATATTTAATCGAGGCAATTTTTTTTAACTTTGGTTAATTTTTCGATATCTACGTGATAAAAGGAGACACACTGAGATAGGATTTATAGTTTTACTTTTATCGATTTGTGACTATATATAAGATAAAATTATAGGGAAAAAGAAAGTCAAATTACATAAAGGAATTGAATATACCATGTAGTTCTCAAAAAAAAAAAATTTTAAAAAAAGAATCGCCTCTAAAAGATATTGGAGGTAAAAGTTACAGTTTTTGAAGTCCAAACGGACATTAATCATACCTCGGATGTCCGATCGAGGCGATTTTTTTCCAATCTGATTATTTTTTTGATATCTACTCGAAAAAATGCTACACAGTGAGATAGGATTTATAGTTTTTACTTTTATCGACTTGCGACTATATATAAGGTAAAATTATAAGAAAAAAAGAAAATCAAATTGGATAATGGAATTGAGTTTACTACGTAAATCTTAAAAAAATAATCAACTTTAAAAAAAGAATCGCCTCTAAAAGATATTCGAGGAAAAAATTACGGTCATTTGAAGTTTCACCAAATGTAACGTAAAAGGAGTAGTCGTTAATTTTTGAACTACAAATGGACATAAATCATGCCTCAGATATATGATCGAAAAAATATTTTTTTAATATGATTATTTTTTTGATATCTACGCGATAAAATACCACACACTGAGATAGGATTTATAATTTTACTTTTATCGATTTGTCACTATGTATAAGGTAAAATTATAAGGAAAAAAAGAAAGTCAAATCGGATAAAGGAATTGAGTTTACCACGTAGAGCTTGAAAAATAAATTACTTTAAAAAAAGAATCGCCTTTAAAAGATATTCGAGGATTAAATTATGGTCATTTGAAGTTTCACCAAATGTAACATAAAAGGAGTAGTTATAAATTATTGAACTTCAAATGGACATAAATTGTTCGTCGGATGTGTGATCGGGGCAATTTTTTTTCAATTTGGTTAATTTTCTTGATATCTACGCGATAAAATGCCACACCGAGATACGATTTATAGTTTTACTTTTATCGATTTGTAACTATATATAAGGTAAAAATATAGGGAAGAAAAGTCAATCGGATAAATGAATTGAATTTACCACGTAGTTCTAGTAAAAATAAGCAACTTTAAATAAAAAGAATCACCTCTAAAAGATATTTGAGATAAAAGTTAGAGTAATTTGAAGTTTCACCAAATATAACATAAAAGGAGTAGTTGTAAATTTTTGAATTTCAAACGGACATAAATTATGCCTCGGACGTCCGATCGAGGTGATTCTTTTTTCCAATCTGGTTATGTTTTTGATATCTACTCAAAAAAATGTCACACGCTGAGATATGATTTATAGTTTTGCTTTTATCGATTTGTGACTATACGTAAGGTAAAATTATAAGGAAAAAAAAGAAAATCAAATCAGATAATGGAATTTTTTTACTTCGTAGACTCGAAAAAATAAGCAACTTTAAAAAATGAATCGCCTCTAAAAGATTTTCGAGGCAAAAATTATGTCCATTTGAAGTTTCTCCAAATTTAACGAAACAAAGTAGTTGTAAATTTTTGAACTTCAAACGAACATAAATCATGGCTCGAATTCCGATAAAGACGTTTTTTATAACCTAGTTATTTTTTATATCTACGTGATAAAATACCACACACATAGATAAGATTTATAGTTTTACTATATCGGCTTGTGACTACATATTAGGTAAAATTATAGAGAAAAAAGAAAGTCAAATCGGATAAATAAAATTGAATTTACTACGTAGTTTACAAAAAAATTAGGAACTTTAAAAAAAGAATCGCCTCTAAAAGATATTCGAGGCAAAAGTTACGGTCATTTGAAGTTTCACTAAATATAACGTAAAAGGAGTAGTTGTAAAATTTTTGAACTTCAAACGGACATATTTAATGCCTCGGATGTCTAATAAAGACAATTTTTTTAATTTGGTTATTTATTCGATATCTACGCGATAAAATGCCACACACAAAGACATGATTTATACTTTTACTTTTATCGATTTGTGACTATATATAAGATAAAAATATAGGAAAAAAAGAAAATCAAATCAGATAATGGAATTGATTTAATCACGTAGATTTTAAAAAAATAAGCAACTTTGAAAAAGAATCGTCTCTAAAATATATTCGAGGCAAAAGTTACAGTCATTTGAAGTTTCACCAAATGAAACGTATAAAGCCATACATCATGTCTCGGATATCCAAGCAAGGCAATTTTTTTTTTCAATTTAGTTATTTTCTCGATATCTACGTGATAAAACGTAAAACACTGAGATATGATTTATAGTTTTACTTTTATCAGTTTGTGACTATATATAAGGTAAAATTATAGGGAAAAAGAGAAGAAATTCAATTTACGGTCATTTGAAGTTTCACCAAATATAATGTAAAAGGAGTAGTTGTAAATTTTTGAACATCAAATGGACATAAATCATGCCTCTAATGTCCGAGCAAGACGATTTTTTTTCAATTCGATGATTTTTTTGATATCTACGTGAAAAAAAATCACACACTGAGATATGATTTATAGTTTTACTTTTATCGATTTGTAACTAAGGTAAAATTATAAGGAAAAAAAGAAAGTCAAATAGGATAAAGAAATTGAGTTTACCACGTAGATCTTGAAAAAATAAGAACCTTTAAAAAAAAGAATCGCCTCTAAACGATATTCGAAAAATAATTTACGGTCATTTGAAGTTTCAACATATATAATGTAAATGGGGTAGTTTGTGAAATTTTAAACTTCAAACGGACATAAATTGTGCCTCCGATGTCCGATCGAGGCAATTCTTTTTAATCTGCTTATTTTTTTGACATCTACTCGAAAAAAATACCACACACTGCCATAGGATTTATAATTTTATGTTTGAGTTTTTGACCATATATGGGGAAAAATTATAAGGAAAAAATGAAAGTCAAATCGGATAAAGAGATTGAGTTTACCACGTAGATCTCCAAAAAATTAGCATCTTTATAAAAAAATCGCCTCTAAAAGAATATCGAGACAAAAGTTATAGCATTTTGAAGTTTCAACATATATAACGTAAAAGGGGTAGTTTGTGAAATTTTGAATTTCAAGCGAACATAAATCGTGCCTTCGATGTTTGATAAATATTCTTATTTTTTTGATATCTACGCGAAAAAATGCCACACACTGTCATATGATTTATAGTTTTACGTTTATCGTTTTTTTTAATCATATATAGGGCGAAATTATAAGAAAAAATTTAGAGTCAAATTGAATAGAGAGATTGAGTTTACCACGCAGATCTGCAAAAAATAAGCAACTTTAAAAAAAGAATCGTCTCTAAAAGATACTCGAGAAAAAAGTTACGGCCATTTGAAGTTTCAACATATATAACGTAAAAGGGGTAGTTTGTGAAATTTTAAACTTCAAATGGACATAAATCATGTCTCCGATGTCCGATTGAGGAGATTTTTTTTTTCAATCTGCTTATTTTTTGGATATCTACATGAAAAATCACACGACCATAGGAAATCTAATTTTACGTTTATCATTTTTTGACCATGTATGACAAAATTATAAGGAAAAAAGAAATTCAAATCGGATAAAGGGATAAAGTTTACCACGTAGATCCCCAAAAAATTAGAAACTTTTAAAAAAGAATCGCCTCTAAAAGATACTCGAGACAAAAGTAACGGCAATTTGAAGTTTCAACATATATAACGTAAAGAAGTAGTTTGTGAAATTTTGAACATCAAATGGACACAAATCGTGCCTCCATAGTCCAATCGAGGCGATTTTTTTTTTCAATTTGCTTATTTTATTGATATCTACGCGAAAAATCACACACGGCCATATGAATTATAGTTTTACGTTTATGGTTTTTGACTATATATGAGGCAAAATTATAACGGAAAAATTAAAGTGAAATCGAATAAAGAGATTGAGTTTACCACGTAAATCCCGAAAAAATAAATAAATTTTAAAAAAGAATCGTCTCTAAAAGATATTCGAGACAAATTCACGGCCATTTAAAATTTCAACATATATAACGTAACCGGGGTAGTAGTTTGTCAAATTTTGAACTTCATACGGACATAAATCGTGCTTCCGTTGTTCGATCGAGGTGATTTTTTTCAATCTGCTTATTTTTCAATATCTACGCGAAAAATTACACACACTGCATAGGATTTATAGTTTTACGTTTATCGATATTTGACCTTATATAGGGCAAAATTATAAGAAAAATGAAAATAAAATCGGATAAAGTGATTGAGTGACACGTATATCTCGAAAAAATAAGAAACTTTAAAAAAAGAATCGCCTCTAAAAGATACTCAAGACAAAAGTCACGGCCATTTAAAAGTTCAACATATATAATGTAAAAGGGGTAGTTTGTGAAATTTTGAACTTCAAACGTACATAAATCGTGCCTCCGATTTCTGATCGAGGCGATTTTTTTTCAATCTCTTTATTTTTTTGATATCTATGCGAAAAAATGCCGCACACTTTCATAGGATTTATAGTTTTACGTTTATCGGTTTTTGACTATATATAGGACAAAATTATAATGTAAAAATGAAAGTCAAATCGGATAAATTGATTGAGATTACCACGTAGATATCAAAAAAATAATCAACTTTAAAAACAGAATCGCCTCAAAAAGATACTCGAGGAAAAATGTACGACCATTTGAAGTTTCAACAAATGTAATGTAAATGGGGTACTTGTGAAATTTTGAATTTCAAACGGACATAAATCGTGCCTACGATGTCGGATCGAGGCGTTTTTTTTAATCTACTTATTTTTTTGACATCTATGCAAAAAGATACCACACACTGCCATGTGATTCATAATTTTATGTTTATTGGTTTTTGACCACATATAGGGCAAAATTATAAGGAAAAAAATGAAAGTCAAATCGGATAAAGGGATTGAGTTTACCACGTAAATGTCGATAAAATTCGTAACTTTAACAAAAGAATTGCCTCTAAAAGATACTCGAGACAAAAGTTACGGCATTTGAAGTTGCAATATATATAAGGCAAAAGGGGTAGTTTGTAAAGTTTTGAACTTCAAATGGACATAAATCGTGCCTCCGATGTCCTATAGAGGTGATTTTTTTTCAATATGCTTATTTTTTCGATATCTACGCGATAAAACATCACACACTGCTATATGATTTATAGTTTTACGTTTATTAGCTTTTGATCATATAAAGGGCAAATTTATAAGAAAAAAATGAAAGTCAAATCGGATAAAGTGATTGAGTTTACCACGTAGATACCAAAAAAATAAGTAATTTTAAAAAAAAGAATCGCCTCTAAAATGATACTCGAGGCAAAAGTTACGGACATTTGAAGTTTCAACATATGTAATGTAAAAAGGGTAGTTTGTGAAATTTTGAACTTCAAACGGATATAAATTGTGCCCCCGATGTCGGATCGAGGTAATTTTTTTTCAATCTGCTTATTTTTTTTATATCTACGAGAAAAAATATCACACACGACATTTATAATTTTACGTTTATTGGTTTTTTGACCATATATAGGGCAAAATTATAAGAAAAAATTTAAAGTCAAATTGGATAAAGGGATTGAGTTTACTAAGTAGTTCTCAAAAAAATAAGTAACTTTAAAAAAAGAATCACCTCTAAAAGATACACGAGGCAAAATTTACGGATATTTGAAGTTTCATCATATATAACGTAAAAGGGTAGTTTGTGAAATTTGAATTTAAAACGGACATAAATCGTGCTTTCGATGTCTGATTGAGGAGATTTTTTTCAATCTGCTTATTTCATCGATATCTACGCGAAAAAATACCACACATTGCTATAGGATTTATAGTTTTACGTTAATCACTTTTTGACCTTATATATGGCAAAATTTTATGGAAAAAATGGAAGTTAAATCGGATAAAGGGATTGATATTACCACGAAGATCTCAAAAAAATAAGAAACTTTAAAAGACGAATCGCCTCTAAAAGATACTCGAGACAAAAGTTACATTCATTTGAAGTTTCAACATATATAACGTAAAAAGATGGTAGTTTGTGAAATTTTGAATTTCAAACGGACATAAATTGTGCCTCCGATGTTCGATCGAGACGATTTTTTTTCAATCTGCTTATTTTTTTGATATCTATGCGATAAAACACCACACACTGCCATAGTATTTATTTATACTTTTACGTTTATCAGAGTTTTTGACGATATGGAGGGGAAAATTATAAGGAATAAATGAAAGTCAAATTGGATAAATGGGATTGAATTTACCAAGTATATCTCCAAAAAATAAGCAACTTTAAAAAAAGAATAGCCTCTAAAAGATACTTGAGGCAAAAGTTACGGCCATTTGAAGTTTCAACATATAACGTAAAGGGGTATTTTTTGAAATTTTGAACTTCAAACGGACATAAATCGTGCCTCAAAAGTCTGATTGAGGCGATTTTTTTTTCAATCTGCTTATCTATATTCGTTATCTATACGAAAAATACCACACACTAAAATAGGATTTATAGATTTACATTTATCGATTTTTTTGATTATATATATATAGGACAAAATAAGAAAAAAATGAATGTCAAATGGGAAAAAGTGATTCCACATAGATTTTGAAAAAATAAGTAATTTTAAAAAAAGAATCACCTCTTAAAGATACTCGAGGCAACAGTTACGGCTATTTAAAGTTTCAACATATATAACGTAAAATGAGTAGTTTGTGAAATTTAGAACTTCAAATGGACATAATCGTGCCTCCGATGTCCGATCGAGGCGCTTTGTTTTTTTCAATTTCTTATTTTTTTGATACCTATGCGAAAAAACACCATACACTACCATAAGATTTAGAGTATTACGTGTATCGATTTTCTGACCATATATAGGGCAAAATTATAAGGAAAAAATAAAAGTCAAATCGAATAAAGGAATCGAGTTTACCACGTAGATCTCAAAAAAATAAGAATGCATCATTAGGTGGGGGAGATTGTGACGTCCCGCCACCTATCCAGGCAGATCGCCACCTATCCAGGCAGATTGCAGCATGCGAAAGGGGACAGGCGGCCCAAAATTCCAGCAAACGAAGGGGCAGGCGGTCCAAGTGTGGAGCAGACGGAGGGGCAGGCGGCCTTGAGCCTTGGAGAGGCTTGTGCAGGCCCTCTAGAATCTTGGGACAGACTAGAGAAATCTAGGAGTCCTTTTGGAAGAGTTAGAGACATTCTTGGAATGTAGACATGTCTTGAGTGCATGTACTTAGGGACTTGTATAGCAGCATTTATTTACTCTTAGTCATTTAGAGTAGTATAAATAGGAGGGTGATTCAAAAGTTACTGCTATTTGAAGTTCCAACATATATAACGTAAAAGGGGTAGTTTATGAAATTTTAAACTTAAAATGGACATAAATCGTGTCTCCTATGTCCGATCAAAGCGAAATTTTTTTCAATATCTACTCGATAAAACACACCTCCATAGGATTTACAGTTTTACGTTTATCGGTTTTTAACCATATATAGGAAAAAATTATAAGGAAAAATAGATAAATTAATTGAGTTTAAAATGTAGATCACGAAAAAATAAGCAACTTTAAATAAAGAATCGCCTCTAAAAGATACACGAGGCAAAAGTTACGTCCATTTGAAGTTTCGACATATATAACGTAAAGGTAGTTTGTGAAATTTTGAACTTCAAATGGACATAAATCCTGCCTCCGATGTACGATCTAGGCAATTTTTTTTCAATCTGCTTATTTTTTTGATATCTATGCGATAAAACACCACACACTTTCATAGGATTTATAGTTTTACGTTTATCAATTTTTGACCATATATAGGCAAAATTATATGAAAAGAATGAAAGTCAAATCGGATAAAGTGATTGAGTTAACAACGTAGATCTCGATAAAATAATCTACTTTAAAAAAAAGTTACTCTAAAAGATACTAGGCAAAAGTTATGGCCATTTGAAGTTTCAACATATAACGTAAGAAGGGTAGTTTGTAAAATTTTGAACTTCAAACGAAACATAAATCGTGCCTGCGATGTCCGATCGAGGCGATTTTTTTCAATATGCTTATTTTTTTTATATCTGTACGATAAGAAATAACACACTGCCATAGGATTTATAGTTTCACGTTGATCGATTTTTGATCATATATAGGAAAAAATTATACGAAAAAAATGAGAGTCAAATCAGATAAAGTAATTGAGTTTAACACGTAGATTAAAGCAACTTTAAAAAAAGAATCGCCTCTTAAGATACTCAGGCAAAAGTTATGGCCATTTGAAGTTTCAACATATATAACGTAAAAGAGGTAGTTTGTGAAATTTTGAACTTCAAACAGACATAAATTGTACCTCATTTGTACGATCGGGGCGATTTTTTTCAATATCTTTACTTTTTTGATATCTACGCGATAAAAACACCACACACTGTCATATATGATTATAGTTTTACGTTTTTCAGTTTTTGATCATATATATAGGAAAAAATTATATGGAAAAAATATAAGTCAAATCAGATAAAGTGATTGAATTTACCACGTAGATCTCGGAAAAATAAGCGACTTTAAAAAAAAGAATAGCCTAAAAGATAATTGAGGCAAAAGTTAAAAGCGGTAGTTTGTGAAATTTTGAATTTCAAACGATCATAAATCGTGCCTCCGATGTTCGATTGAGGCAATTTTTTTTTCAATCTCCTTATTTTTTGATATCTACGTGAAAAACACAACACACTGCCATACGATTTATAGTTTTACGTTAATCGGTTCATATATAGGGCAAAATTATAAGGAAAAAATGAAAGTCAAATCGGATAAAGAGATTGAGTTTACCACATAGATCTCCAAAAAAACTCTAAAAAAAGAATCGCCTCTAAAAGATACTCGAGGCAAAAATTACGACTATTTGAAGTTTCAACATATATAACGTAAAAGGAGGTAGTTTGTGAAATTTTGAACTTCAATTGAACATAAATCGTGCCTCCGATGTAGGCAATTAATTTTTTTCAATTTGCTTATTTTTTCTGTATCTACACGTAAAAACACCACACACTGCCATATAGTTTTACGTTTATCCATTTTTTTACCATATATAGGGCAAAATTACAAGGAAAAATGAAAGTCAAACCGGATAAAGTGATTGAGTTTACCACGTAGATCTCGATAAAATAAGCAACTTTAAAAAAAGAAATGCTTCTAAAAGATAAAAAGTTACGTATAAGGGGTAGTTTGTGAATTTTTTTGAATTTTAAACGGACATAAATCGTGTCTCCAACGTCCGATCGAGGCGATCTTATTTCAATCTGCTATTTTTTTGATATCTACATGTAAAAACACCACACACTGCCGTAGGATTTATAGTTTTACGTTTATCCATTTTTTTTACCATATATAGGGAAAATCACAAGGAAAATTGAAAGTCAAACTGGATAAAGTGCAAATTGAGTTTACCACGTAGATCTCGACAAAATAAGCAACTTTAAAAAAAGAAACGCCTCTAAAAGATAAAAAGTTACGTATAAGGGGTAGTAGTTTGTGAAATTTTTTGAATTGTATACAGACATAAATCGTGTCTCCAATGTCCGATCGAGGTGATCTTATTTCAATCTGCTATTTTTTTGATATCTACGAGAAAAAAATACCACACACTACCATATGATTTGTAGTTTTACGTTTATCAATTTTTGACAATATATTGGGCAAAATTAAAAGGAAAAAATGAAAGTCAATTCGGATAACGTGATTGAGTTTACCACATAGATCTCGATAAAATAAGCAACTTTGAAAAAAGAATTGCCTCTAAATGATACTCGAGGCAAAAGTTATGGACATTTGAAGTTTCAACATATATAACGTAAAGGTGTAGTTTGTGAAATTTTGAATTTCAAACGGTCATAAATCGTGCGTCTGATGTCCGATTGAGACAACTTTAAAAAAAGAATCGCCTCTAAAAAATACTCGAGGCAAAAGTTATGGCCATTTGAAGTTTCAACAAATAAAACGTAAAAAAGGTAGTTTGTGAAAATTTGAACTTCAAACGTTCTAAATCGTGCCTCCGATGTCTGATCGAAGTTATTTTTTTCCCAACCTGATTATTTTTTTGGGATCTACACAAAAAAAATACCATGTATAGGATTTGTATAGTTTTACGTTTATCAATTTTTTACCATATATAGAAAAAAATATAAGGAAAAAATTAAACTCAAGTTGAAAAAAAATTACCACGTAGATCTCGAAAAAATATACAACTTCAAAAAAAAATAGCCTCTAAAACAACGACCATTTGAAGTTTAAACATATATAACGAAAAAGGGGTAGTTTGTGAAATTATGAACTTCAAATGGACATAAATCGTGCCTACGATGTCCGAACGACGCTATTTTTTTTCAATCTGCTTCTTTTTTTATATCTATGCGAAAAAATACCACACACGGCCATAGGATTTATAGTTGTATGTTTATCGGTTTTTTACCATATATAGGACAAAATTATAAGGAAAAAATGAAAGTCAAATCGGACAAAGGGATTGAGTCTAAAAGATACACGAGGCAAAAGTTACGGCCATTAGAAGTTTCAACATATATAACGTAAAAGGGGTAGTTTGTAAAATTTTGAATTTCAAACGATCATAAATCGTGCCTCCGATGTCTGATTGAGACAGATTTTTTAAATCTGCTTATTTTTTCTATATCTGCGTGAAAAACACAACACAATGCCATACAAATCGGATAAAGAGTAATTAAGTTTACCAGGCATCTATCTATCTCTGAAACATAAGCAACTTTACCAGGCATCTACTCGATAAAACACACTTCCATAGGATTTATAGTTTTATGTTTATCGGCGTTTAACCTCGAAGCGCCGTGCCCCGAGGCCTCCTACCCTACCCCCCGGACCTCGGAGCGCCACGCTCCGAGGCCCCTACCCTACCCTATCCCCCCTCTACCCCCCGAACCTCGGAGCGCCGTGCTCCGAGGCCCCCTACCCTACCCTACCCCCACTCTACCCCCCCGGACCTCGGAGCGCCGCGCTCCGAGGCCCCCTACCCTACCCTCTACCCCCCCGGACCTCGGAGCGCCGCGCTCCGAGGCCCCCTACCCTACCCTCTACCCCCCCGGACCTCGGAGCGCCGTGCTCCGAGGCCCCCTACCCTACCCTCTACCTACCCTCCCCCGGACCTCGGAGCGCCGTGCTCCGAGGCCCCCTACCCTACCCCCCC
>CM064969.1:63976792-64014818 GCA_032847665.1 Solanum chilense
CGGACCTCGGAGCGCCGTGCTCCGTGGCCCCCTACCCTACCCCCCCGTCTACCCCCGGACCTCGGAGCACCGTGCTCCGAGGCCCCCTACCCTAATGGAATTCTTATTTTTGTGTTTTAGTACCTAGATGAATTTTGTTTTCAATAGTGTAAAATGCTTTTGAAGTAAAAATTCAATAATCAATTTGAAAAATTACATGTGGGTTGGAATGGGTTTTGCTAACTAATGAGTAGGTCAAAACTAACCCAAACCTTTTGATTTTTAAGAGATTTAGTGAAGTTAAACTAAAGTTATATATAGTTAGAATTAGTGAATAGAGAGCAATAGAGAGAGAGAGAGAGAGAGAGAGAGAGAGAGAGAGAAGCAGTTTGGGCCTTTTGTGCCCAAACTGCTGCTGATTTGGTCCTCTTTGGGTCTAAATTGCTGCTGACTTGAGCCAAATTTCAGTGTATATAGAAAACTGTATTTAGTGTATACAGGCTTGTATAGCAGCCCCTTCCCAGCATTTTTTGCTTTCGTTTGCCCTGTATTTCAGCTTTCCTCCCTTCCACTCAAAGGAATTCAACTTGATGAAATGCAAGGAATTAGTCCAGAAGTGGACTTGAATTGGTATCACATGCAAGGAAAATAAAATATAAAGATTAGAATAATCGAAAGGATCTTTAAAACTAAGTGTTTGTTGCTTACACATTAATTACACGAGAATGTTGAGATATACTACCATGAATATTATACCGAAAATCAAACAAATACACCCATTTTTCTAGACAAAGATATTTCCTAATTTTATACTTGAAGAAAATTAATTCCCATGGGAAAGCTCCAAGATCAGGACCATTATCTTAACTAGGATAAACAAATCAAACAACAAATAACAATACATGGAAACTAATCACAAGAAAAGTAATAAAAACTATAACTTAGGCTAATACAAATTAGATTGAGATTAAGAAAGAAAAATAGGCTGGCTTTAATATTCAACAAATCATAAAGACTTAGCCACTGACTACTATCCTGACACTCTATTTGCAACCAACAATAACACAATCATTTGATTCAACCCAATAGAAACACTAAATCATGAGTTGGAACTTGCCCCTCGAGAACAGATATTAGACACATCTATTGTATTGAGGCAGTGACTCGAAACAAAAAAGAAATAGCTAAGATTTATGCTTACATTTGCACCCTTTTGACAAAAGTTCAGATACATTCACAACTAAAAAAACGTTAAAAACAATCGAAAAGAAAAGCATATTAATTCATCATGAAGATATGCATTGACTCAATCAATCTCACAAACTACATCAAAACCCGAAAGAACATTTACAATCCACCTCACAAGTAACAACTCCATATTTTGCATCGAAATAAATACTAGCTACCACATAGTTAACCAAACTCACGATCAATTTAAGGATATTAATAAACAAATGCATCTTACAAGAAACTTGGATCATGCTAATGAAACAACAACAACAACTAGAAAGAAAGGACATGGCATTAATTGCCACTTTGGACATTAGCCAAAGCCATGAGTGCAAAACCTGAGGAAGAACCATCATAAACAAGGAACTTGAAAGAAGACTAGAGCTAGAAATGGACTCAAGTCGAGAAGAAAAATTCTACATTTATACTAATTTATTTGCGAGTAAAAGACTAGAGAAAAAAAGAGATCAAATAAGCATAAACATAGAAGCAAAGAATCAGCAACACTAAACAGATAGCAACAACATATCACGAGAAAATCCAAATTTGACACCATCTTGAAACCCATGAAAACAAGCAGAAAATACAATACATGGCAAATTCCAACTGTAATAAGGCCCAAAAACATTTCAAGATACAAAGCAACAAACATGATCGGAAAAGAAAGAATGAGAGATGAGAGTGTTACATAGGACGAAAGTTATTCTGACTGGAATGAACGAGCTACCAACGGTGAGCTGAAGTGAAACTCCGACAGACTCCGGTGGAAAACAAAAAAACGAGAAGGAAGACCCCGAATCCAGACTCTGAATGTTTAGTGTATAAGTCAGGAACGGTAATAACCCAAATCATGCCAACAAACAAAGTATTGAGCACACAAGCTACTGATCCAAACAAGTTCATCAAAAGAATAAATCCTAGTAGTATAAACAAATTAGCTACTTAATGTACTATCGATGAGTATTATGAATGATTAGCATTATAAACCAAAGAATCCCATCATCTTCAGGTTCCAAGAAGCAAATAAATAATGGAACGAAACAAGACACTAAGCACTCTATTCTCCATAAAAGCCTTAACTTGATCCATCTTTGCATTCTCCGGAAGTCTAAACCTTCTCATGAATTTCCACTGCTTTGCTCCACACGATGCCAAGTATCGTTCTTATCTTCTTTCTCTACGTTCCTCTCTCTGCTAATTTGAAGAACCCTATCCTCTTTGATCTCCACTTTCACTTCCTCCTTCTTAAGCCCTGGAAGATCAGCCTTGAACAAGTGAGCTTCTGGAGTTTCCTTCCAGTCTATTCGAGTGTTAACAAATGCAGGGGTCTCCCCTGAATTGGTACCTTAATTAGCTTCATTAGATGAGTGTTTAGCACTTCCTCCATACTTCTACTATACACTGAGACATTCTAGAGCCAAGTAGATGTTCCAGATGCAGATGTCGAGAACTTTCTCGATTTATTCCGGTAGGCCCATTACAGATCACCACTGAGATATGGAAATTAGGCTTCTTTCAATCGGCTCAATTCAACCAGTCGTCTTAACTTTGTTCTTTACAACAGCCCACAATCAGCTACTAGTTTTCTAGTTCACTTTTTTCTGCGGATCCTAAGATAATATGAAGTATAAAGTCCAAACAATTCAAGGAGATTTCTGTTACCAAAAACCACATTCATGATTTCTTGCCAACGTTCATAAGATGATACATGAACTACAAAGTCCAAATAGTAGCTAAACAGAGCCATATCCAAATTTTGAAGTGGAATACACAATTCAAGGTCACGTAAAAACAGAATTAGCCATTTTCTCAATCAATTTTACATGAAACATTAACCATTCTACTTATTTAATCCAAGAAAGAAACCCCCCAAAAAGAAATCACAAAACCCACCTGCATTTTCCTTCCATAAACAAATTTTACTCAAGAAACCCCATAACCAACAAACAAAGAAGTGAATCATCAAAGATTAAAAAAAACCAGTACTCCAATTATTTTCCATAATAAAGAGAGATCAAAATCAGAGAAAGACTCACAAGTTCGGAGGAATGAGAAATCGAGCAGAGACAATTGTATTCAGTTTTCCAATCTGTGACCAAAAACAGAGAAAGCCATTGCTTGTCTCTTCGCCTTCTCTTAGTTGTCGTCTCCAAGAAAACGAAGAAGAAAGTTACTATAATACATATGCGATTTGAATTGACCGTTAGGAGCGGACAACGGAAGAGGGGGCTAATTTGAATTCTAGAGAGACTGATTTTTTTTCTTTCTTAATTGACAAATATTTAATAAAATTTATCATTTTTGCTCATCTTAGGTCTCACTTATTTGAGAAAAAAAAAGTTCATAAATGTTATTCTTTTATTTAAAAATTTATTTCTTAAAGATAGTTTTTGAAAAATTATAATTTCTTTTTTAATATTTCTTAATACTCTTGTTCAATCAATTTACGTAAATTATATAAACTGAAACTGAAGTTATTAATATAATTCCGGTTGACACTCTACAAACTTTTTATAAATAGTTGATTTATACTTTTTTTTGAGATTTTATTTATTTTAATATAATTTCAAAAATGAAATTGTATGTATTGTTATTCTTGGAGTTAATTTCCGTCTGCATACTAAAATTATTTTGGGTGAGCACAAGGTAAAACTCCACTTCTATATAATAGCTCGCAAATATTATAGATGGGTAATAAAAAATAATTTAACTTTTGTTGGTGTGACATTTTAATATTAATAAAATTATATATTATATGTCACATTATATATCATGTTATGTCTATGGACATTTCATTTGTGTCTCTTTACTCTCATCAATTGTGGAAGAAAATGGTTATTAGTTTTTAGTAACTTATGTAACCATCAACTCTTCATTTCATCCATTATTCTATATTTATGTCTTGTAACTTATGTAACATTTGAGCCATTCATATGAGAAATTTACTACCCACTATCTCCTATTCATTGCAAGGAAGAATTCATCACCTATAAATAGTGTAGTCCTCATTTGTGTTGAAGAGAGGAGAAGAAACAAGATAAGTACAAGAAAATATAGAGTGAAAAAGATGAGTAGTATTATATTGAGGTTAGTGTAGTGAAAGAGAGTTGAAACATAGAGAATATTCTAAGTCTTCAACTATATTCACTATACAAAAGACAGTATTATATGTTGAAGGAAGGTGTTCTTTTGTGGAGCTTTGGACTCTTCAACTAATCCGGAGTTGTTTGAGTTATACACTGTTGTTGGGTTGTCATATCCTGGAGGGGACAAGTCAAGAGTTATACTGCTGGATCGATGTAGATTATGCCGCAGTAGGCTTGAATCTCCTTAAAGAGAGCGAGATATCTGTGCCTCAGCCTAAAGATTAATATATTCATTTTTGTTCATTTTATTTCAATTGTAATATTTTATATTTGTGGTATATTATACCAACAACTTTTAACCTTAGTGAAATAATTCATAGTCAGATAAATATCTAAGATTTGTTTTATACCACAAATTTCAAAAATATTTTTTTAAATAATTTTTTATGTTAAATTAAACGATACCATGTCAATTGAGACAAAATAATGTTGTATATATAATATAGCACGATATTTTGTTATACGATTTGAATTGACACTTCAACAAATGCTCGAAAAAGTTTTGTCATTATTGTTGGTCCTTGTTCTTTAAGATGTCCAAAAAGTAATAATTCAAAATATTTATCCAATTAAGATGCTAAAAAAACTATATCTGAACATTGTTTTGCCAATAAAATAGAAATAAAAATATGTAGGTTCTCTCTACTTTGAAAAAGTAATAATTCAAACAAGGAAAAAACTTATTCATATCGAGTGTTTATATTAAGTCAATACAATTTTCATTATTACACGGTTTTTTGAAGTAAAATGAACTATAAATTTAAATACATATCATGCATGTATTGACTTAATGTATACACCCGGTGTGGATACGTTTTACCCTTCAACCAATGTTGATTCAATAAATTGCTAGTAGTAATTTGTTAAGTAGTAGACATATGTTTCAATTTATTTGTATTTTTTTTTATTTATTTTAAGATATTTTTTTTACAACTCTTTAGTTTCAATTTTTTCACGCGAAATATTGTGAGACTACAAAATTAAAAGACATTTTGATAAATCCTACGTATTTCAACTTTAAGACCGTAAGATTAAAATGATTTTCTTAAATTTTGTGTCAGGTTAAAATCAATAACATTGAAACTATAAAAGTATTGTATTTGTGAAATTAGGGACACTTGCTGCGTAGACGAAAAAATGGCAAAGAAAATATTTTATTTTTAAGATAGGTTTAAAATACACATTTAAATTAAGAGTTGATATAGTGTAGACAAAACCAAAATCCTAACCTTTTGAATATTTGATTTGCATTTTGAAATCAAGTATTTTCAAAATTTGTTCAAAATTTTAAAGTTTTGTCTCTTATCTTAATACTAATTGCAATACTCACACCAACTTTTTTAAAAATTCTCATAAAGTTTTTTTTCCAGAAATATTTTTTGGGTGATCCGAGGTTGGATCCATTGATTAGCACACGAAAACTGAGTAACTTGTGTAATTCCTAAGAAATGACATGAAAATGCGAAAAATATGCATTAAAATTATGTGAGTATTGCGTAGAGCCTTGAGGTGCCCCCCCCCCCCCCCCCCCCAAGCTTGAAATATGTGAGTTTTTTTTCCTTCTTTTATTTATTTTATTTCATGGGTGCTGCAAAATTGCTTATGAATCGCTGTGCTGCAGCTATGGGTGGCAGCGAAACCGGTAATTCCCGGTTACCGGTCTGGTCCGTCCCGGTCCGATATCGGTTCGGTACCGGTTAGTATCGGTATAGACCGGTTCGTTCCGATTCCGTGAGAAGTAATGGGACGGAAATCGGGATTTATCGGTCCCTCTCGGTTCCGGAAATTACCGGTTCGGCCCGGTCAATTTTTTATTTTTTATTTTTTTTAAATCTATCAGTTTATAGCCGTTGGGTAACGGCTAGTGGGCTCCCCAATGACTATTTGACCCAAATTTCAGCCAATTACAATCCTACCCCACCCCAAACTTTTTTAATACCATAAATTTTTAAAAATTACACTTTAACCCATTTTTTACTTATAAATACCCCTGAATTTCATTCTTTTAAAGCACAAAATCATCTATTCATCTTCTACTCTCTCAACTCTCTACTCGCTAATCTCTAATTGTCTAATATATAATATCTTAAATTCTGGTGTTGCCTTATTTGTTCTTTGAAATGGGATTTGGAGCTTCAAAATTTAACTTTCAACTTTCCACGTTCGGCTTTCGGCGGTCATAAACGTCTACTTTTAAGTAGACGTTCGATACATTCGTTTCAACTTTTATTTTACATTTTATCTATATTTAAATAATTATTTATTTATTTTGTGATTTATTATTTGCATTACATTTTTCGTATTATATATAATCTCACGTTTAATATTTTAATATGGATTTCGGTAAAAAAATTGTTCAAAAAGGAAAGGGAAAAAAAGTGCATTAGAGCGTGTAAAAAATATGTGTAACTTTACATCCTCCGATAATGCAAAAATCGGTAGTTCTTCTAAATCAAAAACTAAAAAATCTACTATATTAAGAATAAACACGGATGATTATACACATGTTGATGATACAATTTTTAATATTGATAGTAATTCAGGATTAGATCCTTATCATGTATATTACAACGTCGCTTTGGTAATTTTGATGAGGATTTGCCTAGTGATGATGATAATGATATTGATAATTATACTGATACGCCTACTTTTGATGATGATGATGATGAAACTGAGTCACCTACGGCTACTAATACTCCCAGTCCCACTCCCTTTCGTTGTCCTGTCCCTGTTCCCCCAGTACATCCTAGACCTAAGTTAGAACGTGTTAAAAAATCAGTTGTTTGGCAATTTATGATACAAAACAAAGATTAAAACACAAGCTATTTGTAATAAATGTAAACATAGATTAAATCATAAAACTGTTGGTAAATCTGGCGGGACGGGACATTTGAGTAGTCATTTAATGTCTTGTTGTAAAAATGAATTTTTGCATGCTAAAGCGGTGGCGGAAGCTATAAAAAATGGTACCCCCTTCCTGAAAATGTAGGAGTAGGCGGCTCTAACATGGTACAAACACAATTAAATCCGTCTAATGTTTCTGGCTCTAATTTACCACTTTCATATAGTAGAGAAAAAGATCTTGAAGAACTAGCTAAAATGATATGTGTTATGGGTTTGCCATTTAGTTTTGCTGAAAATTCCGATTTTATACATTATATTCAAATTATATATAATCCAAATTTTAAAGATTTTGCTAGAAATACAATAAAAAATATTGTATTTGATTATCAGACACAACATTTTGAATATCTTCTTTGTTTATTTTATTATAATACTTGTAAAATAGCTATAACTTCTTATATGGGTCGTAGTGTAAACGGTAACAATTATTTGACTGTTACTGCACATTGGATTGATGAAAATTGGTATATGCAAAAAAGAATTTTAGGTTATAAATGTTATTAAATGCAAAAAATTGGTAGTTATATTGCTCAAACTATTTTAGATATTTTACAAAGTTATGGAATATGTGATAAAATAAGTAGTATAACCTTAGATAATGCTTTAAGTAATAATGCTGCTGTTGAATATTTAAAACCTACACTCTGTCCTTTCTATGGTGATAATTATCATATTAGGTGTACTGCACATATATATAATTTGATGGTTAGAGATGGTGTACATATGTATGATAACGGATGTACGAAAGTTGAAAATGCATGTCATTTTATATTTAAATGTCAAGTTAAGTCTAGGCGTAAAGATTTTCAAAATCGCTGTTTTGAAAATAATCTTCCACCTAGAAAAATTCCAAAAACAGTGGCTACTAGATGGAATACTTTATATGAAATGCTTTTAGTCGCTTATGAATATAGAATACCCTTACAAATGGTTTGGAATGCTCATAATTCTGATATGACATATAGACTAGATGATAGTGATTGGCGTGATATAAATGAACTTATAGATTTCCTAAAAGTTTTTTACTTAACTACAAAAAGAATATCTGTACTTTATAGTCCATCAATTTGTACTGTTTTGCCTGATATTTGTATGATTTCTTCTAAATTATATAAATTAAAAAATAAACCAAGATTTCAACAAACCATTGAAAAAATGATTCTAAAATTTAAAAAATATTATATTCCTATTCCTCAAATTTATTTAACTGCATGTTTGTTAAACCCTCAGTATAAAGATGTAGGTGTATAAAAAATGGTTGAAAAAATGTATTTTAACTTAGATATTAATGATGTATTAGAAGATATTCCTAGTTGTCAACAAGTTAAAGATAGCATAAAAATTGAAGCTAGAAAATTGTATGATTTATATAATGCTAATATAAATTTATCAAGTGAAAATGAACCTCAAAGCTCTAGGAGTAGATTTGATGAAAATAATATTGATGATTATTTACAGGATTATCTTGAACTTTCTCACGATAATAGAAATGATTTTGATGCCTATGTTAATCAAAATACAGAACCTACTGAAGATATTCTAGCATGGTGGAGAAATCGCGGCAAAGGATTTCCAAAACTACAACCGATGGCTCGAGATATATTAGCAATGCAAGAGTCGTCAGTAGCTTTGCAAGGCGTCTTTAGTGCAGCAAGGTTTCAACTTGGAGAACATAGGCATTCACTAGCAGCTGACAGCTTGGAGATATCGGTATTATTTCGAGATTGGATTAATGCCGAGTGAAGAAATTTGATCGTGAACCACTAGACGACGGGATTGAAAGAATGGAAGATCTGTCTATTCAACCAATTCCCGAACATGTTACTAAAGAAATGTTGAAATTTAAAATTTATAACTTTAAAGTTTGAAATTTTTTATTTTTTTTAACTTTTAAAGTTTGAAATTTAAATTTTTAATTTTTTAATTATTATAATAAAAATTATATTCAATTAAAAAAATTAAATCTTTAAGTTTTAAATATTTTTTTTAATACCGGTCCGTCCCGGTATACTACCGGTTCCCTTCTGGACCGGGACGGAACATGACAAATTTTACCGGTTTACCTGTCCGATCCGGTCTCGGTTCCGAAACTTACCGGTCCGATTCACCCGGTTCTGGTACCGCCGCCAGCCATAGCTGCAGTTGAATATATATATATATATAAACTGTGAAATATACAATAATATAGTTACATATACAGATGTATATTTAAATACACATAATAACATATACGATTGAAAGTCACAACAAAAAAAAAAATATTTATACAACTTATGGCCAAGTAAGTTTCTTATTTGTAAACAGATTTCAAAAAGTTTAAATATGCTCCTAACATATTAAAAATCATTTTAAAATGTATATTCCTTCATCTATCGATTTTTAAATTTTCCCCTCTTAAGTTTGAGATAAAAAAAATATCCTTAATATATTAGAAATTATATATGAAGTTAATATTTCACGAGGTCACTCAATTTTGAAAATTTATTTAGTAAAATTATTTGACTTTGTTTAGTATCAATAAAATCACTCAACATACACTTTATATAAAAAAAAATCACTTCATTTAATTAAGCAATAATAAAGGTCTATTGGGTTGAATATATATTACGGATAAAATATTGATTTAGCATGTTAATCCTAGTATATTGAATGATTTTTTATATATATAAAAGTACAAATTGAATAATTTTATTGATACCAAACAAGTTTAATGACTTTAATAAATTAATTTTCAAAATTAAATAATTTGCCCCTAATGTTATTTTCATACTCAAAATTGTCCGTCAAAATTGTCCGTCAATTACCAATATGAGTTAAGATAAAAGGTATATGGAAGGATAAATATGTACCTCATTTCATGTATATTCCTTTTTAAGATAAACTTTTTGTACATTAAATATTAAATATAATGTTTAATTGAATATTAATTAAACATGTATCCTTTATTCATTTGTCCAGATAAAATACTTTTAAACATTACGTCCTATAAAACTCCCCAATCCCAATAAATAATATTATGGATACATAAGTACAGCGTAGGTAGTATATGTTTTGAAATTTTCAAACTTCACGAGATATAGGCATGATACATATATTGAATTTTAAATTTGATTTCAAATTTTAATTTTAATTTTTAATTTTTATATTGCAGATACAGACACTTTAACTATCTTGCTTTTAAATAAATAAATATGTAAGTCTTATATAGCAAAATACACGTAGTACACCACGTAAGACAAAAAATGACATGTAAGACGACATATAGGACTTGGTTTCAGATTTTAATTTTGACCTCCAATTTTCATAATGCAGAAACAGACACTTTAACGATTCAACTTTTAAATAAATAAACAATGAGTTCTACATAGCAAAATACACGTTATGCACCACGTAGGATAAAAAATGACATGTAGGACGACATATAGGATATGTGTGTCTATTTGTTCAACTTTATACAAGTTAAAGTGTCTAATTGTACATACCCAAAATTGAAGAAAATAAATGTAATTTAATACCAAATGAAAGGGCGTATTTATATATTATGCCAAAGATATAAATGGAGTTAGAAGGTTAGAGCGCGATTTGATCAAATTCAATAATTTCTTTTAAATAATATATTTTTATTTTAAAATTATATATAATATAGATTTTAAACTTAATTACTATCACGGTATTTAAAAATCATAACTCATAAAATTGAAATCTCCAAAACTCTATTATATACAAGTAATCAATGGTGTTAATATATAAGGTCTAATAATGCCAAAATTTGTTTGAGAGTACTTATGTTGTTGACTGCTGGCACGTTGGGGTATTTAGACTCAAATGTGAACAGAGAAATGTGGCAGACAAAATGTGAAAAGCAGAAGACTTCTATAATAGAAGGTCCCATTAATTACTTTACTAGCTATATATACATAAAAAAAAATATATAATTAGGTGCAAATATTTTATTAATTTCCAACTCAATGGGAACTTTTTCTAAGTTCGTTGGAAAAAAAATAAAAAGTAGTATTTATATTTAATATTTAACTTGACTCTAACATTTTAGATGACATATTTGGGGATATGATCCAAAAAGATATTTGATACACATATTTTTAAGAGAAAAAGATATAATGTTATTATTGAATTTGTCTCGAATTTTTATAAAGACATCTTAATTTTGCGACTGTGCTATTATTCCATCAAACAATTTTGAACATGTATTTATTATACAATTTTTCGATCAACCTCAAATTTTAAGAAGCAAGTGAATTCACACACAAATCATTATATAATACGTATTAATTTAATTAAAAATACAATTTTTTTCATTTAAAATTTTCTTTTTATCTTTTTCTTTCTTTATTTCTCTCTCTCTTACTTTTTTGAATTTTAATTTTGATATATCTTAAATTTCATTTTATCTTCCACCTCCCATTTTCAAGTGATTCATCCCTCCATTTTTTTCTTCACCTCCCACCCCCCATGTCAAATTGAAACCCACTTTCATTTTTTCTCTTTCCTTTTTCTTCTTCTTCTCCGGTCAAATTTTTTATAAAATTCATACTATTATTGAGAATTTATTGAATTATTGATAACAAAATTAATTATTTTTTAAGAAAATTTAAAATTTTAAAGGTATCATCAACTACTCTTTTTCATACAAATTCAAAATTAGAAATGATAATTTTAAAAGAATCAATTAATTTCTCAAAAATTGAAAGAACTTAATTGAAATCGAATAAAAAAACTATATGATACTTCCTAATCAACTTGAAATATAATGAGCTTATCGAATTGTAAGAAAATGTTTAGATAAAATTTTAAAATTAAAGAGAGTTTTACTAATAGTAATTAAAAAAAGAAAGAAAGGTGAAGTTATGCTAAAATTAGTGACATTGAAAGTAAGAAGCTTCAATGAATAGAGATAACAATGAATTTTTGAAAAGAAAGAAGAAAGAAAGAGAAAAACTAAAAAGGAATAAAAATTAAAATAATAAAAAATAAGAAAATATATTTTATAATAAAATACTTGTAAAATAAAATTATATTAGTTATTTTAGGCCGCTTTGAGAGAGTGCACACCACTCTCTATGTCAAATGGTCGAAAAATGATGTAATTATATTTATTCAAAATTGTTTAGTGGGATAATAGGACGCTTGCAAAATTAAAATGTCTTTTAAAAATTTCGGACAACTTTAATGGTAATTTTATATTTTTTCTTTATTTTTAATTTAAAAAGTACAACATTCATACTTTCTATACTTAAAAGCTGAAGGAGGGAGTAATAAATTGTGAACACACCTGTGAGAGACTATTTTCACTAAGAAAGTTTGAAATTTGAAGAAACAAATGTACGAACTATATAAAGTAGGTTTAAACATCTAATATATATATATATATATATATATATATATATATATATATATATAATTTGATCATGTATAATTCAAGCTGACTCCCCCAGTGATACACAGTATAACTCAAACATCTAAATAATATGTATTGATAAGCTTAAGAAGTTGTCGATATATTCCATCTTTTTACGTTCAAAAAGGGATATCTAACTTTTTATATGTAATAAAAAAATTTAGTTCTAGTAAAAAGGGTCAATTTGAGCTACATGTCAATTCTGAATGAGCTCAATTGTGATAGTTAAAAATAAGTTTGACTAATCAATAATCCAGTTATAAACTGGTAAATTATATTTTGCGTGAGTTATTTTTTTAATTTTGATTTATGTGGTCGCGATTATAAAATAAACACATGAACAAAAAATATCTAAAATATTAGTTAATTGTTATTCAATTTAATATCGATAAATACTTTAACGACATCGCTAAATATAAAAATAAATAAATTGTGTTACCACTAAAAGTCAAGATAGTTCTTAAGCGTCACTTTATTGGATGTATGCGTGCCTTGACCTTTGATGGCTAATTTTATTTGGGAGTTCCCATTATTTATTCCAAAAACAGATTCTCACTAGAAATTAGTTGAAGAATATTTAAATAATGACAAACACGGCTTAACAGATATGTATATAAAAGCACAAACTTTACACTGCAAACTAAGTGTTAAAGGTAAACAAGTCAAATCAAGAAAATGGTGAGAACTCCTTTTATTGATAAAAATGGAATAAAAAGAGGTGCATGGAGTGAAGATGAAGACAATAAATTAAGAGCTTTTATTCAAAAATTTGGTCATCCCAATTGGAGGCAATTGCCTAAATATGCTGGTTAGTGTATATATATATATATATATATATATATTTTAGCCCAAACTTTTTTCTCATTCATGTTGTATCCTTTTTAACTGTTTTAGCATATAGATTTCTATATGCTTCTTAGTATTACTCGATTAATACTCCACCCATTCTTTTTTATGTGTACAGTTTTGATCAAACTTTTGAATCTTGTGATTTAAAATATGTTATGTGTAATGTTGGAATTAACAAAGTTTAGACAATTAAAGCACGTAAATTGAAATAGAGGAAGTATAAATTTTGGGAAGAGATGTAAAGTTCTTTTAAAAGAAGCAAATTTATCATTAGACAGAGTGTCTAGCGGCCTTTTATTAAAAATAAAAAGATATTAATACGGATAGGTGCAAGCAAAGAGAGTTAGATCTTACCTTGCCAATTCTAATAGAAAGTATCTGATCTCTACTGACTAACACGCATTAAGAAAATAAGAGTTAAACAGGAAAATATTTTGTGATCACTACAGGAGTATGTAATCGCTCTATGATGATATTACGAATGAGAATGCTTAAATAATACAAAAAATATGACAACTAAAAAGAAGATGAGTTATGAGCGTCAAACTTTCTTTTACAAAAGCATGAATTAAAAAAAAAATTGCTTGCCCATCATAAGTTCATTTTTTACTAATTATTTTTTTTGGGGGATATTTTTCAGGTCTAATGAGATGTGGGAAAAGTTGTAGATTGAGATGGATGAATTACTTAAGGCCCGGTTTGAAGAAAGGAAATTATAGTCATGAAGAAGAAGAACTCATTATTAAATTACACAACGAACTTGGAAACAGGTATATATGTTGCACTTAGACATTACATTATTAATTAAATTAATTAAGTCGTACACAGTAGTTCCTTTTATAATACGTGTCAAATATTACAGATGGTCAGCGATAGCTGCAAAATTACCAGGAAGATCAGACAACGATGTAAAAAATCATTGGCATGCTCATCTTAAGAAACGTCCGAGATTAACTAATACCTATTCATCAACATCAGAGCAATTTACTGAATCTTCGCAATTTGATTCTCAAAATCATAATCAACAATCTTATGAAGATGGCTATAATTTATCGAATACGATAAATGGAATGGATTGGATCGAAGAAAATAATAATCACATTAAGACAATGGAACATCTTTCAAGTATCAATAATACACTAGAGGAACAATCACTTCCAAACAATTTTCAGATAGAAACCTTTGATTTTAATTTTGGGTCTGAACCATTATTCGACGATTTTTGGACACAATCTTTTTTTTCCCAATAATATTAGAGCTTTTATATTTTTGAACATAAATTAATTATGTGTGATTATTATATCTTATTAGAGTGAGTAACAACAATAATAATAATGTTTACTGTGTAATATATTAAGGACTTTCACTTGCTGTAGTCAAAATGTGTTTCAATTATATTTCACAGTTGGTGTGTGGGTGGACATGAAATTTAACTAAAAAGGTATCTGTTATTTTATTTTATGACTATAAGGATATGTCTCTAAAGTACAATAGAATAATTAAGTTAAAAAGGATATTCAACGTGGTTTGTTTTGTGTCTGTGAAAATCAAACTGATTAATAAATTGAACAAGAAAGTTATTATGTTATTGGTTCGATTTTGCTTTTTATAATTAGTTATTGGGTGAATTGACAATAAAACGGTAATGATTTACTTTTTTATTCTTTCTAAATATTAAATATTAATAATTTAATATATAACTAGACACTATAGCTATATAAATTATTAGTATTCTACCCACTTCACACCAGGTTACTTTACCTAAGGACTAAAGTAAGGATTCACAATTGTATCTATTTGATTTTAGCTTTAGTTTTAATTTTGTTGGACTATTTGATTTTAGTTTTAGTTCGTAATTGTAGGTTGTAGCTATTACAAGTTTGTAAAGGTCTGTAATTTTATTAACATCAGAAAATCTATACTATGCTTTAGCGCTGACATGTAAAAATCGTCTTTGCATTGTATTTTCTCTTATTGATGTAATTTCTCATTATCATTTTTGTTTCACTATATCAAAGCAGTTAGAGAAGTGAGAAGTCATATAATATTTTATGGACATTTCTTATTGATTAAATCAAAATTAAAGCGAAAATTGAATCGATAACGATCAAAAACTGATAAATCAAAAATTGATTAAAAAAAAGTATCTTATTAGTGTGTTATTGAATTAGCATATCTAAAAAACCAAAATTAATAAACCAAAACAATAATACATAAAATTTAACCGAACGAACCCATAAATGCCCCTAATTTTTTTTCTTTAAATCAGCAGACTAGACTACGTTGGCAGTTGGAAAATAATGGCTAGTAATATACTTCATAGTAAACTAAATTTTTAAGATTTATTTTAAATCATAGATTTATTTTAAATCATAACTCTAAAACAAAATTAATAACTATGTACAATTTAAATTTCATATTCAATCAAACAATATTATATAAAGGGAAGAGGGTCTGGAAAATAGTTTAATTGTGATCAGAATTGCTATTACGATATCAAATTTTATGAAAGACTTTTTACCCCGATAAAAGATCCTCCATAAAATTTAATATCGTAATAACAATTTCAATCAAAATTCAAATATATTTCAAACTTTTTTTCCATATATAAATAATGATATAAAATAAATAAAAAAAATTTTCAAATATAGAGACAAAATAGAAAGAAAAAATAGTCAGTATTAAAGTATAATGGAATATTATTCATAGCCATATTGACTCTTCCTCCAACGTGTTATAAGGACATTTTGTATCCGCGTTTTCGACGAAAAACTCGTAAATAACGCCAAAAAATTATGACGTAAATTTCATGACCTCAACTAACCAACAATATATACAAAGTATCTGCAACCACTTGTATTTATTTAATAATCTTGACTATTTATTTGGACTGTTATTGACAAGAAATGTTAAAAGATGCATGTGTCTCTAGTCTTGTGTGAAAAGATATTTATAATTGTGAAATTAAGAAATGAACAAGTTATAATTGTGCCCTATTTCTATTAAAGAAATTTCATCCCAAGAATTGAATTAGAAAAGGGAGGAACAAAGTGATCCTCTACAGCACATTTATCGCTGATCGTAATATATTGAACATATTTTAGTTACGCTTGTTTCGAAATATCACTATAATAAAAATAACTTTTAGCGGCATTAACTATTGACATTAATAAAGAGTGCTAAAATTTTTATCGGCATTAATTAAGTGTCATTAGAACTAATGTGACAAAGAGTGACAATTGCCGCTAAAAATCCATATTTAGCGGTCATTAAGAATTAATTGCCACTAATAATCATTTTTGTTATAGTGTGTTATATGTTGGGTTTTATTTGCCCTGAGTTCTTACCATAAATAGATTTTCCTTTTAGGAAAAGGTTTTGGATTGGCTAATCCTTTTTCTAGTAGAAAAAGGTGTAGGACTCTATAAATAGAGACATGTTTCTTCTAACTTAATCAGCATTCACAATGTAGTCTTAAGGGCCTTGAGAGTTTTGGTTAGGGGGAGAATTTGTGGGTCACAAGCTTGATATGTTATCACTTGTGTGAACCTCCCATATATTCCGAGGTTGAGGTTGTTTCTCTCTGTATTTTGTACTCTCATATTTATAATGGATTGCTCATCTCCTTTGTGGACGTAGGTCGATTGACCGAACCACGTTAAATCTTCGTGTCTTTTGGTATATTTCTCGTTGTCTTCTTACTCGTGGTCATTTGAGGTTTGCTTTGCTAGCTTTCGCATTTACACCTGCTTATTTTCGGTCCTAACATTATCCTCCTTGCAAATGTCTCTACTTCTTAGAGAGAACAAAAAAAAAAGACTTGGTACAATATTTTTAGTTATTTTTCGTTGACAAACTATTTTTTAATGTTTCCTTATTTTATATAAATAAATAACGCAAAAATAGGTTCTTTGTTTAAGTGTAAGTTGAGGGGTGTTGGGAGTGATATTAAATTGAAATGTGAAAAGGTCAGATAACATGTGAACATACAGCTAAGTACAGTATAGAGTACGATTACTAAGTTTAAATTGATTCTTCAATACTTATTTTGTTTTTGGCTTAACACAAAAAAATAAATAATCAATTTTAGATATACAAGTGATAATTTCATGATATATTTTTACGTTTTATCACCTCTAGTTTTTTGTTTCCATCAATGATTGACCTATGATACTATTTTTTAATTTCAGCTTCTTTAGAGTGTTTCTTATTTATTATTTATTACCTCTATTCTTCATGATCAATATATAATCAATAATATAATGATCTTAGGTTATATAGTATATAGATTAACTTAATTACCTATAATCGATTGACTATTCTTCAACAATATTACCAATAAATTAATGAACAAAAATTCAGTTAAATTACAAATTAGACTAATAAAGAAATCGATTAACACGTCTTCTGGATCCTTTGGTGTTAAAACCTTATGACTAGAGTCAATATACTGAAAGCAGTCTCCTTATTTGGATAATGTTCCAATTTGTACGGCACAATTTTTTCAATAATCTTATTTCATCTGATTTTTAGATTTTGCGGAATAAAATTTATATTTTGAAATTACGTAATAAATAATATGATTCACGATGATTAATAGCTCAAAACATTGAAAAGACATAGGAAAAAATGCAATCGAAGAAAAAATCGTTTTAATTTAGAATCTGAAACGCGTCACATAAATTGAGACGAAGAAATATATTCGATGCTTTGACCATTGGGGTTTTAAATTAATTGCTTAGTATTTTAAATAAATTTTTTGGTTAATTTAGTATTATATGGATATATTAATCAGAAACACGGCTTCAGTTGTCTTGCTATTCCATATATAAGACTGTCAGCTTCAGAGTGGAAAGTTAATTAGTCAGATAGAGCTTGATTAAGGTAAACAAATCAAATTAACATAACAAAAAGAGAGATATTAATTTCAAATTAGAAAATATGGTGAGAACTCCTTTTATTGACAAAAATGGAATAAAAAGAGGTGCATGGAGTGAAGATGAAGACAACAAATTAAGAGCTTTTGTTGAAAGATTTGGTCATCCCAATTGGAGGCAATTGCCTAAATATGCTGGTAATTAATTAATTACTATAGAATACATATAATATATGTTTTATTTTGTATATAATAAGTTACTTATTTTTTAATATATTTAGGCTTAATGAGGTGTGGGAAGAGTTGTAGATTGAGATGGATGAATTATTTGAGGCCTGGTTTGAAGAAAGGAAATTATAGCCATGATGAAGAACAACTCATCATTAAATTACACAACAAACTCGGAAAAAGGTACATACATATATATGTTGCACCAATAAAAAGTTGTGAGTCTAACATCGACCCATTTTTAATGATTCTCTTTTAATGTAACATACGTATATATTAAATTTTGCAGATGGTCAGCGATTGCTACAAAATTACCAGGAAGATCAGACAATGATGTCAAAAACCATTGGCATGCTCATCTTAAGAAACGTGTGATAATGGACCATCACGTAATTGATCAAACTTCAGAATCAACAAGCCGATCTCAAAAGACCTATAAAATTTTAGAACATGAAGAAGTTATGAGAGAGGTATCAGATCATCTTGTTCATAATACTTCAATTAATCTAGAAGTTTCATCGAGTGATCATCATGATTTATATTTCAATCCTAGTTCCCATGTAAATGGATTGGATTGGATCGAAGAGGATAATAATTACACGAGATCAATGGAACCACTTCAAGACTCCTTTTCCTGGCCAATGAATCCTATTGACAATTACCAGACTGAACCTTTTGACAACATTTGGACCCAATCAGTCGATAATTTCTGGACACATCCTTTCTTTTAATTCTTAATTAATTATATATATACCTCTCTCAACTTTTAACGACATTTTGATACATTTTATAAGAAGAATGAGTATAAGAACTTGTACTGAATAACATATTTAAGCTTTAAATTTCAAATTCTTAAAAATTTGCAACTTTAATCACGGAATTATTGTGTAATATAGGGTCTTGTAGTTGTAATACATAAATAAAAATTATAGTGATCATCAAGTATCTATAAGTGAGTCTATGAAAAGTCATAGTTTAGTCAATTATATTTACGAGACTACATATTATATTTTCTACCTTTCTCGATAAAGACAATAAATACGAATTATAATTAGGAATTGCGGAGTCAACTCTACACTAAATTAGTTAGGAAAGAGGGAGGAAAAGCTAGCTAGAGAGTATGCAACTCTATTCTGTTTTTCTGTCTCTCCGTTTCATATTACTTGACCTATGTTGATCTGATATATTCAAATTTTAAAAAAGTTTTAATTAGAGTGTTTTTTCTAATCTAAACTTATTAATGATGTTTTAAAATATAAATTTGACTACTATTACTTTACATAGTTATTTAATACTAAGAGTGATAAAAAAAAAAACTATCTTAATTTATTAAAATAGATGAGTAAAATAAAGTATCTAATGTTGATACATGATATATCAAGTAAAAATGAAACAGAGGAAGCACTACATCGTCCATGTACAATATACTTTAATTTTATATATTAACTTTTATTTTCAATAAATAAATATTTTTTCGATAGTAAAACATACAATGTAAAGAATTCATTATCTAAGTCTTCGAGAAAGCGTCCATATTAAAATAACTAAATTAATTCCTGAAAAAGACATAAGAAACTGCAATGTTTAATATCAAAGTGAACGGTGTACCATATATCTGGGCGTTATTTTTCACAATTACGCGGATGCTAATTACATAAAAAAAAAAAAAAAGTAAAAAAAAAAGGAAATTATTTGACAATTTCAACTCAAGAAAGAAAAAATTTGACTCCTAATAATTTTCACAGGGCTTTGATTAATTAGCGTATTGTGATAAAGATTTAGAGGTTGGACTTCCATGTTTGAAATTTTAAGATCTTTTTTGGTTTTGATTATTGGGAAAACGCGGACAAACACAAAAGTATATATGGTAAAAGTAATGAAATAAAGTGGGAAAATAACGACACCAAGAATTTTACGTGGAAACCCTTCTGAATAAGGGAAAAAACCACGGAACAAGAGGAGCAACTGATATTACTATAGTAAGGAATTTTACACTGTGTAGTCACGAATACAACACTCAAAGTGACTACTACACACTCAAAAAGGAACAACACTCTTTTGGTTTCCGTCTTATTAAATATCGCTCACACTCTATTTTTCTTCACAGACTATTTTTGTATAGTCTATGGAATACCTCACTTTGCTCTCAAAATGGTTTTTCACTCTAACTTGGTGTGTTCTACAAATGAGCAAGAATGCTCTATTTATAGAAGGATAAAACCATGCCTATGTCACTAATGACATATGTAAACATAGCAAAGTCAAGAATGGTTGCAAATCTTACCAATTTGCCAACTACCAAATCTTTCAAAGTCAAGAATGGTTGCAAATCTTACCAATTTGCCAACTACCAAATCTTTTCTTTTCAACTCCAATTACTATTCCTTTTTAACAATTGCTTGTACCAATTGAATAGCTAAAGTTGACTAAAACAATGGGATGGATTCAACAAATCTCCCCCTCCAGTCCCATTTACTGGAAGAAGGTATCTTCAACTTCTTTAGAGAGAGCTCATACCCACAAGTTCTTTGCATAACTCGAACTTGTCTTTCGGTATCATTTTGGTCAGCATATCTGCAGGATTTTCACTTGTGTGAATCTTTTTGACGTGAAATGATTCATTCTCCACTTTCTCACGAATCCAATGATATCTGACGTCAATGTGTTTTGTTCTTGCATGGTACATGGAGTTCTTGCTCAAGTCTATTGCACTCTGGCTGTCACAATAGACAATATACTCCATCTGATTCAAACCAAGCTCTTGAAGAAATCGCTTTAGCCATATCATCTCCTTGCCGGCTTCAGTAGCCGCAATATACTCAGCTTCAGTTGTAGATAGTGCAACACACTTCTGCAACTTTGACTGCCATGATATAGCTCCCCCTGAAAAAGTAAACAAATATCCAGTAGTGGATTTTCTGTTATCAAGGTCACCTGCCATATCAGAATCTGTATAGCCTTTCAAGATTGGATTTGATGCTCCAAAACACAAGCATTCATCTGAGCTTCCTTTAAGATACCTGAGTATCCACTTCACAGCTTCCCAATGCTCTTTTCCTGGATTTTCGAGAAATCTACTGACAACACCAACTGCGTGAGCAATATCAGGTCTAGTGCACACCATTGCATACATTAGACTTCCGACGACGGAGGAATATGGAACTTTGGCCATGTTCTCTTTTTCCTCCCTAGCTGTAGGACACATCTTCTTGCTCAACTTCATATGACCAGCAAGAGGTATACTCACAGGCTTCGCATTCTTCATATTGAAGCGCTCCAGTACGCGTTCAATGTACTTCTTCTGGGACAAATAAATCTTCCTTTCATCTCTAAGACGAGTAATTCTCATGCCCAAAATTTGTTTGGCATGACCCAAGTCTTTCATAGAAAAAGACTTACACAACTCTTTCTTCAGCTCGTCAATCTTGGAAGTATTCTTGCCCACAATCAACATATCATCCACATACAACAAAAGGATGATGAAATCATTGTCAGAAAATTTTTGTACAAATACGCAATGATCTGAAGAAGTCTTCTTATAGCCTTGCTCCCCCATAACAGATTCAAACTTTTTGTACCACTGTCTGGGAGCTTGTTTTAGGCCATAGAGACTCTTTTTGAGTTTGCATACAAAATTTTCTTTACCTTCTACTTTGAAGCCCTCAGGTTGTTCCATATAAATCTCTTCTTCTAGGTCACCGTGAAGGAAAGCCGTCTTCACATCCATCTGCTCAATCTCTAAATTAAGACTAGCAGCCAAACCTAGAACTGTGCGAATCGAGGACATTTTCACAACAGGAGAAAATATTTCGTCAAAGTCAATACCTTTCCTTTGACTGAATCCCTTAACAACCAATCTAGCTTTGTACCTGGGCTTCAAGTTGTGTTCTTCAACTTTAAGTTTGAACACCCACTTGTTCTTCAAAGCTCTCATGCCCTTGGGCAATTTTACCAACTCATAAGTGTGGTTCTCATGCAAAGACTTCATCTCGTCTTGCATGGCTTCAATCCATTGATTCTTGTGCTCATCTTCCATGGCCTCCTCATAACATTCAGGTTCTCCCCCGTCAGTGAGTAACACATACTCATTGGGTGAATAACGGGATGAAGGAAACCGCTGTCTTGTGGACCTTCGAAGCGAAATATTTGATTCGTCCACAACTTCATGAGCAACAGGATCATCAATAACAATATCATTGTTATTATCAACATCAACATGTTGATTCAATACATGATTTTGGGCATCACCATGATTATCAAACCCAACAACATCATGCACACTTGTGTGAGGAACTTCATCATGATGAACTATACCATCAAAACTTGAAGATTCTACCTTCTCCGCTTTGTCAATATCTTCAATTGTTTGATTCTCCATGAAAATAATATCACGGCTTCTCACAAGTTTCTTTTCAATTGGATCATATAGCCTGTAACCAAATTCATCTAGGCCATATCCAATGAAGATGCATTGCCTTGTCTTGGCATCTAACTTTGACCTCTCATCTTTTGGCACATGTACAAAAGCTTTGCAACCAAATACTCTCAAATGGTCATAGGAAACATCCTTTCCATACCAAACACTATTTGGTACATCACTTTGCAAAGCAACAGCAGGAGATAGATTAATAACATGTGCAGCGGTCAATAAAGCCTCGCCCCAAAATGAGTTTGGCAACTTTGCTTCAGAAAGCAAACATCTAACTCTTTCCATCAAGGTCCTATTCATCCTCTCAGCCAAGCCATTAAGCTGAGGAGTCTTGGGAGGAGTCTTCTGGTGTCTAATACCTTGATGCTTGCAGTATTCGTCAAATGGTCCACAATATTCACCACCATTATCAGTACGAATACATTTCAGTTTCTTTCCAGTTTCTCTTTCAACTGAAGCCTGAAACTGCTTAAAGACACCTAACACTTGGTCTTTAGTCTTCAAGACATATCGAGCAATCATCAATGAAAGTGACAAAGTAAAGTGCACCACCCAATGTCTTTGTCTTCATTGGACCACATAAATCAGAGTGCACTAACTCAAGCAACTCTGTCTTTCTCGAAGGAGGGTAGGACTTAAAGGAAACTCTATTTTGTTTACCAGCCAAGCAGTGCTCACATTTTTCTAATTTAGCACTTTGGAAATTTGACAATAATTTCTTCTTGGCTAGAACATTAAGTCCTTTCTCGCTAATGTGGCTAAGCCTCTTGTGCCATAATATTGAAGAGCTATCGCTCTCAACTGCATTCACCATATCAACACAAGCAGAGGCCGTAGTCCAGTATAGACCACGACGTTTGTTACCACGAGCCACAACCAAGGAACCCTTAATGAGCTTCCATTTTCCATCACCGTTGGTACTAACATATCCTTCATCATCTAAGACACCAACAGAAATTAGGTGTAGACGAACATCAGGAGCATGTTTCACATTGTTCAAAACTAGTTTAGTTCCAACACTAGTTTCCAAACAAATTGTACCAATACCAACCACCCTAGAAACAGTCTCATTACCCATACTCAAGGTTCCAAAATCACCAGGAGTGTAGGAAGAGAAAAAATCCTTCCTTGATGTCACATGAGATGCGGCACCAGTGTCCACAACCCAGCTTGACTCATCACAAGCAATATTTATCATGTTTGCATCAAGAACGGTAACAAGATCTTCGGTGGTGACGGTGGCTAGGCAATTTTCATTGCCATCTTGTTTAGTTTCCTCTTTGTTATTGTTCTCCCTCTTCAACTTTTTGCAGAACTTCTTTGTGTGCCCTTTCATGCCACAATGATAGCACTCAATATCCTTAAGTCTGCCTTTGGATTTGCTCCTATTTTGTTCTCTATGCTGAGAACCACGAGTTTTATTTCTCCCCCTGGGGCCAGTTATCAGGACATCCGACGAAGAGGAACCTTGAGTTTTTCTTCTCATCTCTTCGTTCAAGACACTACTCTTGGCGGAATCCATAGAGATCACACCATCCGGAGCAGAATTTGACAATGACGTTCTAAATGTTTCCCAAGAATCTGGTAGGGAACCAAGTAGAAGCAAGCCTTGAATTTCTTCATCAAATTTGATGCCCATAGCAGATAATTGGTTCATAATCCCCTGAAAATTATTCAGATGGTCTGTCATTGGAGAACCATCATGATACTTCAAACTCAACATCTGCTTTATTAAGAACATTTTGTTGTTGCCAGTCTTTCGAGCATACAAACTTTCAAGATGCTCCCATAGGGTTCGAGCATGTGTTTCCCCAGAAATATGGTTCAACACATTATCGTCGACCCATTGCCTAATGAATCCACAAACCTGTCTATGCAACAGATTCCACTCTTCATCTGTCATTTTATCAGGCTTTACAGTGGTAAATACTGGTTTATAAAAATTCTTGACATAAAGCAGATCTTCCATTTTCCCCTTCCAAATGGCATAATTAACACCATTCAAAGTAACCATTCTACTTGTGTTGGCTTCCATTGTTTTCCCCAAAAAATATAGTTATCGCAAATCAAAGTAAATCTTTTCTGATGTGGAAGTTCAGACTGTGCTGCAACCACAGAGCATACTCAGATAAAACCTTGGCTCTGATACCAGTTTGTTGGGAAAACGCGGACAAACACAAAAGTATATATGGTAAAAGTAATGAAATAAAGTGGGAAAATAACGACACCAAGAATTTTACGTGGAAACCCTTCTGAATAAGGGAAAAAACCACGGAACAAGAGGAGCAACTGATATTACTATAGTAAGGAATTTTACACTGTGTAGTCACGAATACAACACTCAAAGTGACTACTACACACTCAAAAAGGAACAACACTCTTTTGGTTTCCGTCTTATTAAATATCGCTCACACTCTATTTTTCTTCACAGACTATTTTTGTATAGTCTATGGAATACCTCACTTTGCTCTCAAAATGGTTTTTCACTCTAACTTGGTGTGTTCTACAAATGAGCAAGAATGCTCTATTTATAGAAGGATAAAACCATGCCTATGTCACTAATGACATATGTAAACATAGCAAAGTCAAGAATGGTTGCAAATCTTACCAATTTGCCAACTACCAAATCTTTCAAAGTCAAGAATGGTTGCAAATCTTACCAATTTGCCAACTACCAAATCTTTTCTTTTCAACTCCAATTACTATTCCTTTTTAACAATTGCTTGTACCAATTGAATAGCTAAAGTTGACTAAAACAATGGGATGGATTCAACATTGATTTCATTAATAAATATTTTGTGCTAGCATGTCACTTTTTGAGGTGTTAAATACACAAGTTGAATTTAATTGGAGCAAATAAAAATACATTGAGTTAATAAGATCGATTAATGTTATCTCTTGTTGATGTAAAGTTTTGATGATGTAATAAACTTCAAGAATGATGAAAAGAGGGGATCAATCGTAGTTACCGTCATGCTTATAGGGGAACTGGTGAAAGGGAGAATAAAGTGAATAAGTCTGTTATCATAAAAAATGAGGAAAATGTTATTTTGGAGCTGATGTTAGGCCCGTTTGGCCATAAATTTTGCAAGTAAAACTTGGCAAAAAACTTGACAAATTTGGTTTGTCCATACACTTTTTTATTATTTGGCAAATTTTTTTGGCAAATTTTCCAAATTCCCAAATACTAGAAAAAATTAGTATTTGGGCCAAATTTCATTATTTGGAAAGTTTTAGAAATTCAATTTTTACCCTTAACTTTTTATTTTACAAAAATAATATATTTATTGACACCAACCAATAATTTTTTACGTGAACACCAAAGTAGTGATGAAATATTCAATGAATATGAAAATGATGATATGGTTGTTGATGAAAGTGACGAACTATTGGCTCAGGGTAACAACATCGCTTCATCTTCTCGATCATCTGATTCGGAAATGCAAGCTCATCGAGAAGAGATTGTTCATAAAATGTGGGAAGATTATATTAAAGAATAGGTTAAACTCTTTCAGATGAGAAAACATAGGTTCTTCAGTGATTGCAATATTTATTGTCTTTTGTTTTCTTCTCTCTTTTTTTCCCGAATTTATATTAGTTGTATTTTCATTATCATGATTTGTACCAAGACCTTTTCACTATACGAATATTTACTGTAATGATTCTTGTTGATTTGTTGCGGAAGTCATAAATCTTGTTATGTGAGATTTCTATTGTGCTATGTAATACAAATTTATGGTTTGTTTGATAGTTTTAAAAACTTATGGGTATAAATCATATTTCTTAAAAAAATGAAATATGTTTCTCAAATTCTATGGCCAAACACATGGTAAAATTTCACCCAAATTTTCATCCAAATAATATTTGCCAAAAATATTTGAACATCTATGGCCAAACGCTAGCTAAGTTTTGACGATTTAATAAAGTTAGAGAAACTAACAAGGGACCAGAGCCTTGTTATTGGGACTAACGACAGGAGAAATGAATGAACAAACTCTGCGTGAGTAATATTTGTAAGTCATCATCAAAAACACCTAGAATACAACAACTACGAAACCTTGCTTAGATTGAAATGAATTGAGCTAAACTCGTCTAATTTTTATTAAGTTTGTATTCTTTTATTTATTTACATATCAAGTCACAATCACACAAATAAATTAAAAACGGGAATATTATTATTTATTTATTTTTGGTTTATCACCAATATTCTGTGTCGGCATTGGAGGCTCCACTAAGTCAAGATCGTTCTCTGCACGACTCACTTGAGGGTAACACTATCGTAAAAAAGATTCCATATCTTAAAATACAAATTCAAAATTTCTAATTAAATGTGAAATAGACTCACGATTATCCGGTGAGGTGGGTTAATTAAAATATTGTCAGATAAGACAAGTATAGTTGGACTCGTCTTATAAAATGTTTTTATGGAACATGAACCTTTAGTTGACTCATTAAACATGACGCAAGCTAACGTTATATCGCTGATGTCAGACACCGTAAACACAATAAAAGGTTTATTTAGATAATTAAAATTAGTCTGAAGTATTTAAATAATAATAACGCAACTTATTATAGGCAAATAATTAGATAAAGTAAAAATATTTATTAATCGATTATAATTAAATAATAAGTATATACGTTCAAACATATTTCATACATTTATTCGCAGACCATTTATATCATGTCATCATTTGGTGTATAAACATTATCGTTTTATTGTGATTTGATTTCTGCACAGGTTAATAATTATATATATAGGGTCAAAGAAATATTATACTCACCCTGTGTGATTAGAGAGTCAGAAAATGTGATTATATATTCTAAATAACTTTGACTTGTAATATTATATAAAAACTTGACAAATAAAGGAAGAATTAGCGGGGTTTTTACTTATTTGTTTCTGTGCTCGACAAATAAGTAGAGTGGGAATTATTGGAATTTGGAGGGTGTGGATGAGACAATTAGCGTGAAATGTCATTTAGAAAATTTATATTAGAGTGTATCTTCGCCAAATACGAGACGTTTATGTTTTTTAAACCAAATCTGGAGATCATTTAGAATATTATTAGTAAACTTTTCTTGAGAACAATCAGCACATGAGAATTTCTTTAATTGAAGAAATTTATGATTCTACAAAGTATCTCCATATAAATTCTCAATAACATTGTGTATCATATTATTATCAGGATGACCCAACAGGAGAAGGAGGTGAGCGAAATTTGTTTATGTATCTCAAAAACATGTGAATTACTAAATATATGTAATATGTGTATGATTTTGGTGTGATTCACATGTACCTGAAATTCAGTGTATCCCGAATATATGTGAATTTACGTAGGATACAATGTATCTAGGGCAAATTGCTCTTAATTTTGACTTCATATATTTCGATTTTGAATACATCAAAATTTGATAAAATTTGTAATATTTTAAACTAACGCATAACGAGTAATTGATTTGTAAACTAGTGAAATTCCTTTAAGTTACCAAAAATATATATAGAGCCTATTTGGCTCAGCTTAAAAGCTGGTCAAACTGACCTTAAAGCTAGTTTTTGACTTATTTAGTTGTTTGGCAATACTCAAAATAACTTATTTTAAGTTTTAAAAAAACTTATTTTAAGCCAAAAGTTAAAAACTGGGGTAGGGATGCTTTTTTTTTTAGCTTATAAGCTGTTTTAAGTTGACCACATTTTTATCTTTTTGCCCTTAATATTTTTATACAATCTTCAAATTACCCACATAACTCTAACATCTCTTTCTTCCATTTTTCCCTTTTCACGTTTGGCATAGCAACTTCAGCACTTTTATCCAAACGCATAACTGCTTATTTTAAAAATAAGTTTCAGCACTTTCAAAAGTATTTTTTTAAAGTTGCTTTTATTAAGCTCATCCAAACGGGCTATAATATAGCTAAGAAATGGGAATCAGAAAGACTAAAAGATGTTAATGGATAATTACATAACGGGCCAATAGAACCAGGCCAGTCAGCCCAATTTATAAGATGGAAAAAATCCAAGGCCCAAAATAAGCTTACTCCTCTATTTCGAAAGGGACGATGTATGGTGTGTTTGATACAAAAGGAGAATACTTCTCGTTTTATCACGTTTGGTTGGTCAATATATTTAAAAAATATTTTCTTTAGATAATGTTCTTTACAAATGAAAAAAAAATGACATTCCAAATTCATTTTCTCCGCCCCAACACCCAATTCTTGACCGTTCCACAACCAAAATCCATTCCACATTCCTATTGTATTTTTACTAATACATATAAATATTTTTGAAAAATATATTTTTACTTATTTACTAAGTAATAAAAAAATATTAATTTATTTTAAGTATTTAAATAATAAATTTGCCCCATACTTTGAAGTTTGAATATCGATATGCCCATATCTATATTAGCAATCACAATCTTTAGTATGCGTCCTTTTATCTCTAAGTACACAGATAGAATTTTTTTTATTTTTTTTTTACTTTTAAGTATTCAATTTTAACTTTACGAATAAAAGATAGTACAAGAAATATCAATTTTTGAAAACAAAATGGAAGTAAAACAGATGGGTAATTAATAACAGCAGATAGACATTCGATTATAAATTTGAGTCAGTGGTCCATTTAAAATGTGTGTGGTGACTTTCAATTGCTGCCTACACAGATATCAAATGTCTGGACATATTTTTGGGATAGTGAAATCTCCAAATCTCTAATATTTATAGGACCATTATCCCAAAAAATCAGTCTATCGTCTCAAATTATTTATCGTTTTAAAATATTATCGATTTTTAGATTAGATTATCTCATTTTATTCTTAATAGCTATTGTTTTTTTAAAATTACAAATACATCAATTATGAGTGATATCATAAATGCTTAAATATTATTAAAGGATAAAATAGCTTTTCTTAAAGACCTCTTAAATAATGTATTATAAGAAGCATGTAAAAGAAAATGACGACTGATAATTTGAAAGGGATGAAGTACTAAGCAGCAAAATAATATGTTGTACAATTTTTTTTTAAAAAAAAGCAATTGAAAAATCATGAAACAAGCCATCGATAAAAGTATAAAGTATATAAACCTCAATAATTTGGGCGCTAACTAAATTTTATTTCAAAAATTTTCAAAATTGTAATTTTTCAAAATTTTCAAAACTCATGAAGATATTGTTCGTTCGCTCGATACATAATAAATGATACATAACTATAAACCAAATTACTATTGATTTATGTGAGAATATGTATTAATAATAACATTTGTATGAGATACATTCTACACAAATAAAATTGTAATAAATGTAGATGTTAAGAGAGAAGGAAAAAATAATTAAAATTTTTATGTATAATTTCTTAATTTTCCTATAATAAAATTGGTAAGATGTCAAGAATGGCATAGGAAAAAAAATAAAATTTGATGAATTTATTCAATCTTATCATCTCATAGAGTTGTCTAAATTGCAACCAATTAGATCCCCAAGCAGCAACATGAAACAACTTTAAAAAGGTGGAAAAAAATAATACATCCATCAGGTCTTTTTGTCTTCCCAATAAAACAAAAGGAAATAAAATGAACTCATTTTTACTTTTTTCAACTCTTTTTCTCCACATTCATACAAACTAAAGTCACCAAACAAACAAACCATTCCTAATCCCACAATCTCCTTCTCCTTTTGCTTCTTTTTTTTCCCCTCAATTGCCCCTATAATAGCTATGACCTTTTTCTTTCAGTCTTCCATTTTTAGTGTTTTGTTTTAATTTTCATTTGATATTTTTTGGTATTATATTAGAATTTGATTAAATTTAAATTCAGATTAAAGAGTCATACATGGAGGAGTAAAATGCACTCTAACAAAGACGATTTTGTACTCAAAGAAATTCAAACATGAAATTTCTAAGTAAAAATAGAGAAATACTTATCACCCAATCGCTGTCCCTGTTTGTCATTTCCAGTTGTTTGATGCTACAAAAGATAAGCTAGTGTGACTCTCCAAATGGACCACCACACATCTACAAATAAAATATATTTCCTCAGTTTCAAAAATAACGATCTTCTTTTCTTTTTAGTTTATTTTTAAAAAAATAATTTTTTCTGTAATATTTTAATTTTAATTTTTTCACGTGACAAAATTAAAGGGCAACATTATGCATGCTTAACTTTAATTTAGGATCACAATATTTTAAACGTCTTCTTTAGATTTTTAAACTTAAAGTCAAATTAAATCAAATCATTCTTTGTAAAATGAAAAAATAACATTTATATAGTACAATTTAACTGGACATAAAGTTTTAAAAAAAATAGATGATTGTGTGACGTAAATTGGTTCATTAAAATAAATTTTAAAATTAAATTAATTTACATACACTTATTCTTTCAATTTTTTTAAACTTACTTTACTTTTTAAATTTTCTCCACACAACATATATAAAATCATAAAATTGATCAACACTTCAATAAATATCTCTTCTTTAAATACTACAAAAATTAAAAAGAAAAAATCATTATTTTTTAAAAATTTCACATAAAATCAAAAAAAAAAATTAAAATTAGAAAAAAGGGTACTAACTTGGCTTTATTAAGTTCTTTTTTTTTCTTTCCTAATGTACTTTTAAAACCCTTCCAGTGGGCACGTACTACTGCTTCGTTTTCATTAAAAAAAAATAAAGATAAGTTAATTTTTTTTAATGAAACATCAATATCAAGGTTTTATACGCAGCTAAATTAAGTGTTGTCATCAATAATAGTAGTAATAATCTTTCGACGTTTCTTCAAATTGTCTTGCCTGCTGCTAATTGCATTAACTGAACTATCTTCTTCAATTGGCTCGTTATCTGAACTCCAACTCATCTGCACATCAAGCACGTTAACTGGAGTGCTTGTGCTTGATACAATCTCTAATATTGATTCGTATTCTTTTTTCGTTATCTCTTGCATTACGTTATAACAGCTTAACAAATCATCCTGTATATGAAAAAAAAAATCAAATTATTTATAAATTTTAAAATAAAAGTTACAATCACTAACTCACTGTCTAGAACAAAACTATTACATTAATGTAATTTGTTCTCATTATTATTGTTACGATAAATTATTGAATATTAATATTATTTGGTTAGTTTAACTAAAACTCTTTTGTCCGTACTAGCTAATATATAAATATTATAGTAAAGTCCTTAATTTGACCCGTAAAGTGTGGAAAGCTCTGCCGCTAGATTTTTCACGTACAAATTTCCGTTTCAAAATAATTGTTAATATTTTTTTTAAAAAAAAAAATTATATTATTTTTTATTAACATTTTAAAATATTTTTTATCATAGTATGGAGTAGTATAAGAAAAGAAAAATTATGAGAATTAATATAGGACGAAGGAATGATTAATACACAATTATAACATTCATTATCAATCAACTTATAATTATCATGTACTATGCTTTAGTATTTATATTTAGGTGGAAAAAAAATATCATGACCATTATTGTCTTTTCCTCTTTATTTTTATTTTTTTTCTGAAAAGAACAAAATGCATGGAATCAATGTGCTTAAATAAAATAGAAAGAAAAAAGAAAAAGAAATTGAGTTTACCTTATGTACATATGAACAGTTTATGATTGCTGTTTTATAGCATGAGAATTGTAAAGGAAAAAGCTCATGAGAAGCAGATAGAAGAGCTGACGCTGAGATTATAGATGGCTTGAACTGCAAAATTTTGATCTCTAAAATAAAGAAAAAAAATATAATTAAAACTTTTAAATCGATAATATAAAAATAATTATCAAATTTGACTTACCATTTTGAGATGTGAAAATAATCTCAGTAGCTCTAGCTTTGAGTGGTTGTTGAAAGGGTAGATCTTTAAATTTAAACAACGATACGAAGAAATTTATAAAAGAAAATGCAGTAATTGAACGCATTCTCCATTTTAGGCTTCCAAGAATCAAAAGCTCCATTCGCTTTATCGTCTCGATATCAAATATCGTACCAGCATCTTGCTGTACTAGTAAAAAAAGAAATTGGTAACAATAAGAGTCTGTACATAAATACAAATATCGACGGTTTCAATTCAGCATTATTCGAAAAATGTACCTGAATGTCGGTAACAGAGTACTCTGTTTTCTTCATTTTAAATGCTAACGAAACACAAGAAACAGCAATTAGGTTCAAGATCCACGGCTTCGCATCCTATAGTAACAAAAATTAAATCATAATCATTTTTTTCTCCGTAATGTTACTCGTTAAAAAGTTGAATGAAATTAGTTATACCGATAGCGAATGGAAGGATAAAAATCGATCGAGATAATTAATCGCAAGATATGAAAGAAAATGACTATCAAAGGGTTGAGAAATTTGTAAGATTTTTGAAATGGTTGCTTCACGAATGTTGATGAGAAAATTCGAGTTTATGAGAATATGAAAGTGAGTTTTTGAAGGCATATGATGAGTTTCAATGTTGAAAAGAGGTGAAATTGTGTCAAAATGTGTTTCATCATGAGAAAATGGTAACGGATTTTCAAGGTCGAATTCCATGTTCAAGTTTTTTCTTTTGGGGGGGTTAGAGAGTGAGGAAGAATGGTTATAAAGAGGGGAAATAAAATATAAAAAGGGGGTTGAGGGGAGAAGAGGAGTTAATGATAAGAAGAAAAAGGTGAGAGTTGTGTCTTATTTTTTGAAACGAAACCGTAACGAGACTTCAACTTCACTCACTAGTTTTTGTTTGTTTCTTCCTTTTTTTTTTTTTTTTGGCTATATTATTATGTATATTTAGTTCATTTTTATTTGTTGCGTTTCGTTTATTTTGAAAGTATTCATAAATTTGATATAAATTATTAGTTTAATATTTGAACTATTAGTAATTTTCTATTTAATTAATCATACTTAGATACATATCTGATTTATCACATAACATATCAAGTGATCTGAAATATCTTGTAATATTATGAATTTTTAATTAACGAAAAATTGAGAGAAGTGTTAAAAAATTCAAAAATTTGACGAGAATTTAGGGTGTATTTTACTCGTGTTGTGAAATCAGAGGTGTGTTTAGGTTCAGCTAGTCAAGTTATGAGGTGTTTTTAAGACTATCAATAATTAGGAGATGAAACTAATAATACGCACCGAGTTTAAGGATGTCTTCAATACTTCTCTATATTATTATTAATTACTCAGTTCATTTTTGTTTGTTACATTTCACTTTTACGAGAGTCAGTTTAATTAATTTTTGAAACTAAATTGAACTAAATCCGTTCAATGTTTTAAAACCTGAATATTTTAAACCTACATGTGAAATATTATAAGTTGCAATTTGCAATATTCTTTCTTATTTTTATTATGACGAAAAAATATATCTTAAAATATAAATTAAAATTTATGATATTTAACTGTCGAAAAGTGAAACGAAGCAAATAATAAAATTAAATAAATGGAGGAGTACTACTTCGATCTCAGTTTAACTATCATTTCAGCTTGGAAAATTGTTCAAGAATAATAATTACGTATCATTTCAAGGATTTAAGATTAATAGAGAATGCTTGAACTTAAAAGGAAACAACCAATCTATATTTATCAAATAAGATAATTTAAACTATATATTTTATTTATTATTTTGTAATGGACACTAAAGTATTTTTATATCAGACGGAGAAAGTATTATTATATAAAAAAACTGAAATGAGACAGAGAAAATGAAAAAATGAAAGAATAAAATTATAAAATAATTATTTAATTTAAATCGTAAATCAATTGAGCTGATAAAATTTTGAATTACGTATAATTTGTATCTCACCATTGGAAGGAAAATTAGTAGATACACTGGAGAAAATCAGAGATGCTTAGAAGGCTCCAGTCTCTGCAATATGCTTCTAACTATGTCAGCATCAACATTTTTCTGCTCAAAACTAAAAAGAATTCATTAATATCTCTTTCACTTCTTTACTACAGTAAAAAAATAAAAGAAGTCCACAATTATTTACTTTTTTTATATAAAAAAAAATCATGTTAATTGTTAGCATTATTTTTATCATCTTTGATTCTTTTCCTTTAAATTGTGGATTCATAAATATTTATGTAATTAAATTATGATAAATTAATTTTATTGATCAATTTTTTTCCTCTCTAATTTAACAAACAAAATTTGTTATATATATTAGACGAAAACCATAAGTGCTCTACATTAGCCAAATAACTAAAATTGCACAATAATATAAGACATTTGGATCTACCCTTAAATATATACTATTTAAGATTAGATTTGTCAATTTTTTAAATAAAAGTATGTCCCATAAAATTGGACACATGGAGTAATATGATCGGTGATAATATCAAACCATTCTACTTACATAGCGAAGAGTTTTTGGTCAAAAATATCCTTTAACTATATATCTCAAACTTAAACTTTATCGTTAAATTATTATTTCTAGCAGAAAATATTCTTTAACTATACCCCAAATTCTAATTACATCCTTTAAGTATCATTTTTTAGCAGAAAACATTCTTTAAGTATTTGTAAATGAACAACTTTCATTCTTTTTTGTTAGACATTGTCAAAAAATTAATGAATCTTACGAAAAAATGAGCAGTTAACATGACTATCAAGAAAAGTTACTCTGCATAATTTCATTACTTGCTACAAGAAGTTCTTGGAAAATATTAAAAACTATTAGACTTATCTTTTTCTCAACCAATTAATCAATAGATTTGTAGGTCAATATTATCTAATGTTGAAGTGACCAAAATATTGATTATGTCTCGTATTTGAGTTTCATTTTACATTATTAGAAACAAAAGTTTTCAACAAATGTCGCTTCTAGCATATTCAATTGAGAAGAATATATTTAAACTAATGATATTTTTTTATTAAAATTACATGAAAAATGAATGAAAAAGACGGTCAAATTAAAAGTTTTGCATAATTCTTAACTCAATTACGAAAAAGTTTACGATAATATTTTGACATATCTAAGAATAATAATTAGGAAGGACGGCTTAATTTTTGTGGATATATTGGATAGTTTTACGAGAAATTCAAGTAGAAAAATAAAAATTGTTTACTTTAAAATACTTGAAGAATGTTTTATGGTAAGAATGATACTTTAAGGATGTAATTTAATTTTGGAGTATTGTTAAAAAATATTTTCTACTAGAAATGATACTTTAAGGATATAATTTAAATTTGGGGTATAGTTAAAACATGTTTTTGACCAAAAACTCTACATAGTGATGATAATATGTAAATTTTGAAAATGCCCCGCACAAAAAATAGTGATAAGATTTACAACAACAACAATAATAATAATAATATTTTGTAAACAATCAATAGAAAATTCTACAAGTAGAATTTGTAAAAGGTAATATATATATGGATTATATACTCTTACTTCATGAAAGTAAAGAAATTATTTTCGAAAGATGACTGTACTAATTTATTTATTTATATAAATTAATAAATATCTCTCTTTCCATATCCCCGTAAAAGAGACAATAATAATCAAAGGTGATGTTCATACCTTAGCTAAGAAAATAAAATCATTGGACATATTCAAAGACAATGACAAGTTTGAAATCTGCCTCTTTAGCATAACTGCTCCAAAAGAAAAAATAATAAACTAACCACTGTCACCATTCTTCCAAATGAAAAACTCCAAAAAAAGATATACTATAATACATATTATTAAAATGTAATAATTTATTTTGCCCAAAGTCTTTGCAGAGTGACAGCTTGGTTTCATGTCATTGAATGTATGTATGTCCACCCTCCATACAACTAGAAAAATATTATCAATGAGACAAAACATTAGCAAATTCTATGCAGTACTCTTTAGAATTATTACACTATTTGTTTAATGTCTAGTTAATTTTGTTTATTTATTTAGTTTTAACCTTTTTCTCTCATGGGGCTTAGTGAAAACAGAAGTCAATGTGGGAAATACCTTGAGTTTGAATCAAAGTCACAGTGCTACTATATTACTTACCCTTTATTAATCGAAAGTTTGAATCAAAATCACAGTGCTCCTTTCATTTTATATTATTTAGCTCTTATTAATCGATAGTGGCGTAGCTACGTGTGTTATTACTTGTTAAATGATCGATTAAACATTTTTATAGAAAAATAATTATATATATAAATAAAATAATATACGAAATAATTAAATAATTATTTTGGACACTTTTAAAATAACAAATTATTATAGTCAGTGATTTCAAATACCTGGAATGAGGCAATGCTGTCGTAAATTATAACGCTTAAAATGGAAACTTATAATTTTTGTCTCTATATTGCGCTTGTCATTAATTAACTAAAAAAGTATACCAGTTAAATTTAAATATTTTAAAGGACAGTTAAAAAAATCAACCCAATTAAAATGAAAAGGCAGAAGTACAATTTTTCTTGATTTACTCCTCAGATTTATCCAATTTTTTCTTGTTCTTATGTAATTTATGAAAATTATGCCTTAGTGTTACAAACTCACAGTATCTTAGGAGCTTGATTAAGGTCCAAATTAATCAGATTAAATAATTCTCTAGATATGAGTACCTATATGTATTATGGAGAGAAAAAGAAAATTTATAAAAGTTGTGTTTTAAAAGAAGGAATACATTTTCATAAAAAATATTTTTCGATAAATAACTAAATTATTTACTTATTTTTGAATGTTTGATAATAAAAAAAGAAAGTATTATCCCAAAAATTATTAACTATAATTTAGCGTGAACATGAGGAGCATGAGAGGTGTCAAGTTGTTGTCCGTGATGGGAGTTATGGAGTTCGGGTGGTGTGGAGTGTGTTGAAGGTGGTATTAGACAATTATTAATAATGTCATGTATGAAATTTATTTCCTTTTATTCTCTATAATTTAGCGCGAACATGAGAGGCATGAGAGGTGTGGAGTCGTGGTCCAGGATGGGAGCTATGGAGTTCGGGTGGTGTGGAGTGTGTTGAAGGTGGTATTAGACAATTATTAATAATGTCATGTATGAAT
>CM064969.1:64016018-64018518 GCA_032847665.1 Solanum chilense
GTGTCACGTTCCGACACATAGTAATAGTGGGACGGGTGTCACGAACCGACACGTAGAATTAGGGGATCGGAGTGTCACGTACCGACACATATAGGGGATCGAGTGTCACGTTCCGACACATATAGGGGATCGGAGTGTCACGTACCGACACATATAGGGGATCGGGTGTCATGAACCGACACGTAGAAATTAGGGGATCGGAGTGTCACGTACCGACACATAGTGGTAGGGGATCGGAGTGTCACGTACCGACACAAGAGGAAGAAAGATAACGAATCTTGAAAGATGATAAATATACTCAATCTAATAAACTTAATTCTCAAATGAGTATGGTATTGAGGCTTGATCCCTCATGGATGAACTTGATGGTACTTGTTGATAATTATAGTACTTGTTGTTGCTACATGTTGAGTTTATAGTTGATTTTATAATAATACTTGATATATATTATCTTCCATTTTGAGTTGGCCGATGATATCTACTCAGTACCCGTGCTTTGTACTGACCCCAACTTTTATGTTTTCTTCTTTGTTATTTGTGGAATGCAGCAAACGTGCCATCGTCTTCAACTCAACAGTAGATCTAGCCAGTCTTCACCACCTTCGGAAATTCAGGGTGAGCTAATGCGTCTAGCTTGGACTGGATCTTCTTCTTCAAGTCTTGATGCCTTGAACTTCCGGCATGGACTAGCTTTTTAGTTATTTTTGTTCTTAGACATTTTTAGCTTAGTAATTTGATCATAGATGTTCTTGTGATGATGACTTCCAGATTTTGGGGATAATAATAATAGTTTGAATTGTTTTTATTAATGAGTTAAGTCTTCCGCATTGTTTTCTGTTGTTATACATTGAAATGTTAAGGTTTATATGGGTTGGTTCGCTCACATAGGAGGGTAATGTGGGTGCCAGTCGCGGCCCCGATTTGGGTCGTGACAATACTGGAGGAATATAAACTAGTACTAGTCAAATATACTCCCTCCGTTTAAAAAAAATTGACCTAGTTTGACTTGGAATGAAGTTTAAGAAAAGAAAAAAGACTTTTTAATCTTATGGTTTTAAATTAAAGTTATGTTAAATGTACAAAAATGCCCTTTAATCTTGTGATTTTAAACATGTCACGTGGAAAGTTAAAGTTAAAGTGTTGCCAAAAAAAAAAAGGGTCATTCTTTTTTAAACAAACTAAAAAGGAAATAAAAACATTCTTTTTTAAACGGAGAAAGTATATTGTATCTATATTAATAGCCTAAATATAAAATAAATATGACAAGAGGGCATTTTGGATCACCTTTGTTTGAGTTCGTTTTTTCGTATATGCTCATAATATTTTGAAATTATAATAATAATTAATTAATTGACTTTCTAAGAACAAGAACGTTGCATATATATATTTTTTAGGTTACAAAAAATCATTATTCTTAGTTAAGTTAATTGGTACAAATATTTTTTATAAACATTACTCTCTATTTAATTGTAATCATTACTTGTTTACATTAAAAGTATATTACCTAATACAAATAATCTATTCTTTAAAAATATGTTTATTTACTTCTTCTTCTATTATCAATTTTTACTTTGAAAAATAGTGTATTTATGTTATTTATTTTAAAATCATTATGAACTACAAGAAGTTCTTTTACTTCTAAATAAGATGATTAAATGTAAAAAAATATAGTTTTTCCTATGGTACCAAAATATACATCTATACATTTATAGGAAGGTATGACATAATTATTTATTTTTTGGTCACGATCTATACTGTCGTGATCGGCACCAACAAAAACCTCCGGTGGGAGAATAATTACTACAACCCAAACTAGGTAACTTAATAAAAGACTATCCATTTAAAGAAAAGGAAACAATTTTAAATAACAACAAAAATGGAGTCCCCATAAACTCCAAAGGTTTAAACATATTACTAACAAAAATAATGCGAAAATTCAACCCCTATAACCTGAGAGTTATTGTACCAAAATTCTACTAACAATACATCTAAGAACACGGGTACAACCCCGAAACTAAACAACATCTTAGCAAATAGTCTAAGTCCGAAAAGAATGGACTTAAAAAAGAAAGACTCATGGAAGCCTGAAAGAATTGTCTCACCCTTGAATCCGGTCACGCTCAATAGTCACCTAGCTGAGTTTTATCAATAGTCACCTGAAGATGCTCGGTACTCAACAAAGAAAGATCAAGTGAACTATCAATACATAACCATAGTGTACCGGTAGAATCACGCAGCTTTCGCAATAATTGAAACACATGCAAGTAACCACAACACTATAAAACAAGCATATACAAAACATATACAATATTAGTCATCTTTTCATGATCAATGTAACATCACACGTTCTCAAGAATATACATTGGTTATCAATTTAGAGCAATATGCAATCTTCTAGTATCAATCATCATTAGATATGAATGTAATCATCACAGGTAGATGCACAACACAATTCCTCTCACGACACCCAATTCAATGGTCCTCTCATAGAACCCGATTT
>CM064969.1:64023518-64118787 GCA_032847665.1 Solanum chilense
TCTTGGATCTTAATACACAATACATAGTGTGCTTCACCCATATCTTTCATATCAAACAATTTTGACATCCATGACTTGACATTTTTCACATACTCTAAATTATTTCTAGGTAATAAAATATCATCTACGTAAAGAGAAAGAATTACAAAATTTCCATTGGACTTTTTCATATAGATGCAATGGTCTTCATCAATCATGGTGAAATCAAATGGCATCACATCCTTATAAAAACTTAGATACCACTGCTTGAAAATTTCTTTATGCCATAAATTTATCTTCTTAATTTACATACTTTCTTTTCTGCACCTTTAACAATGAAACCTACTGGTTGTTCCATCTAGATTTCCTCGTCTAATTATCCATTGAGAAAAGAGTTCTTCACACCCATTTGGTGTAATTATAGATCTAAACTTGAAACAATTGCTAAAAGTAATTGTATGAAAGTAAACTTCACAACTGTTGAAAAGGTTTCCTCATAGTGTATTCCAACTTCTTGAGTAAAACCTTTTGCCACCAATCATGCTTGCGTCTTTCTATTGACCCATTAGATTTATGTTTAAATTAAGAATCCAATTATTCTCAATAGCTTCACATTCCTTAATAAGGTCAACTAGATGCCAGACTTTGTTGGTTTTCATGGACTCTAATTCTTATTTCATTGCTTTTAGCCATTCATATCTTTCAGGTCTCGATAAGGCCTCAATTACAAAATTAGGTTTATCCAATTCTTGGGAGATACTAGGAAAATATAATCCTAAATCTCAGTAGATCGTTTAGGTACACCTCTTCTTGTACTCTTACATATTTAAAGTTCAGATCCTGCATAGAATTTTGAGATTCATAACTCCCACTCGGATCAGAATTCATTTCTTGATCCATTGAATTACTAAAGTATGTTTGATAACATTACTTGATCTTCTCAATTCAACATTTCGTACAAAGTCTCAACTTCACCTGTTTCACCCTTTTCGGGAAAAATCATTTTCAAAAAAATCTGACATCTCGTGATATAATTTCAGTAATACTCCTATCCTCTAGTTCATCGATGAACACATATCCTTTAAATCATTAAGATAAATTTATTTCCTTTTGGACTTATTTTAACAAACTCACTAAAACAATCTTTAATATATTCCGCACAAACTCATGATTGTAGATCATTTAAGTTTATTTTATAACTAGTCCAAAGTTCATAAGGAGTGGAAGACACTGAGTTAGAAGGCACATTGTTCAATATGTAAGCCGCAGTCAATAATGCATCTCCCAAAATAGAGATAAACAAATTTGCTTGCACCATAATTGATCTTGTCATGTCTAATAATGTTCTATTCCTTCTTTCAGGTAAACCATTTTGTTGAGATGTATAATGAGTAGTTAACTTTCTGATAATACCCGTTTCAGTACAAAATTCTTCAAATTGTTTTGACAGATATCACATCCGCGATCGGTTGTTAAAGCTTTTATTCATTTATATAGTTGATTTACCACTTCAATGAAATAAATTTTAAATCACTAAAGTGCTTCAAATTTATGATAAATCCAATAGACATATCATAATGTGTGAAATCATCAATAAATGTAATAAAATATGGAGCACCAAACCACATTGGACAACAAATATTAGAATAAATTAATTGAAGTGGGAAATAAGATCTCTTAGCCTTTCCAAATAGTTTATGTGTAACCTTTCTTACAAGACAAGTTTCACAAGTTGACATTTCAATTTTAGTGCAAGAATCTAAGCGCCCTTCTTTTGCCAATGTCACGACCCAAAACCCATCGTGATTGGCACCTATACTTTCAATCCGGTGGGAGAAACACTACTACAATACAACTAAAGCAATTATGCTATCACTAAGACATTTAAATTATGGAAGCAAGTTAAACGACTAAAAGTGAAGTTCATTGCTAAACAAATGATCCAACAACTAAAATATTGCAGAAGTTAAACCTAGAATGTGAAAGTCAATGTACAAAAACTACTAAAAATAACCAAATATAAAAAATAAAATACTAATGAACTATTCAAATAACTAAAACAAAGGTCTAAGTTTGGAAGTGGTGGACATAGACTAAAGAGAACTTCATGGCAGCAAAGAAGATGCAACTCACCCTTGAAGTCGACCCGATAATATCTAAATCTCCTAAGTGAGGTTCATCAATAGCCGCTTGAAGATGCCCTATACTCAACAAAAGTAAGAGCAAGTGCAAAATCAATGTACAACCACCGTGTATTGGTAAGATCACACGACTATCCCACTAGTGCAATATAATACAAGTCGAACAATATTATAATCACATGCATATATATAAACATAAGAAATAACATAACAAGTCGATAATATATTTCACATACTTTACACATCATTGGTTCTCTTACGGAACCCAACTGAAACGTCAGTGCACGGGCGTGGTACCCGATCCCAGTTAGCTTGTCGTCATGTGGCAGTCCGATACCATATTTATGCAAGAACGTGGAAACCCAATCTAATATTTATGCCAGAACATGGCAGTCTTATCCACGTTATCTTGCAGGAACATGGAAATATAATCCTTAATCAAACACCACAATCACAATAACAAGTACATCATTAAGATCTTATATTTACATAATGATTCCATCGATATATTCTTCATCTACCTCTATTACAACGACATGATTAATATTGCGACATTCATATACATACAAGTATTGTGATGAAGCAAGAATATGCACATATCACAGAATTCATGAAGTCACAACCATCACATACCTACAAGTATTGTGATGAAGCAAGAATATGCACATATCACAGAATTCATGAAGTCACAACCATCACATACCTACAAGTATTGTGATGAAGCAAGAATATGCACATATCACAGAATTCATGAAGTCACAACCATCACATACCTCGAAACAAGCATGAAACCCTAAGAAACTTGGCCATCCTTTTACGTATTTGTTCCTATTGTTCTTGGTCTACGAATAATTACACTAATACGGGAGTCAACAAACAATCCCTAATTACCCTGAGTACTAACAATTCTATGAACTTTATTCAAACTCATGATCTAACCTAGTCAATTTAAGGTTAATTTCACCATAGAATATATCAAGAAACCCTTCCAAAAAAATATTGACCCATTCCATTACATTTCCCAGATGAAAAAGTTAATTTGGGGGAGAGAAAAATCTTACCTTTATCATCAAAAATGGTGAAAAACAAGTTAGAATAGCCCATGGGTCGTTCTTTAGCTTTATAAGTCAAAAAGTGCCAAATAAGGTCGTTTATGGATTTTATGTATGACTTTATTCGCGATTACCCTACTACAACGTCACCTATCCCACTGTAGCAGTGTCGCTGCAGCAACACCAATCCCACTATAGCGGAAATTCTTAAACTAGTGAGCTCTCTCTTGAAAAATCCCTAAAGTATAATTTTAATCCCCGTCTCATCTGCTACAATGACATGATTTAAGCAAGAAAACTTTTTGGAGAATTTTTAATTTCCCCTTTATACAACACACACTTATCCTTTTATTCTTAAAAAATACCCTTAATGCTAAGATCGATTTCCAGAGATTTATTCATCCAAATTCAATTTCGTAAAGTTGTACGCATTCCTTAGCGAGTTACCTAATTAATTATGTGATCAATTTCATATTTGATCTACCTGATTGCTACCAGATTTCCCTATACCTTGATGACTCAAATTTCCTCAAAATTTGGACAAGGTTGGAAAAATCCCAACACTACGAAAATTTTTTTGCGGACCCAATTTTTCCCTTGTTTGCATTTCTCTTACAAAAGAACAGTTCATTACAATAGATAGGTACCCATCACTCCTCCCTGAGTGACAAAGCTTAGAAAAGAGGGCTAAGGAAATAGCAATGTAGTACCTGAATCCATGAACAATTACCGATAATTGTCTCGCATGTCCTTCTTAGTCTCCCAAGTAGCTTCCTCGACTTTACTATGCTTCCGTTAAACCTTCACAAACTTATTTTTTTTTGTCCTCAACTTACAAATATTATGATTAAAAAAATCAATCGGTTCCTCCTCATATTGGAGGTCTTTATCTAGCACAACTGAATCCTATTTAATGATATAGTCATCGTCTCCGTGAAATCTCTTCAACATAGACACATGAAACAAGTTATTCACTCCGGACAAATAGGGGTAGTGTCAATCTATACACCACCGGTCCAACGCATTCAAGAACCTCAAAGGAACTAATATATCGCGAACTAAACTTACCCTTCTTACCAAATCTCATCACCCTTTTCATGGGTGATAATTTAAGAAGAACATTCTCACCAGCTTGGAACTCCATGCACCTCACCTTGTGATTGTCATACATTTTTTGTCTACTTTGAGCGGCTAGAAATTTATCCTGGATGCCCCTCACCTTATCTTTAGCATCCTTCTCTAAGTCGACCCCCAAGGTTTTACATATTAAACCTCAAACCAACCTATGAGTTATCTACATACCCTTCCATATAATGCCTCAAATGGTGCAATATCAATGCTCGAGGGATAACTATTATTGTAAGAGAACTGACATAATGGTAAGAACTTATCCCAATGCCCTCCAAAGTCAATCAGACAAGCTCTTAACATGTCCTCCAACACTTGAGTAGTTCTCTACGATTGTCCATCCATATGGAATGAAAGGTTGTAATAAAGGTGAGCTGCGTACCTAATTCATCAAGCAACTTCCTCCAAAACTTGGAGGTGAAGATGGTACCACGATCTGAGATGATAGAAAAAGGTACCCCATACAACCTCACTATCTCCTTCACATAGATTTTAGCTAGTTGTTCCACATTGTAATCTACCCTCACCATAATAAATACGCTAACTTAGTTAATTTATCAACCACAACTTAAATAGAGTCAAACTTCCCCAAGGACATGGGAAGATGAACCAAAAAATCCATGGCTATTCTTTCTCACTTCCATTCTAGAATTGGCATATTTTGGAGTAAACCCGCAGGCCTTTGATACTCATACTTCAATAGTTGACAATTCGGGTATTTTTGCCATGAACTCCACGATATCTTTCTTTCTTCCCGACCACCAATAAATTCACTTAAGATTTCTATACATCTAGGTCACACACGGATAAATGGAATAACACGAACATTAGATTCCATCAACAATTTCTGAATCAAGTCATCTACTCGATGAACACAAATCCTACCCTTCTAATTGAGTACCACATATGCATCAATAGTGGTCTCTTGGGATTTACCAATTGCAATCTTTGCTCTATGGTCCTCTATATTCCCATCTTCGAATTGTTTAGCCTTGATATACTCGATGAAAAGGGACTTAACTTCAATACTATCTAGCACCCCACCTCTTTCGGATATTCCAAACTACATGAACTTAGATTCTAAGGACCGAATTTCCTTTCCTAAAGGTCGCTTGGCTAAACTCAAGTAAGATAAAATAAACATACTTACCGCCTTTCTACTCAAGGAATCTGCCACTATATTAGCCTTGCACGGATGATATTGGATGGTCACATCATAATTCTTGAGTAACTTCATCCATCTCCGTTGTCTCAAGTTCAAATTATTATGAGTGATTACATGCTGCAAACTACGATGGTCTGTAAATACCTCACACTTAACACCATAAAGGTAATATCACCATATCTTAAGAGCAAATACCACCACCGCTAACTCTAAATCATGAATGGGATAACTCCTCTCATGCACGTTGAATTGTTTCGAGGAATAAGCTATGACATTGTTATCCTACATCATCATGAAACCCAAACCTGAATGGAAACATCAAAATAAACAATGAAGTGCTTACCTTCAACCGGTAATACTTGGATGGAACGGTGGTCGAAATAGTCTTAAGCTTTCGGAAGATCTCCTCACATTTCTCAGTCCATTCATATAGAACCTCCTTTTTGGTCAAATTTCTCAGGTGAGTAGCAATTGAAGAAAAATTCTTTACAAAACAATGATAATAACTAGAGAGTCTCACGAAAATCCCAATTTCCGTAACTTTACCTGTTCGTACCTAATTCTTAACCGCTTCAACCTTTCAAGTATCTATCATTACCCCTTTACTTGACACTGTATGTCCTAAAAATGCGATGATTTAAACCAAAATTCATGCTTGGAAAATTTTTCATATAGATTTTGCTTTCCAAGTACACCCAAAGTAGTATGGAAATGGTTTGCATGATCTTCTTTACTTCTCGAATACACCAAAGTATCATCAATAAAGACTATCACAAAGGAATCAAGATATTGCTTGAATACACCATTCATCAAGCTCAAGGCTGTAGGCGCATTAGTAAACCAAACAACATCACAAAAACTTTATAATATTGATAACGAGTCCTAAACTTCGTCTTGGGCACTTCTTTTGGCCTAATTTTTAATTGATGATAACCAAATATTTAATCAATCTTAGAGAAGATCGTTGCACCTTGTAATTTATCAAAGAGAACATCAATTTTAGGCAAGGGGTACCTATTCCGAATAATGACTATATTTCAATTGACGGTAGTCTATACACATCCTCATGATACCATCATTCATCTTGACAAAAAAAAATCAGAGCACCATATAGGGGAGCACTAGGATGGATAAGTCCCTTGTAAAGGAGCTATTGGATTTGATTTTTAAGCTCTCTCAACTCTGTTGGAGCCATGTGATATGGAGACGAGTGTCATGGAATTAAATCAATACAAAAATCCTTTCCCATAATTATTGATCCATTTGCTTCCATTCTACGGATCGAAAATTGAATTCAAGGATAGAAAAGCTTACATTTAGTTTTAAGAATGGTGAGGAAGGAGTTGGAATAGCCTAGGGGTCGTATTTTAGCTCTAAAAGTCAAAAAGTGTCAAATAAGGTCATTTAGTGGTTTTATTCATGACTTTATTCGCGACTGATCTACTACAGCGGAACATTCCGGTGAGCTCTCGCTTGAAAAATCCCCAAAATCTATAATTCCAATCCCCTTCTCATCAGCTACATCAGCACCCATCCCGCTATAGCAGCATAATTCCCCACTACATCGACATTATTTGAGATACAACACTTTTTGGAGAATTTTTAGTTCCCCCTTTTTACAACATACTTTTATCCTACTACGCTCATACAATATCCTTAAAGCTGAGATCAATTCCCAAAGATTTATTTATCTAAATTCAATTCAGTAATATCGTATGAATTCCTTAGCGAGTTATATAACCGATTATGTAATCACTTTTATATTTAGTCCACGCGATTGCTATCAAATTTCCCTACACCTTGATAACTCTAATTTCCTCTAAATTTGAACAAGGTTGGGAAAATCAAAACACTATGAAAAGGTTTTTCCAGCCCCGATTTTCCCCTCGTTGGCATTTTTATAACAATGGAACCCATCGTTATAGACATTCTATTTATTCGATCTTGCTCTATGTGACCTAATCTATCATGTCATGTATTAATATCAATATCATTGTTACTAGAATAACATGTCATCACCCAACAATCAACATAATAGTCATAAGTCAAAGGATTACAATCTAAAATGATAAAACGATCATAATGTAGTCCAAAATCATATAAAACATTATCTAGAGTTATTCTAACACCATTACGACTAAAAAACAAATCAAAACCAACGTCTAAAAGAACATACACAGATACTAAGTTTCATCAAATCTCTAGAGCATATAGGACGCGATGCAACATCAAGGAATGACCACCATGCAAGTCCACTTTGCAAGTACCTATACCTTTGACTTCAAACCTAGAATTATTTAATTCATAGATTCACTATAATTTAGATGAAATTTGATAAAACTTCACAAATTCCTCTCTATCTCGACTCATGTGGTCGGTGGATCATGAGTCTACAATCCACATAGGATAAGATTCAGTAAGTAAATAAGTGTTAGAAACGTAGATAACACTTAGAGATGCATTTAGAAATGATACATTTTCTGGATTGGTACATTCACAAGAAAAATGCCCTAATTCTTGGCAATTATAGTACTTTATTTCACTCTTGTCTCTTTTGTTGAAAAAACATATTCCTTTCTTGGATTTTGGCTTATTTGTTTTCTTAGTCTCTTTGTCTTTCCCGTTTCTTTTCAAATTTTTCTTACGCTTGAATATTGAAGATTTTGTACCACTTGACTCTACCACAAAGGCATTTGAAACAGCTTTAGCAACACCACTCATCTTCAAGTTCAACATGGTGTACAACATGGTAAAAAGTTTTGATGCTGTCATTATGGGTCAAGTTAACCTTCAAATGTTCCCAATGATAAGAAAGAGATCGAATCACTGCCTAAAATTGTTGCTCATCTGAAATAACATGCCCGACACTCTTGAGTTGAGCTATCATGTTTGACACCACCTTAAGGTGTGTTTAATATTTTGATCATGACTCTTTTTGTAAGTGTCAAATTTAATAGTCAACTGTTGGAGGTTGGTTACAGACGTACCCCCATATAATCCTCGTAGATGGGCCCACATAGGATGGGGAGTAGGGAATTCCTCACATTCATGCACTACTGAAAAATTAAAAAAAAAGTACAAAAGTGACGTAGTCCATCGCTTTTTTGGCCAAAAGCGACGGACATGCGACGCAATTACGTCTGTCGCTTTTTTGCTCGACGATTTTCCAAAAGAGAAATACAGTGTCAGTAAAAAATAATGGACTGTGTCGCAGATTGATAAATATTTTTTAACAAAAGAGACCGACTCCGTCACTATGTTTTAATTTTTTTAAAAAATTTTCATAATGCGACGCTGTCCGTCGCTTTTATTGAAATTTGATTTTTGAAAATCTCAGAAAAGCGACGGAAAAAAAGGACCATTTCCATCGCTTTTCTGGAAATTTTATTTTCTGAAAATCCAGAAAAGAGACGGACTAAATGGCATTATCTGTCCTTTTCTGTGTTTTAAAAAAATTAAAATAAAGCGACGGACAAAACCACGTTTTCCATCGCTTTTTCTATAATGTTTTTTACAATTTCTGCTGCCCACCTGCAAAATCAATTGAATCCAATTTATGTATAATATATAGCCCAATCAAACACATAATTATATAAAAAAAATCTACACAACAAAAATAAGAAACTTAAAATAACATTTGAAAGTATCTAAATAAAAATTTAAAGTCCTATAAGTCTTGCAAAATTTGGTTCAAAATTTGTTCAAATTTACAAAATATGCATAAATGTTCACATATGTAAACTACCGAGGGAGTGGCTCCTACACAATCATCATCATCATCATCAAAACTAACGTCGTAGGTGTCAACGGGAGTCGATGTAGTAGGTCTATAGAAGAGAGGTTCATAACTTTTTCTTTAATTTTATGAACTGGTGCACTCATCCTTTCTTGTTTAGCTACTCTCTTCTGCTTCGACTCTGCCAGTGCCGCTGTAAGTTTAGCTATTTGATATGACATACCAGCAATCTGAACAGCGTCAAGGGCCTCGACTTGACTAGACGATTTATTTCATTGTAAGTGTGAGTGGAGTCATTTCACATCATTCTTGACCATAGACTCTACCCTTGTTTGTCCCCCAACAACTTTTTTTGTCAAAATTTGTGTGGAAAGTTGAGGCGTCATTTGAACGAAACTATCTACATTCTGATTGACCTAATCCTGAAACTGATTTTGCATATTAAATATTTATATTCACTATTAATATACATTATTAATATTAAATAACTTATAAAAATTGGTTCGGCTCTTTCCTCGACCCAGACATCCAGATCTGACTCATTTTCTTTCTTCCTGACATGAGTGTTCTCCAACATCTCTAGTGAAATGAGATACGCCTTAATTTTTTTCTATAAGAAACTAAAATTTATAGCGATATATATGAATCAAATAATTATTTATTAAAAAGTTTGAATTAGAACTTACCATCTCTCTTGTAATTGTTCCAATGGGCTTTGCACCTTTGATGTGTAACGAGCCACCCTTAAGACTGACTCTAGCCTTTATGGCTTTGTCTGATATTCCTTTAAGCTATTATGTGTTCCAATAGAGACGCAGTTCATCATGAACATGCAACAACATTCACTCCGGGCCTTCACCGTCACCCCAAACTTTCTTTAGCCAGGTAGACTATCTGGTGGATGCTTTCCTCTCAAATATGGTCAAAATGACTTAATTGTGTCTTGGATGCAAAGTTCACAAATATAAATAAAAATATTGAATAACATTAATTGGATAGTAAAAAAAAGTAAAGTATACTAAACTTAACTAAAAAAAATAAACCTTAAAGTTATTAACGCCTGGTGTACGTCGTTTGTGATCTCCCCCAGGGGTGATAAGCTCTGTGTATAGAGTCTTCTAATACTTTCTTTTAAAGCCCCGACAACATTCTTTGTCGGATGTCCCTGCAAAATAGATAATAAATATGTTAGTTCATGAATAATATATAAAAGTATAAGAAACAAATAAAATAAACTAATAAATAGATAACAAAACAATTTTACAATAATCCATCTGGCTCAATCATGACTCTACCAAGTTTATCCTTTTGGCCAAGAACTAGAGGAGGTATTCCATCATCTGAAGTAGCATTAGGTGTACCTGTTGTTGAGGCTGATACATGCTCATAATTCTAAGTCAACGGAGGCGTACCATCCATAGCATCTGACTGCTTGCTACTAGAATCTCTAATCCTCATGGAAGATAACTGAGATATGAACCTGTGGGAGATGGGGTACCTACTGATAAGGGTCATCATTGACAAATAGCCTCTGAAGAAGGTCCTCATAGGGTAATAAAGGCAATGCCTATGAATTAGAGGAAGCACTAATTGATTGACGGAAATTAGGATAATATTTTTGGGGATGTCCGTACTAAATGGAACAAAAAATACATGTGTCTCATGGCTGATACGCTTTGGCGCAGAAGAAATAGATCCTGCAATATTGTCGGGATCTAGGGGTCTCCTAGACTTCTTTTTAGCATGTTTAGTCTGGCTAAATCCAAGATGCTCCCGATGTCTATCATTGTTACCGCCTGATGACATTTGTATGCAAATTTACATGTATAATATATATAAAATCATAAATTCAATAAATTAGAAAAATACACTAACTTACATATATATACTAGCTAGCTTTATTCTACACTATTCCAACTCACTTATTTCAATTCCATCATTATCCTATTGTTCCTCCTCCGTTGTTTCATTTACATTATTGTCTCATTCTTCGTCGTCAAATGATTAATTTTTCTCATTCTGAGACATTTCTTCCAAAACAATCAATATCTTATCATCAGATACTTCTTCTAATATGTGTTGAGGATGTTCAAGTGTGGTTTCCAATTAATCATTAATTTGTTATTGACCAATTGCAACATCACTTGATACGCCACATCTAAGATATTGTCAATTTCAATTCTTCCCACAATCTTTCTTTTTATAATAATCCACGATCAACTTTGTCTCTACGCAATGGATATGAAGCGTAATACAATTTTGTGCAATGATGAAAGGACCATAAAATTTGTATTTCCTGGTGTGCTTAACTTCAATTATATTATGTTGATGGTCCAACTTTGTGCCTCTATGTGATGGGTCAAACCACTCACACCGAAATAATACAATCTTCTTTTTAGGCCAACCTGAATACCTCACTTCAATAATCTCATGAATGACACCATAATATTGAATAATTTGACCAACAACATCAACATCACCTTGTACGTAGACACTGTTATTATTATTATTTTTTCTTTCACCTAGGAACTTCTTCAGTTTGAAACTTAAAACCATTGACTCTATAATTCTTCATTGAACTTCTTCTGTTTGAAACTTAAAACCATTGACACTATAATTATTCATTGTCAGTACTTGAGATTCCGGTCCAAGTGCTACTTCTTTCATAATTGCAACGTTGGATACTTGAGGATTCATAGTAAACCTACGTGATTGTTATTTCAGGTAATATAATTTAGTATAACATGAATATTATTAAATACTTAGTGATTGCACACTTACATAGTTGTATAGCCATTCGGAAAAGCATGTATAGATGGCTTCATTAACCCATATGTTTATGAACAAACTGATCATTGTAAATTCAAGTATTTAATTAGTTAATCAACACTTATTATTATGTAATTTGATAACATATCTTTCCCCTTTGCTTAATTATTTGATTGGATCTGCCATTTTTCTGCATGTATATGTGTATATATATGTTAATAAAAAAATTGGTGAATTTATATAACTTAGTGAATATCTCAAATAGATACATCAATCATGTTTAAACTAGACCTCCTAGTCGGGTCTCTTGTCCAAGGTGAATCGGAAGATGCTCCATCACATCAACGAATCCACATGGAAATATGTTCTCCAACTTAGTAGTACTAATAACAATATTTTCGTCCATCGGATCTAAACTACTCTCAACAACTTTCCAGAACACAAGTCTTTTAAAAAAATACTATAAGATTGGTTTCCATATCCTTTCTAGTAGATGGCTAAAAGCGACAGGAATTAAAGTTTTCATCAACACATGACAATCATGACTGAATTTTCCTTCATTCATATCTACCCGCTTTCCTAAATTCGAAGTATAGCCCTCTACCATCCTCAAATTTTTAACCCACTCTAAACTTTCACATTTCTCAACCAATGTGAATGAAAAGCAAAATTTTGGCTTAAATATTTTACCATTAGGTAATTTATGTAACTATAACTCTTTTTTCCTACAATATTCCTTTATGTCCATTCTTTTGTAACGACCTGTTTAGTCGTTTTGAGCAGCAAATTTTATTTCTGGAAAAACTGGCTGAGACGACGGATACCACGACGGACCATCATGGGAACGACGGACCGTCGAGGGTGTCCCATTTCAGAACACTTAGAATTCTGAAAATCGTGTACTAAAATCGACTCTCTGTAATTTGTGACGGACCTACAGGACGGACCGTCACAACTACGACGAACCATCGTGAGCTCTCATTGCAAAACACTTCAACTCTTGAGAATTTGGTACGGGGAACGAGTCTCTGAACGTCATGACGAAAGTGCAGGACGGACCGTCACAGGTGTGACGGACCGTCACAGAATCCTTAGTGAAAAATAGAGTCCTAAGATGTTGCGACGACCTTCATGACGTACCGTCGCAGGCATGACGGGCCGTCACAGGTTGCGTAATCCCAGTCGGAGTCAGATTTCTTTATACGTTTTAAGGGACGTTTTGGACTATTCTTTCCTTAATTATAGATTTCGTGGGTTTATATTAATAACTCAAATTCTTGAGGGATAAAAGAGGTAACTTTGGGTTAATTAGTGGGGTATTATTGCCATCTTTTACACTTAATTATATGTTAATTAGGGTAAATTAAAGAGGGTTTGAATAAAGAAAATAGAAAGAACAAAGAGAGAGAGAGATTGATCGATCAAGAGGCAGAGGGAATATCAAAGCTTGGGAAATTGCTTGTTGATTCCAATTCTTCGGTGGAGGTAGGTTATGGTTTTCATGCTATTCGTAGTAGACTCTTAATAGCGAATGATATGTATTGGTAGTTTTGTATACCTGTCTATATGCTTAATTGTATGCTTGCATGAATATGATTATGTGATTTTGATAAAACAAGCATGATGAAAACTATTGAATCCCAAATCTTGAAAGAAACTTTAATCTACGCTATTAATGATGATGCCTTGGTATAAAAGAAGGCTTGATGAATTAAAGTAATGGGATTGATGATGCCTTGGTATAGAGAAGGCTTGATGAACGGATAGAATGAAATAGTGGATCAGAGTGTCACGTTCCGACACATAGTATTAGTGGATCGGAGTGTCACATTCCGACACATAGAATTAGTGGATCGGAGTGTCACGTTCCGACACATAGTATTAGTGGGACGGGTGTCACGAACCGACACGTAGAATTAAGGGATCGGAGTGTCACGTACCGACATATATAGGGGATCGGAGTGTCATGTACCGACACATATAGGGGATCGAAGTGTCACGTACCGACACATATAGGGGATCGGAGTGTCACGTTCCGACACATAGTATTAGTGTGACGGGTGTCACGAACCGACACGTAGAATTAGGGGATCGGAGTGTCACGTACCGACACATAGTAGTAGGGGATCGGAGTGTCACGTACCGACACAGGAGGATGAAAGATAATGAATCTTGAAAGATGATAATATACTCAACATAATGAACTTAATTTCCCAAATGAGTATGGTATTGAGGCTTGAGTCCTCATGGATGAACTTGGTGGTATTTATTGATGATTTAATACTTGTTGTTGCTACATGTTGAGTATTGTAGTTGATTTACATTATTATTGATATATACTGTTTTCTATTTTGAGTTGGCCGATGATATCTACTCAGTACCTATGTTTTGTACTGACCCCTACTTTTATGTTTTCTTCTTTGTTATTTGTGGAGTGCAGCAAACGTGCCGTCATCTTCAACTCAACAGTAGATCTAGCCAGTCTTCACTCCATCGGAAATTCAGGGTGAGCTAATGCGTCTAGCTTGGACTGGATCTTCTTCTTGAAGTCTTGATGCCTTGAACTTCTGGCATGGACTAGCTTTTACTTGTTTTAGCTTCTTAGACATTCTTAGTTTAGTAATTTGAGATAGATATTCTTGTGATGATGACTTCCAGATTTTGGGGAAATAATAGATGTTGAATTTTAATAGTTATTGAATTGGGTTTTATTAATGAGTTAAGTCTTCCGCATTATTTTCTGTTGTTATACATTGAAATGTTAAGGTTTAGATTTGTTGGCTCGCTCACATAGGAGCTTGAATGTGGGTGCCAGTCGCGTCCCCGATTTGGGTCGTGACAAACTTGGTATCAGAGCATTAGGTTCGTTGGTCTCATCACACAAGAACGAGTCTAGTAGGGTCTTAAGGAACGGTAGGGGGATGCCTTTACTATTCTTTGGGAGGCTATAAGACTTTAGGAAAATTCCATTCTTTCATTCTTTCTTTCGTGGTACTACTTGAGTCCAATTGGTATCTAGGTGATACAAATTAGTATCTGACCATCTTCACTCTATTTCGCAGATGGTTAGAACTAGAGCAACGACCGCACCAGCAGCATCAATGGAAAGACAAGAAACGACTGAGCCAGCCACTGGGGTTGTGGCTCGAGGAAGAGAAATGGCAAGAGGCCGTGGTAGAGGTCGTGGGAGGACGTCCTCTAGAGGAAGAGGACGAGCCCCTAGCCCATCTGATGCTAGGGCGGTGACTCCTCCACCAACTGAGGAAGTAGTAAGAGAGGGTGAGTAAGGGGAGAATGAACAAGTGCAAAATGAGGGATTGCCACCCCAACCTACCCCAGAGATGATCAATCAGGTTCTTGCTTATCTTAGCGGGTTATCTGATCAGGGTCAGGCACCTCCAGTGGTTTCTGCACTAACACCTCCGATTTCAGAGATACGACATGCTCCTGCTGGGGCCCCTCGTATGGATGCCTCATTGGAGATAGGCACATTTCCACGTCTGACTACTGGGCCTATAATGACAAATGATCAGCATGAACTTTTCAGTAAGTTCTTAAAATTGAAACCTCCAGTCTTTAAGGGTGCAGAATCAGAGGATGCCTATGATTTTCTGGTTGATTGTCATGAGCTCCTACACAAGATGGGTATAGTAGAGCGGTTTGGTGTCAAGTTCGTGAGCTATCAGTTTCAAGGGAACGCCAAAATGTATTGGCGGTCACATGTTGAGTGTCAATCAACAGAGGCACCACCTATGACTTGGGAATCATTCTCTAGCTTGTTTATGGAGAAGTATATCCCAAGGACTTTGAGAGATAGAAAAAGGGATGAGTTCTTGAGTCTAGAGCAAGGAAGGATGACGGTTAATGCATTTGAGGCTAAATTCCGTGCATTATCCATGTATGCCACGCAACTTTGTTTCAGTCCACAAGAACGGATTCGCCGTTTTGTGAAGGGGTTGAGGTCAGAATTGCGGATTTCAGCCTTACAGGTAGCGGCTACGGCAAAATCCTTCCAAGAGGTGGTAGACTTTGTGATAGAGGTGGAAGGAGTGAAGCCAGATGACTTCACCACGACATCGACATCAAAAAGGTTTCGAAAGGGAGGTGAGTTCAACGGTTCTTACTCTATAGGACAGAGTTCCGGAGGTTACTCAGTTCGACCAATTCAGTCTTCACTACAAACTGTAGTTGGGGGTCCACCTCAGAACGGTCAACACTTCTCCGAGAGACCTATTCCCGACTCCATAGAGTGTTATGGATATGGGGAGATTGGACATATTAGGAGGAATTGTCCAAAACAGAGTTACAGACCCCCAATAGCTAGAGGTAGAGGTGGTCATGGTAGAGGCCGTTTTTCTGGAGGACGTGGTGGTCGAGGTAATGGTGGTCACCAAAACGGCAGAGGTGATGGGCAAACTGGAGCCACTACTGCACAACATGGTAGGGGCAACGGACAGACAAGTAATGGGGCCCATTGTTACGCTTTACCTGGGAGATCTGAAGCGGAGACATCTGATGCTGTTATCACAGGTAATCTTTTGGTTTGTGATTGCATGGCTTCTGTATTGTTTGATCCCGGATCCACATTTTCTTATGTGTCTTCTTCATTTGCTAATGGTCTAAATTTACATTGTGAATTACTTGACATGCCTATTCGTGTTTCTACTCCGGTGGGTGAGTCTGTGATAGTTGAAAAGGTATATAGGTCTTGTTTAGTGAACTTTGTGGGAAGCAACACTTATGTAGATTTGGTTATTTTAGAAATGGGTGACTTTGATGTAATTCTAGGTATGACTTGGCTTTCTCCGAATTTTGCGATATTGGATTGTAATGCTAAAACTGTGACATTAGCCAAGCCTGGGACAGATCCGTTAGTGTGGGAGGGCGACTACACTCCCAATCCGGTTCGTATCGTGTCCTTTCTTCGTGCTAAGAAGATGGTTAGTAAGGGTTGTTTAGCTTTCTTGGCACATCTCAAGGATGACACTACTCAAGTACCTTCAATTGAGTCAGTTTCGGTAGTCCGTGAGTTTCTGGATGTGTTCTCTGCATATCTTCCTGGTATGCCACCGGATAGGGATATTGACTTCTGCATTGATTTGGAACCGGGTACTTTCCCCATTTCTATACCCCCTTATAGAATGGCTCCCGCGGAGTTAAGAGAGTTAAAGGCACAACTTCAAGAGTTGTTGAGCAAAGGCTTCATTAGACCAAGTGCATCTCCTTGGGGTGCTCCGGTATTATTTGTGAAGAAGAAGGATGGGAGCTTTCGGATGTGCATAGACTACAGACAACTGAACAAGGTAACCATTAAGAACAAGTACCCCATTCCTCGCATTGATGACTTGTTCGATCAGTTACAAGGTGCTTGTGTCTTCTCAAAAATTGACTTGAGATCCGGTTATCACCAATTGAAAATACGAGCCACGGATGTGCCAAAGACTGCTTTTCGAACTAGGTATGGGCATTATGAATTTGTGGTAATGTCTTTTGGTCTTACGAATGCCCCTGCTGCTTTAATGAGCTTGATGAACGGAATTTTCAAGCCATATTTGGACCTCTTTGTGATCGTGTTTATTGATTATATACTGATATACTCCAAGAGTAAGAAGGAACATGAGGAGCATTTGAGAATGGTGTTAGAGTTGTTGAGGAAGAAAAAGCTTTATGCCAAATTCTCCAAGTGTGAGTTTTGGATAGATTCAGTGTCCTTCTTGGGACACGTGGTTTCTAAGGATGGAGTGATGGTGGATCCATCTAAGATTGAGACGGTGAAAATTGGGTAAGACCTACTAATGTGTCAGAAATAAGGAGTTTTGTGGGGTTAGCTAGTTACTACCGCGATTCGTCAAGGGATTCTCTTCTATTGCTTCTCAATTGACGAACTTGACTAAGCAGAATGTTCCATTTGTATGGTTAGATGAATGTGAGGAAAGCTTTCAGAAGCTTAAGAATTTGTTGACTACCGCACCAATTCTTACCTTGCCAGTAGAGGGTAAAAACTTCATTGTTTATTGTGATGCATCCTATTCTGGGTTGGGTGCAGTGCTAATGCAAGAGAAGAATGTGATTGCTTATGCTTCGAGGCAATTAAAGGTGCATGAACGTAACTATCCGACCCATGATTTGGAGTTGGCCGCGGTAGTATTTGCACTAAAGCAATGGAGACACTATTTGTATGGGGTTAAGTGTGAGGTCTATACGGATCATCGTAGCCTACAGTATGTCTTTACTCAGAAAGATTTGAACTTGAGACAGAGGAGATAGATGGAACTACTGAAGGACTACGACATCACTATCTTGTATCATCCTGGAAAAGCAAATGTTGTGGCGGATGCTTTAAGTAGAAAGGCCGGAAGCATGGGAAGTCTAGCTCATTTGCAAGTTTCTAGGCGCCCATTGGCTAGAGAGGTTCAGAATCTGGCTAATGATCTTACGAGGTTAGAAATAAATGAGAAGGGAGGATTTTTGGCTTGTGTGGAGGCGAGATCTTCTTTCCTTGACCAGATTAAAGGGAAACAGTTTGATGATGAGAAACTAAGGCAAATTCGGGATATGGTGTTGCGAGGACAGGCTAAAGAGGCAAAAATTGATGAGGAAGGTGTTTTGAGGATTAAGGGAAGGGTATGTGTGCCCCGTGTTGATGATTTGATGCACACTATTCTTACAGAGGCTCATAGTTCCGGATATTCTATACATCCTGGTGCAACCAAGATGTACCGTGACCTAAATCAATATTTTTGGTGGAGTAGAATGAAGCGAGATATTGTTGAGTTTGTTGCCAAGTGTCCAAATTGTCAACAAGTAAAGTATGAACACCAGCGGCCCGGAGGAACACTTCAAAGGATGCCCATTCCTGAATGGAAGTGGGAGAGAATTGCAATGGACTTTGTGGTTGGTCTTCCAAAGACATTGGGGAAGTTTGATTCTATCTGGGTAATTGTGGACAGATTAACCAAATCTGCTCACTTCATTCCGGTCAAAGTGACCTACAATGCAGAAAAGTTGGCCAAAATCTACATCTCAGAGATCGTTTGATTACATGGGGTTCCACTCTCCATCGCAGATAGAGGTACGCAGTTTACCTCTAAATTTTGGAGAACATTGCATGCTGAATTAGGTACTAGATTGGACCTTAGTACTGCATTTCATCCTCAGACCGATGGTCAGTCTGAGCGAACGATTCAAGTGTTGGAGGATATGCTCCGTGCATGTGTAATAGAATTTGGTGGCCATTGGGATAACTTCTTACCCTTGGCAGAGTTTTCATACAACAATAGCTATCACTCCAGTATTGACATGGCTCCATTTGAAGCATTGTATGGGAGAAGATGTAGGTCTCCCATTGGTTGGTTTGATGCGTTTGAGGTCAGACCTTGGGGTACTGATTTGTTGAGGGATTCCTTGGAGAAGGTGAAAGCTATTCAAGAGAAAATTTTAGCGGATCAAAGTAGACAAAAGGAATATGCGGATCGAAAGGTTAGAGACTTGGAGTTCATGGAAGGTGAACAAGTCTTGCTGAAGGTTTCACCCATGAAAGGGGTGATGCGGTTTGGAAAAAGGAGTAAGCTAAGTCCAAGGTATATTGGACAATTTGAGGTACTTAAGCGAGTAGGGGAGGTGGCTTATGAATTAGCCTTGCCTCCAGGGCTGTCCGGAGTGCATCCGGTATTTCATGTGTCCATGTTGAAAAGATACAATGGGGATGGAAACTACATCATCCGTTGGGATTCAGTTTTTCTTGATGAGAATTTGACTTATGAGGAGGAACCGGTTGCTATTTTAGATAGAGAGGTTCGCAAGTTGAGGTAGAGAGAAATTGCATCCATTAAAGTTCAATGGAAGAATCGACTGGTTGAAGAGGCTACTTGGGAGAAGGAGGCAGATATGCAAGAAGAATACCCACATCTATTTACAGATTCAGGTACTCCTTTCCGTCCTTGTTTTTCTTCTTTTGATCGTTCGAGGATGAACGATGGGTAAATTGATATCTATTGTAACGACCTGTTTAGTCGTTTTGAGCAGCAGATTTTATTTCTGGAAAAACTGGCTGAGACGACGGATACCACGACGGACCGTCATGGGCACGACGGATCGTCGGGGGTGTCCCGTTTCAAAACACTTAGAATTCTGAAAATAGTGTACTAAAATCGACTCTCTGTAATTTGTGACGGACCTGCAGGACGGACCGTCACTGCTACGACGAACCATCGTGAGCTCCCGTTGCAAAACACTTCAACTCTTGAGAATTTGGTATGGGGAACGAGTCTCTGAACGTCATGACAGAAGTGCAGGATGGACCGTCACAGGTGTGACGGACCGTCACAGAATCCTTAGTGAAAAATAGAGTTCTAAGATGTTGCGACGACCTTCATAACGGAGCATCGCAGGCACGACGGGCCGTCACAGGTTGCGTAATCCCAGTCGGAGTCGGATTTCTTTACACGTTTTAAGGGACGTTTTGGACTATTCTTTCCTTAATTATAGATTTCGTGGGTTTATATTAATAACTCAAATTCATGAGGTATAAAAGAGGTAACTTTGGGTTAATTAGTGGGGTATTATTGCCATCTTTTACACTTAATTATATGTTAATTAGGGTAAAAGAAAGAGGGTTTGAATAAAGAAAATAGAAAGAACAAAGAGAGAGAGAGATTGATCGATCAAGAAGCAGAGGGAATATCAAAGCTTGGGAAATTGCTTGTTGATTCCAATTCTTCGGTGGAGGTAGGTTATGGTTTTCATGCTATTCGTAGTAGACTCTTAATAGCGAATGATATGTATTGGTAGTTTTGTAAACCTGTCTATATGCTTAATTGTATGCTTGCATGAATATGATTATGTGATTTTGATAAAACAAGCATGATGAAAACTATTGAATCCCAAATCTTGAAAGAAACTTTAATCTACGTTATTAATGATGATTCCTTCGTATAAAAGAAGGTTTGATAAATTAAAGTAATGGGATTGATGATGCCTTGGTATACAGAAGGCTTGATGAACCAATAGAATGAAATAGTGGATCGTAGTGTCACGTTCCGACACATAGTATTAGTGGATCGGAGTGTCACGTTTCGACACATAGAATTAGTGGATCGGAGTGTCACGTTCTGACACATAGTATTAGTGGGACGGGTGTCACGAACCGACACGTAGAATTAGTGGATCGGAGTGTCACGTACCGACACATATAGGGGATCGGAGTGTCACGTACCGACACATAGTAGTAGGGGATCGGAGTGTCACGTACCGACACAAAAGGATGAAAGATAATGAATCTTGAAAAATGATAATATACTCAACATAATGAACTTAATTTCCCAAATGAGTATGGTATTGAGGCTTGAGTCCTCATGGATGAACTTGGTGGTATTTATTGATGATTTAATACTTGTTGTTGCTACATGTTGAGTATTGTAGTTGATTTACATTATTATTGATATATACTGTTTTCTATTTTGAGTTGGCCGATGATATCTACTCAGTACCCGTGTTTTGTACTGACCCCTACTTTTATGTTTTCTTCTTTGTTATTTGTGAAGTGCAGCAAACGTGCCGTCGTCTTCAACTCAACAGTAGATCTAGCCAGTCTTCACTCCATCGGAAATTCAGGGTGAGCTAATGCGTCTAGCTTGGGCTGGATCTTCTTCTTCAAGTCTTGATGCCTTGAACTTCCGGCATGGACTAGCTTTTACTTGTTTTAGCTTCTTAGACATTCTTAGTTTAGTAATTTGAGATAGATGTTCTTGTGATGATGACTTCCATATTTTGGGGAAATAATAGATGTTGAATTTTAATAGTTATTGAATTGGGTTTTATTAATGAGTTAAGTCTTCCGCATTATTTTCTGTTGTTATGCATTGAAATGTTAAGGTTTAGATTGGTTGGTTCACTAACATAGGAGGGTGAATGTGGGTGCCAGTCGCATCCCCGATTTGGGTTGTGACATCTTTATTTTGGATTGTTTTTTTCTTACCCTTAACAATCATCATTGTGTTAACTAAATTATCAAAACAAATTTTTTCAATGTGCACCACATCAAGATCATGTTGTATTAGATTGTCCTTCCAATACGATAACTCCCATATTATACTTTGTTTGGTCCAATTATGTTCAACACCATATCCAGGAAGTCTAGAAGGTGAGCTCTAGTAACTTTAGGTAATTGAGAAAATCTTTTCCAAATTTGATACACTGTGAGTACGGAGGTGGGGGTCACTTTCCACCTTATTTTTCCTGAATGCATTTTTCATATTTCTAAACTCATGATCCACTAGCAAGAATTGTCGATGACAATCAAACATGTATTTTTTTCTATCATGCTTTAAAGTGAATGCCTTTCTATTTTCCATGCAATACGTAAATGCTAGATTTCCAGCCGTCATCTAGCAAGACAACATCCTGTATCCCAATAAATTATTAATAGTTCACATTAAACAAGCACGCATAACAGAATTCTGCTTAATTGATATATCATCAGTAAAAACATCTTCAAACTACAATTGTTTGAGCTCATATGTCAATGGTTGTACATAAACATCTATCAAGCTTTTTGAATTACAGGGACCTGAATAACATAACTTTGAAAGATGTAGAGACAGGTATTCAGGAGGAAGATAATACACAGTAAGAAATACCGGCCAACATGAATAAGGCAAAGCTGCATTAGAGAATGGTATAATTCATCTAAGCGCAACCAAAATCTAACATTTCTTGGCTCACTAGCAAAATCAGGATATACATTATCAAATTGGTTCCATGCTCCACCATCACATGGATGATATAAGACACCTGGAGTCTATATTCACGATGCCATCTCATATGTGGGGAATACCTCATCGATGCATACAACCTCTTAAACCTAGGGAATGACAGGTAGATAATGCATCACCTGAACTGGGACCATCTTTCCAGTTGGAGTCCTCTTATAACGAGCATGTCCATAAAATTTACAATTTTCTAATTCACTATTGGTGTTCTAAAACAACATACAACCATTAACATAACAATGAATTCTATCATACGTCAATCCTAACTTAGAAACCCAACGCTTTGCCTGATAGAAGTTCTTTGGTATGTTAAAATCCGGATAAACTAGTTCACCCAAAATATCGACCATTGAGTTCATAGACGTATTAGGAACATTCTAATATGATTTAATATTCATCAATCTAACTGTAACTAACAAAACAGAATGTGGACTCCCTTCACATAGTGGACGACTAGAGTCTTCTGATAGATCATAGAAGCATCTCGCTTCTTGATTCGGAGCTTCAGCAAAATATTGTTCCGGTTTCATCCCACATTTAACCCCAAAAGAATTATTGATCATTTCATGAACCCAATCATGTTCAATTCCACCCTATTTTGGCCATGTGGTGTAATTCTATTATATACATCCACATGCATCGAATTATAAAACATACAATTCAATCCATAAATTTCTCCATAATCAAACCATATAAAATATCTCGGCTTGAATCCATTATGGTACAAATGAACCATAACCTTATCTAGTTCAAAAAAATTTAAACACTTACATGCACTACAAGGACACCTAACTTATCCATTATTGTTGAAAATGTCAAGTGTCATTGTATGTTTAATAAAATTTCTAACACCGTCAATAAATTAGGATTTCAAACAAGCACCAATTTCATAATGCATATTATACATCTCACAAACGATTGTCCATCTACAAAGATATGAATATTTAATTAGTTTTGACTTATGTAAACAACTTAACAAATTTAACTAGTTTATTTTTTACTTATACAACAACTAAATTCACCAACTAAACCACATTATTTTTCTAACTTAGTTAAACAACATATTTTTTTTAACTGTAACAAGTTTAGTATTCCCAACCCATTTCAACAACTAAATCCACTACTTAAACCACATTTATTTTTCCAACTTATTTAAACAACTTAACATTTTTTTAACTTTCACTAGTTTAGTATTGATGACTTAATTCTAATAACTAAATCCACGAACTAAATCACATTATTTTTTCTAACTTATTTGAACAACATAATAATTTTTTAAACTTTAACTAGTTTAGTATTCCCAACTCATTCAAACAATTAAAACCACCAACTAAATCGCATTATTTTTTTTCTAACTTATTAACTAGTTTAGTATTGATTAATACAACAACTAATTCCACCGTCTAAACCACATTATTTAATCGAAAAAGGGTATAAAATACCCTTGAAGCATCACAAATGGTTCAAAACTACTCTTCATCTTCCTATTGACTCCGAAATACCTTTTTCATCCACCTATTGGCTCTAGAATACACTTCAGATCCACCTTTGGGTTCAAAATTGACAACTTATTTAACAATTTCAAATTTAAACTATTTAAATATTTTTTGAATAACTGGCACACAACTATTTGTTATAAATTAACTTATTAATAGAATTTATAAATCAATATACTACCCAACTATTACTAATTAAACCACACCCAATTAATAAACCCGTCCATTACTAATGTAACAACATAAAAGCTACTACCAATGAGTTTTTCTAAAAATTTGAGGCGAAAATATATGTAGAAGTACATTATCATATATTCAAGTCATCAGTCATCACATACTATAATCTAAGTGTCTAAATAAAAATTACCGATAATCTTAAAAGTCTGACTATGTTCATCTTAATTATTCACTCGTCTCAATTATGTGATGTAACTTAATAATAACTTTTTTTAAAATAATATATTAAAGCTTTAATTTTCAAAATGAATAATAAACATATCTAAAATTATCTTTAAAATGTGCGTGAATTACATCGGGATGTACAACTTTTTTACCTTTAATCATAAATTTTGAATTCAAGCTTGAAAGAGAATCCCATTGGAAGTGTTATCCTAAATAAGCGTCTCAACCTAAATTCAATTGGGGCTTCAATTTGAACTCGAATAACTTTGTATGTCATTTTTAGAAATCTATAATTTCGTCTTGTTTTGGTAGACTTTAGGGAGATTTGATATTAGGATTGGTTTATTAATTCGGTGGAGTTTATTTACTAATGGGTGGGTAGTGGATTGTTTTATAATTGATATTAATAAATTAAGTTATATCCAATAGTTGAACACCATGTATTAAAAAAAAATATTTAAATAGATTAAATTTGAAATTGTTAAATAAGCAGTCAATTTTGAACCCAAAGGTGGATGACAAGGGTATTTGGAGCCAAAAGGTGGGTGAAAAAGCATTTTGGATCCAATATGTGGATGGAGGGTAGTTTTGTGTCATTTCCAATTCTTCAAGGGTATCTTATGCCCTTTTTTGTTATTTAATTTAACTTATTTAAACAACTTAACAATTTTTTAATCAACACTAGATGGACAAAAATCGATCTTGCAAGAAAATCAATTTTGTCATCAGTATAATCAACAAGTGTTGGTACTTACGCTTAAGAAATATATTTATTTCTAAATTTAAAGCTTAATATCAACACTAGATGGAAATTAATCGATCTTGCAAGAAAATTAATTTGTCATCAATAGAACCAGCTAGTGTTGATACATATACTAAACAAAATCATTATTCTTAAATTAAAGATAAGCGTCAACACTAGATGTACAAAAATCGATCTTTCAAGAAAATCAATTTTGTCATTAATAGAATCAACTAGTGTTGGTGGTTATGATAAACAAACACATTATTTTTAAATTAAATCTTAATATCAACACAAGATGAACACAAATCGATCTTGCAGGAAAATCAATTTTGTCATCAATAGAATCAAATAGTGTTGGTACTTATGCTAAACAAACACTCAGTCAATACAAATTATTAAATTATAACAAAATTATAAAAGCAAAGTACCAAAACTAGAAGGACACAAAAACATTATTGAAAATAATAGTAATTGAACTTAAGAAATTTAGAAGCACTAACCTTATCTCCTACTTTGATGAAAGAAGCAATATATATAGTCTTGTATTAACTTTTTTAGATGTTGAGCTTCTTTAGTTGCCTAGCACGAAAAAATTCTAAACTTATTTAATATAAAATTCAAATCCAAGAGATTTAATAAGTTCAAGTTTTCAATTCGAGTTCATATCGAATTTCTAAACTTAATTAGTTATATATTCAAGCTAATTAATTAGTTCCAAGTTCCAAGTTCTAATCCCAAGTTCAAGTCTAAGTTCGACTTCAAGTTCAAGTTCTAATTTCAAGTTCAAGTTCTAAGTTCAAGTCAAGTTCAAGTTCTAAGTTCAAGTCAAGTTCAAGTTCTAGTTCTAAGTCCTAAGTTCTAAGTTCAAGTTCTAATTTCAAGTTTAAGTGATAAAATCTCAAATTCAAACTATTAATAGTCCTAAAATCTCAATAATAATTCAAACTAGTCCTAAATTCAAAATCTGAACTACTCTTAAATCACAAATTCAAACGAGTCGTAAAATCTCAAAATCTAACTAGTGCTAAAATCTTTAAATTCAAACTAGCTAACTATTCCTAATCCAAAATTTAAACTATTACTCCTAAAATCTCAATAATAATTCAAAATAATCTTACAATTCAAAAATCAAACTAAATAACTCATCAAGAAATACCAAAATACAAAAAAATCCTAACATACCCTAATTAAAAATATAAATGAAGTAAACTTAAAACTAACAATACAAAAATTCATACTAGCAATGAAAAATTCAAACTAATTCAACCTAACAATGAAGAAATTCAAATTAACACTAACATTAAAATTTTTAATTCACAATAAGGAAACACAAAGTAACAATCAACTAATCCATATTCCAAACTTAAAACAATATTAAACAAACAATCAATTCATTACTAATTAATAAAATCAAAACCCCTAAATCCTTCACTTACTAATTCACTAACAATGAATTGAACTAACAATCAATAAAAAATAATTCAATGAACTAAGTAAAAAATCAATACTCAAATTTAAAGAAATTAGTTTAGGAGCTATAAACCCTAACATTAATCAAAGAAGAAGGGACGTACTGGCGACGAGAAGTACATGCGACGGGCAGCGGCGACGTGGTAGCGTGTGTGGGCATTGGGACCGGCGTCACTTCGTCGACGTCAGTTGTGGGAGATAGATAAATAGAGAACGAAGAGAGATGGAGAAATTGGGAAAACCCCGTCCGCACTAACAGATATTTTAAAGAAAGCGACAGACAACGTCTCTATATCCGTCGTTTTTTGTTTAAAATGTTTGACCAACATTTTGACCAAAAATAGACGGACTAAAAGACACTGTCCGTCGCTTATTTAAAAAAATAATGAAAGAATTATCCGTCGCTTTTTCAGAAGAAAATTTAAAAATTGTTTTCATTAAAAAGCGACGGATAGTGAAGTTACTGGCATTGCTTTTTGGACCAACATCGTCCATCACTTTTTCTTCGTCGTTTTTAGCTGTTTTTAAGTAGTGAAAGTTAAAAGCATGTACTCAAAAATCATAATTAATAATATAAGCATAAATTAATGATAAAAAGCATATCAGGATCTTCAAAAATAGAATGAAACTAAATGGAAAAAAATGGAGTCCATTGAATGCATAGTGTCCCCTTAAGGAAATTATTTTCCTTTAGTAACCGATGTTTAAAGGAATAAATCCTTGTTAGATAGAATGATTTTATTCACCAGTGTATTGATACAAAAACAATGGTGTCAGTGAGTCAATATTCAACAGGATCAAAGTACACACATATTTAATTGTCTTGAAGACGAAGAAAAAATAAGTCATACTTTTCGTTGTTTTAAAATTAGAGAAAAGTCCTCTATTTATATACAAAAAAATTGTAGTGTGAGCAAATGATTATTGTGTCTTATTGAAAAAGTTACAACTCTTTGGAATAGTTACAACCCTTCGAAAAGGTCACAACCTTTCATAAGAGTCACAACTTTTCATAGAACTCGCAACTCTTCGTAAAAAAATGAAGGCTATTTTGGAAATAAATAAATTAAAATGAAAATCTGATTTGTGGTGGAGCCACGTAGGCGGGCCTAGGATTCTCTTTTATATAAATATTAGGTAATTTTCCGGCGCTTTGCGCAGTCATATATAATAATTGCATTGAATTTACAAATATTTTTTTCTAATAACCATACTTTGAAAATAATGTAAAAATAGATTCTTAAAAAATATTAGCAATATTTCAACATGAATTTGATTATTGTCATTATCATATAACTTAGAAACCTGTAATGAATTAATTATTGACGAAATAATAAATCATTGATTCTTTAATTGACATTAAATGGAAAATAAAGAAGTAAAATAGGAGAACATATATATATATATATATATATATATATATATATATATATATATATATATATATATATATATATATATATATATATATATATATATATATATATATATATATATATATATATATATATATATATATATATATATATATATATATATATATATATATATATATATATATATATATATATATATATATATACATATATATATATATATATATATATATATATACACACACACACACACACACACACACATATATATATATATATATATATATATATATATATATATATATATATATATATATATATATAAAGAATTTCGTAATATAAAGAAACATTTAAGTTGCATAAATTTTACAATTGTGGTATATGTGTTACGACAAAATTCAAAAATTTGTTAAACATCTTCAAAAAAAAAAAAATCGCTTGAACATGAAAGCAATGATAACTTTTGAACTTGAATAATGTATTTCTTCAATTGCTACATGAGAAATCTCATATCTATGTAAAAATAGATAAAATTTGAGCTTATATATAGTACTTTTGAGTCATTGAATTTAATATAGAATACCAAAACATGAATTTTTAGAACTGATTACCATAATTAATTTTTTGCACAATGAATATACATAATATAGGTGCATACCAGAGATAATAACTTTGCAGAAACATAAAAAAAAAAGTGCAAAACAAGTACTCAAAAGTTATAATTGATATCATAAGCATAAATTAATGAGTGCAAAATTACATACCATGATATGTAAAAACAGAATGAAATGGAAAGAAAAATTGAATCCATTGAATGCACAATGTTTCCTTAAGAAAAATATTCTCCACCAATACCAGAGATTAAAAGAATTACATCCTCTCAGGATGAAACGATTTTATTCATCAATTTATTGATACAAAAGCAGTGTTGTTATTAAGTCACTCAGCAGGAGAAATGTTCAGGAATGTTAAATTTTGCGGACGTAGAAGAATAAGAAGATCAAAATATTTGTTGTTTTAAAATGAGAGAACATCTCACTATTTATAAACAACAAATGTTAGTGTGAATAAATATTTATTGTGTCTTATCAGAAAGGTTATAACTATTTGGAAAAGTTACAACCCTTTGAAAAGTTCACAACCTTTATTTAATAAATGTCACGACTCTTCATTAATGTCACAAATTTTGATAAAAGTTGCAACTATTCATTAAAGTCACCACTTTTTATAAAAGTCACAACTTTTGATAAAAGTCACAATTCTTGATAAAAGTCACATCTTTTCATAAAAGTGTCATCTTCTCATTATAGAGGGAGGCTAGTTTGGAAATAAACAAATTTAAAAGGAAATTCTTGCTTGTGGTGGCGCCACGTAAGCGGTCCTAGGGTTCTCTTTTATATAAACATATGATATGATATATGGTGATAGTGTTGTTATCGTACTTATTAATTATTCATGACAACAAAAAATGTGGAATTGCAAGTGAACCTTTGATTCATGCTGAGCCTAAAGAAAACTCGGCTGCTACACACTTTAGCTACTTCTAAAATAGTAAATTTGATTCATCAAACCTCAGATTAGTTTTTGACGAAGAAAAAATATTTTTGACATTTTCCTGGAAAAACTTGTGCATTGACTTAAGAATGATAACATTTGTAAAGTTTGAATTGATTGATGATTTGATATGAAGACAGCAGTCCTTACTTGATTTTCCCCCTTTTCTTTCTCTTTTTGATGATAAAATTCATAAATAATGGATTTCAACATGAAAATTCAAAGCGAAAGGGATTTGTCTCTTAAGTATCTTTTTATTGAAATTTCCACAGCAAGACTCATTGCAATTACTTGATAATTCAAATAACTGCATTAATTCTTCTAGGTGTAAGAAAATGATACTTGGAGGGACACTCCGTGCATGAACTTGGTTTTATTTCTCACTTTAATAAGCCTTACATGGTGAGAATTCAAATTAATAGGGAACCTAATGTGGATTTTAAAAATCGAATGAGAAACCAACTTATTTTTAGAAAAAATCGTGTTTCATTCTAAATATCAAGAGCCTTAAAAAATTCAATATCTTATAATTATATCAAAGAAAACACACTACTTAGAAATGCTTGACTAAATCAGCTACTCTGTCCAATAAGAAATAGATCCACATAAACAAATTTCTATAAAAATAACTAAAAATCAGTATGTTTTTGTTTGATTGTTTTTTTCCTATATTTACTGTTGTAAGCGGTATGTATTTGATGCAGATAAATATAAAATCAGATTCTGTTTTGTGTCTGATCTCAACTCTCAATTTTGGTAAGTTCTTTCTTCCTATCACTATTTCCTTATTACACTTATTTGCTATTTGTTTCTTATTTATTGAAGTGGAATATGCCCTCAAAGTGTTTGATGATTGATATACCGTGGTTTCACGGTATTTCTAATGCTGTTTCTTTAAGTTTAATGTGTCCAAAAGCCTTTTTGTACTAATTTTTATGTAAGTTTCTCTTTATTTGCAGGAAATCTGTCTAAAAGACGAATGTGGAGGTTTTTCAGCAATAAATACAGAAAAGTACAACCTACGGAGCTTGTGACCGTTCGTCGTGCCCGTGACTGTCTATAGATGGCATCGTAGTGCAGCTGCTGAAGGAAGATGAGGAATCCTGACCAAGTCTAGGGTTACGGAGTGCGTGATGAATCGTCATAGCCATAACGGTCCGTCCTGTTGCTTCGTCATGAAGATAAGAGAAGTAGTCCCAGTATCTAAATTCCAAGTGTTCAAGTGTTTTGGAATTGAGACCCTCGACGGACCATTGTGCTTTTGACGATCCGTCATACCTGTCGTCGAGGGTAATGAAGAGAGAAGCAGAAGAAATTGCACAAGTATGGGACGACGGAATCCATGACGGAGCGTCGTGACCACGAGGATCCGTCGACCCAGCCGCGTTTTGACAGATTTCCAGCAAATAGAGTCCTTATTTAATTAGATTTTTGTTTTTTTATAAATAGTTCAAAAAACCTTATTTTTGGGGTTAGACTCTTTCTTAGACTCTTAGTTATTTTTGAGCTTCTTTTGTGGATTAGACTTGGTGATTATTGTTACACTTTTGGAGAATCTTTGTTCTTTAATTAATTTCAGTAATTGATGTTTGTGATTTTTGTTGATTAATCAAGTGAACTTGTGGATTTTAATCTTTCTCATTGAATCAAGTGCATGAATTCTTATATTACATATTTGAATATTGTGATTATGACTATAGGTAACTACACTCCATAACTAAGGTTGTGGGAACCATAGGTGAATAATGAGGTAAAACCTAACTAAAATAACAATTCTAGAATAGTGTCTTGCATGTATTAATAATTCTTTCGCTTAGAAGTCTTTCTAACGGATGGCCAACGTTAGAACTCGCCTTAATGCTACTTGCCGTACCAAGGAGGTAGATAATAGGAAAAGAATTATCAACATAGATTTAGTGTATACTATCTAATAGGCTAGTATTGATTGGTACGAGGTAATAACTTAGTCAAATATCGAATACGGTGCTAAATATGAGGTAAAGGTAAGGGTTAGTATAGAAACACACGTAGCCGACCAAGGTGCGGAGTAAAATTTTCTAGATGCCGGACCAAGGATTTAGAAATACATAACTTATCACTTTGCATGCAAGATACTAGGAAAGAATTGTTATAGTTAGAATTATCAAGTTAGGAACCTGTGGGGAACACGTAAACCCTAGTTACTTTTATTAATTGATTAAACTCCAACATTTGAAGCTGTTAGTTGTCTCCTTTAGTTTCCCTAGTTATTGTCATTTATTAAGAAATAAAAAACCCCCCTTTTACCATATTTGCTTTCTAAGGAAATAATTGATTGAACAATAGTAATAATAGATTAAAGTTTAGTCTAAACTATTTTTTTCCTCGTGGGAAAGATCCCAACCTCATTAGTTGGGTTATTTACTTGACACGACCACTTTACTTCTTATTTGAGAAGTAAGTTTGAGCGTATCAAATTTTGGCGCAGCTGCCGGGGAATGTAGATTTTAGATTAACTTAAACCTATAACTATAGTTTAGTTGATATTTTCTTGATTTAACTTTGTTTTATTGTTTTTGATTCTTGCAGATCCATCTTCCTTGTATGCCAAATACACGGTGAGAAAGAGAACACTTGTTTCCCTACGATCACGAATTAGAGCGTACACGACACAACATGAATAAAAACTTTGGAATTAATGATGATGATCCAAACCAGAACATCCCAGTTCCGATTGATGTTCATGGTCAGTTGTTACCCGATGCTCCGGGTGAAAACCAACAGAGGGGACACTATCCCGCTCCACAGCCCCAAGAATACTATAGAAGCTATGACAATATAGCATACTCCGATTGACCACTTGTCTTGTATCCTCTACCACCAGGCCACACCTTTGTGGTAACAGGTAGCCTGATGAAAATGCTCACTACCAGAGGTTTGTTTTTCAGGGCTACCTTATTAAGACCCACATGCCCATATAGTTAGGGTAAAGGAAGTGTGTAAAAGCAGTTTAGGGAGGCCTGACTTAGACTTGGATGTAATAGGGCTAAGAGTGTTTCCTTGATCACTAACAGGAGAGGCTGCTATTTGGTTCACTAAGCTCCCGTATAACTCAATTTTCACTTGAAACCAACTAAGGGATGTTTTCCTAGCACGCTACTACCCCGTCTCCAAGAAACTAAACCACAAAAGACAGAGTTAACAACTTTGTGGCACTACCAGGAGAATCAGTTAGTAGTCCTCATTTTTTAGAAGCGTCCCCAATCATCGTATAGATGATGAGTCACTAAAGAAATACTTCTATAGAGGACAGGATGATAATAATAGAGAGGTTTTGGACACTATAGCAGGTGGATCTTATGGGGAGTATCCTTATGCTGAGATTGCTGAAAAGTTAGAGCAAATCTCCCGGAATAATAAAGTTTGGAGTGCTAGAAAGTCAGATACCTGTAGAAATACTTTCGCGGTGCAGTCCAGTCACAACCCAGCCACATATGAGATTCATGAATAAATGGCTCGGATGAGAACTGAGCTTGGGTTGGTAAACATATCACTGGGGTGCAGAAAAGATGAATGCAGTTAACTACTTGTCTAAACCACCACCACCAAATGATGAATGCTATTATGCGGAGGATTCTTATGCGGTAAATGAGCAGACGGGGGGACTGAGTGTACAAGGCTCAAATCAAGATAATTAGAGCCAAGGTCTAGGGAATTAAGATCGGATCTATGGTAACTATAACCGTAAGGGTCATTATGTCTGAGATGGAAACTACAACCGTGACAACAACTTCAACAGGGGTAACTATTGTAACAAAAATGATAGGAATGGGCCATATGTCCCTCCTCAAAATCATGAAGTTACTCCTAGGGATGGTGGAGATAGTATGGCTTGAGTTGAGGATATGTTACATACAATGATGAGGAGGTTCGATGCTAATAATGAGCACATTAAAGAGTTAAGGAGTGATTTAGCGGGTATTGGAAGAAAGTCGATACATATGAAATATCGATTAAGCATATCGAGTTGCAAATGGCCCAATTATCTACGACTATGAACACACGACAACCGGTTACTCTTCCTAGCAACACTGTCCAAAATCCAAAAATCATGCACACTGTATGACAATCACTACTCGGGGTGGTAAGCAAACCATTGACCCAACTATGACGTCTAATGAGGAAAAGGTGAGAAAGGATAATGATAAGGTGGTAGAGAGTAGTGGTGATGATGAAGATAGCACTGGAAATGATCCAGAAGTCCCTATAAAGGTATTTCCCATGCCTATACCACCACTCCCCTTTCCTCAGAGATTAGTGAAGAAGACCTAGAATGGTAAATATCGGCGTTTTATAACAATGTTGAAGCAACTTTCTATCAATGTCCCTTTGGTAGAAGCTCTAGAACAAATGGCCGGTTATGCGAAGTTTATGAAAGATCTGGTTACAAAGAAAAGATCGGTCACTTTTGAGGATGATGATTGAATGCAACATTGTAGTGTTATTGCTACAAGATCTCTCGTACAAAAGAAAGAAGATCCCGGTGCATTCACTATTCCTTGTACAGTCGGCTCATTACATTTTAAGAAAGCATTATGTGATCTTGGGGGCAAGCATAAATCTCATGCCCTCTCGATTTACAAGAAGTTGGGTTTGGGTGACCCAAGCCCACTGCAATGCGGCTACTGATGGCTGATCGAACAGTGAAAAGGCCTATAGGGATACTCCACTATGTGCTAGTAAAAGTGGAGTCGTTCATATTTCTGGAAGATTTTGTTATTCTTAATTGTGAAGTCGATTTTGAAGTGCCTATTATTCTTGGGAGGTAATTCCTTGATACAGGTCGAGCCGGAGTTGATATGGAAAAGGGGCAGATTAAATTTTGGTTGAACAATGAAGAAGCGACCTTCAACATTTGTAGGTCTATGAGGCAGAGTGGTGAGCTCCATCGGTATCTGCTATATCCTACAAAGAAAAGATGAAGAAGGATAATGACCTAAAAAGTGAAAAACGAGAGTTTATGGTTGGGGATTTGGTGTTTTTAGACAGTTAAAGGTTGTGTTGGCTTCTGAGAAAGCTCAAGTCCTAACGGACTGGCCCTTACTTATATTGCCCAAGTATTCCCTCATGGAGCAGTTGAGTTAGAAACCAAGGAGGGAGTGCGGTTTAAGGTGAATGGAGAATGAATGAAACTCTATTTTGGGCATACTGCATCGGTGAATGAAGTGATAGAGGCATACCATCTTGATGAAGGCTAAGTAGTCAAGTGTCCTCAGTCGTGCCGCGACGTAAAATCAGGAGCGTACTAGGAGGTAACCCAATACTTATAGTTTTTTCTTTTTAGTGATGGTAGCATTTTCTACTAATGGGCTTAAAATATGCAGGCACATCATCAGGAAATTCTGCAGAAAATCCCTCTGCAATAGTCACTAACGGACACATGACAGACCGTCACGCATGCGATAGACCGTCGCATGAATCCGTCGTGCCAGGTACGTCGTTCTGTTATTTTCAAAACTATGGCACACGCGGTAGAACCAATTACGGACTGTCACAACAGCGATAGACCATTGTCGGGGAATCGTCACGTCATTAAATGAAGCGTACCCGACCCGACACGGCTGGGGGTTTTAAAAATTCTTAACATTAAAAAACCCCACCCACTTCATTTCACCACATTCCTCCCCTATTCCTCCCATTTCCCTCTCTTTTCAACTTCCAAGTTCATAACCCCCCTCTCTTACAACCGATCATTTTCCCAAATTCCCCAATTCCTAAAATTCACTATCGACTAGTCGAGTCTGCCGTTGTGATTCTTTACTTGATCACCAAGTACCTTCCTCACCTGTTTTTCTCAAATTCTGAGGTATATGTCTCTAATTTGTGCCCATTTACATTGAATTTTTGTTTATCAATTAGTATTAGCCTATTTCTTATTAATGTGTTCATTCTTTAATACATATTCTGTCTTACCAAGGTTGAGAATCTTCAAAATTGCCTTGTTAAAACTCTAGAAATAGGTGCTTTAGCATTACTAGTTTAGTAGTTATTTGGGTTAGACAATTGTAGGTTAAAACACTAACAATTCCATTTGGGTCATAGGGATTAATGGGGAATCCCAAGCTCTATCACTGAATGACAGAACGAGACCTCGATGACGGACCGTCGTACTCACGACGGATCTTCAAAGGGTCCGTCCAAACATCCCTAACACCTCACTGTCCAATTTTCTCCAAGTTTCCACCAACGGACACATGCGACGGAACGTCGTTCCCACGACGGTCCGTTCTGCGTAACCGTTCTGGTTGTCAGAGACCCTATTCTTAAGGGCCTCTCACTTTTTCTAAGTGTCCTCCATTGGACACATGCAACGGACCGTCACCCCACGATGATCTGTCACCCCACGACGGTCCATTACCACACGACGGTCTGTCCTGCACAACCGTTCTGGTTGTCAGAGACCTTGCTCCTAAGGGTCTCTCACTTTTTCTAAGTGTCCTCCAACAGATATCTATGATGGACCGTCATCCCTCGACGGACCGTCCTGCATAAGCATCATGATGATTATAGACCTCTCTCCTAAGTGTCTCTATACTTTTTTCCAAGTGTCCAATGAAGGACATCAACGATGGACCGTCATAATCACAACATTCCATGCATTTACCGTCATAATTGTCAGAGAATTTCCTTCAGGATTCTCCACATAAACATAGTTTAAGAGATGACAGACCCCATGACGATCCATCGTACTCACGATGAGACGTCACCTGGTCCGTCTTGTTTCACTATTACTATAGAAATGTCATTACATATTAACTCTTTTATTTATTGTGTCGTTTTGCTTCTTCAAGTACTAATAATGATTCTTTACAGGTACTATCTATTATAAAACCAAAACAAGATCGAATTTACCCACGCGGTCAATCGAAGTCTGCCACCCCGTCTGCCCGTTTAGTCATTGAATTTGATGATGAGCATGACCCCGAGTACATGCACTCAGGCAATTCCACCCCATCCTAAGCTGCACGTGCTGCCAAAGCCACACCTAAAAAGGTGGTATCCGTCGTAGTCATTACCTCTCATTCTGATGAGAAGCGCACACTGACTGGCACACCTTCTGGGTTAGCGACTAATGAAGAAGGAGGTCTGGCTCCTTAGGAGTTTCGTGGTCGGAGGAAGCCTCCGAATCTGCTGAGGTCCCTTCACCCGCCTCTGCTACACACTCTGTCTCATCTGATGAGGTTGACAGTTCGTAATCCACACCCGATTCACCGACTCGTGCTCTAACCCCCGTTGCAGACCAGCCCAACCGGTGGTGTGTCGACGGGCAGTATCAAATCTATTCCGACGCAAAGGTTCTGAATGACAAATGAGTCATGACACAAATACTTATATTGGAGCGGAAGGTTCTTATGGGAAGTCTCTCGACTATGCCAGAGATCCACAATCTCTTCACCCGACATCGATTGGAGTGGACAGCGCGTTCATTGGGATATTATAGTTAAAAGTTGGTCAAAGAGTTCTACGCCTCGTACGTGGCTACTCTCAGATCACATATTGATAGGTGAGCTTCCCCCCACTAAATAGGCCTCACTGGAGCATGTCTGAGTATGTGGCATTCAGGTTGATATCTCCCTACCTTCCATCCGCCGGTATCTATACGGCGAGGATGTTGATGCCAACCGGACCCCTCTCACTGCCGAGTTTTACTACCAGTGGCAAACTGTCAAAATGGCCAATTCTTGCGTGAGCCATCACTAACAGAGACCATCAAGAGGTGGATGGCCCAGCACTTGCATGTTGATGGAGAGGGTGCTGACTAGGTGACTGAGCCGAAGGGAGCCAACAAGAAGGCTAACCTGACCTTCACAGCGAAATTTTTATGGTTGATTGTCCACCACTGCCTTCCCCCACAGCCACGATAATATAGTAACATGGGATCGTCCAGTACTGATGGCAGCGATGATAGCCGGGTTTGAGGTGGACTTTCCTTGGCTTCTACAAGCGGTCATGCACGAGAGTGCTTTTAATGTCACAATTACTTACCCTTTGATGTGCATGATATTTTCTCTATGCAGGTCTGCAGGTGTGCCTATATGGCACGTTGATCAGCTCAAGACCCCGCTGGGCACTGTTGATATCGGCCTCATAAGGGATGAGGCCGATGAGTTGGATCCACGCAGAGGGGACCGTCCAGAGTTGCCTCCACTTGGTCACAATATGAATGATATGGTAGCACAGGCTCACATGGCTGTGCAGGCGGCTTCCAGTGACACTACCCCAGTCGAGTCTATCACGGGTAGTAGCACTACCCAGAGCTCCTCTTGCTCAGCCCCTTTCCCCGCTCTGGTCCTGCTTGCCAGGGTCTAGAAATTAGAGGCGGAGATGGCTACACTTCTTCATCACATCCATCCTTGGATGCTGAGGTCTATTGTTGAGGCAGAAGAGCGTTTGGAGCGGATAATGGTCCAAAACACAGAGCGAAAGATAGCCGAGGTTCATTAGCACTTGGACGCTTTTGAGTTGCGGGTGCTAGCCCGACCATCCCCTCAGTTGGATGTCTTGACCCTTTAGGCTGCGGTCGATAGTCTTCGCACAGACATCGATATGATCTTAGAGGCTAGAGTGCCTGAGTCTGAGGCCCCTTCCGCAGAGCCTGCTGAAGACACAGTGATAGCGGCCTTATTCGCCACTTCTGAGATTCCACCACCTCCCTATCGAGAGAGTACCAAGAGGCATAGGGGTCGAGAGGAGGATGAGGCTCAAGCACAAAATAAGGAGCTCCGTGAGATGGAGGCTGCGAGAAGAGCCTCGCTTACTGATGAGGAGGCGCATCAGATGAGGGCAGTAGAGTTAGATGCTAGGGCATCTACCTCCACAAATGTGGAGATAGCGGGAGACACTGGTGATAGTGTTGTTGATGCTGTGGATACTACTGAGGGTGTCCACATTACAGAGATAGTGGGTTCTGAGGAACCGGACCCACCAACTTGCTGATCGTTGGCGCTTTGCGCCCCAGGTTTGCTTCACCTTCAACTCTTGTATTCCAATTTTTCATGCATTGGGGACAATTGCATGTATTTTTGTTGGGGTGGGGTAAATGGAAAGTGAGTGCTAGGGTGAAGTCTGAGTAGCCCTATTCACTACCCTCTTTTCGGGTTTTGTTGCCTGTGTTCTTTTTCCCCTAGAGACTAATTATTTTTTCTGTTGAACCGGCATGTCTATATCTTGTGTACATAGTTTAATTCTGAAGCATGATGGGTAAAATGATATCCTGATAAAATGAAAATGATGCATGACTAGGCATAATAATTGATAAATGTGTGGCTCTAAGCATGACATAGAGGTACACCACTGCATGACCCTAAGTCTAAAATTCGAACTAGGTGTCTGATAATCTTGTAGTGTAATGAGATGTCAAGTGAGTGTGAGGAAGATTTGAATAGTCCACTATTTATACTGAGTTAGAACATACCTTGTTAGACCTGCTAAAAGAAAGTTGTAATAGACAATTAGGAAAGGATCATAGGAACTTGTTTAATATAGCCCATTTTTAGCCTAAATAAAAGAAAACTGAATGAAATTAATCCTTCTTTGATCCAAATGATTGAGCTTAAATTAGACCTTTCTTTTTCACCCTAACTGATCTTTTCTGGAAATAATGTGTTGGCCCTGGTCCCTCCTTGGACATGTGCACCTCAGCTTATACCAAAAGCATATGTTTAGGGTGACTAATGTAGTAAACAACCTTTTTATGGCCCTAACCAAACTTTGGGTATTGTGTACTTTGACTCATGGAAAAGGCATGAGTTGAGGGTGGCTATTATGAGGAATGCTCTGGAAAGTGGGGTTAAAAGAACAAAGAGAGAGAAATAACAAAAGTAAAGTGACTCAAGAATCATTTGAAAGAAAATAAAAAAAAATAAAAAAAATTAATAATACAAGCAAGAAAAGAAGAGAGTCACTTACACAAGTGAAGAAAGAAGAGAAAATAGCAAGGTAAAAGAATATGGGAAATTAGGAGAAATAAAATGATGAAAAGAGGTACGTTTAGCCGAGATGTCAAGGAGGGCAACAAGTCACTAAAGTATACCTAAACATACCCTACCTAACCCTGAGCCTATGTCACAAGCTAAGAAAGTCCTATCGTGATCCTAAAAGTTTAATAGCGAACTTAGAGCAGTGAAAATAAGGGTAAGCTTATGGAAATATGTATGAATAAGTGTGAATTTGTTCTGAGAGTGAGTGTTCAAAAGTGATCCTTATACTCAAAGTGAAATCATTGTGTGAAAAATGAGGATTTTGTTTTTAAGTGAGGACACTAGTTGCAATACTGGAAATATTAGCACTTTGGTGAGAAATTGAAGAGGATAGGTGTTAGTGCATGGTGAGTCTGTGTCATGGTCTGATTCCATATAATTCAAGCCTAATAGTTATAGCATGCATAAATATGATGAGATTGATCGGGATTGATAGCCAAATGATTGCGAAGGATAAAAACATGGATACTATTGTACAAAGATTTTGTATTGAGTCATAGTGCGTCGCTTGAGGACAAACAACGAATTTAAGTTGAGGGTGTTGATATACCGTGGTTTCACGGTATTTTTAGAGCTTTTTCTCTAAGTTTAGTGTGTACAAAAGCCTTTTTGTACTAATTTTTATGTAAGTTTCTCTTTGTTTGCAGGAAATCTGTCTAAAAGATGAATGCGGAGGTTTTTGAGCAAGAAATACAGAAAAGTACCACCTACGGAGCTTGTGACTGTTAGTTTTGCCTGTGACGGTCAGTAGGTGGCATCATAGTGCAGTTGCTGAAGGAAGATGGGGAATTCTGACCAAGTGTAGGGTTACGGAGTGCGTGAAGGACCGTTGTAGCCATGACGGTCTTTCATGCAGGATCGTCATGAAGATAAGAGAAGTAGTCCTAGTACACAAATTCCAAGAGTTCAAGTGTTTTGTAATGGAGACCCTCGACGGACCGTTGTGCCTGTGATGATCCGTCATACCTGCTGTCGAGGGTAATGAAGAGAGTAGCAGAAGAAATTGCACAAGTATGGGACGACATAATCGACGACGGCCCGTTGTGACCACGATGATCTGTCGCGAGGTCCGTCTATCCAGCCGCGTTTTGACAGATTTCCAGCAAATAGAGTCGTTATCTAATTAGTTTTTTTTATTTTTTATAAATAGTTCGAAAAACCTCATTTTTGGGGTTAGACTCTTGATTATTTTTAGACACTTTGTTAGACTCTTAGTTAGTTTTGAGCTTCTTTTTGGATTAGACTTGGTGATTATTGTTACACTTTTTGAGAATCGTTTTTATTTAATTAATTTCAGTAATTGATTGTTGGTGATTTTTGTTGATTAATCAAGTGAACTTCTGGATTTTATCCTTTCTCATTGAAGTTAGTGCACGAATTCTTATATTACATATTTGAATATTGTGACTATGACTATGGGTAACTAAACTCCATAACTAGGTTGTGGGAACCATAGGTGAATAATGAGGTAAAACCTAACTAAAATAACAATTCTAGAATGATGTATTACATGTATTGATAATTCTTTCGCTTAGAAGTCTTTTTAACGGATGTCCAATGTTAGAACTCGCTGTAACGGTACTTGCCGGACCAAGGAGGTACATAATAGGAAAAGAATTATCGACATAGATTTAGTGTATACTATCTAATAGGCTAGTATTGATTGGTACGAGGTAATAACTTAGTCAAATATTGAATACGATGCTTAATATGAGGTAAAGGTAAGGGTTAGTATAGCAACACACGTAGCCGGACCAAGGTGCGGAGTGAAATTTTTCTAGATGCCGGACCAAGGATTTAGAAATACATAACTTATCACTTTACATGCAAGATACTAGGAAAGAATTGTTATAGTTAGAATTATCAAGGTATGAACCTGTGGGGAACACGTAAACCCTAGTTACTTTTATTAATTGATTAAACTCCAACATTTGAAGCTGTTAGTTGTCTCCTTTAAATTCACTAGTTATTTTCATTTATTTAGAAATAGAAAACCCATCTTTTATCATTTTTTCTAAGGAAATAATTCAGTGAACAATAGTAATAATAGATTAAAGTTAAGTCTAAACTATTTTTTCCTCGTGGGAACGATCCCAACCTCATTAGTTGGGTTATTTACTTGACACAAACGCTTTACTTCTTATTTGAGAAGTAAGTTTGAGCATATCAATGATATGTCCGACTCATTTTATTTGGAGTGATCAAGTTCACAAATATTACTTTGATCATTTGTATTACACGGGTTAATTAAATTAACAGATGTCATTGGTGATGGTTTAGCTATAGGTTTTGACCTTCGTGGAATTTGTTCGCACTATTAAGGGTATGTAAGATTTTTCTCTTTATTAGGATAAGTGTCAACAAGAAACAACAAGAAAAGGGGAAAACGACAAAGAAAAGTTTTTCCCCTCTTCGTGAAATTAGAGGTTTTTCCTTGGTAAAAATATGTGTATGATATACTTTAAACTATTCTTTATTAATTTAACGGTGTAAAAATAAAGAGAGCTAAACTATTAATTCTGATTGTTTTCTTTCAGGTTACAGTGTAATCCAACCTTCTTAACTTCGGTATGCATTTATCTTTTATAAGCTTCTTCAATTTGCCTATCTATTTTATTATTATTTTTCTTGGACTCAACTATCTACTTATTAGCTGAATTATTTTCATTCAATATTGTCTGTAAAAAAATTATGAATTTGTTGTGGTTGTGATCTTCAAATTATTTATCCCAAATTTGAAACTGTATTTCCATTTTCAATTAAGTTGCACTCTGATATCATCGCACATAAGTCGTCTGCATCGTCAATCAGTTCCAGGATGTTTGTTTGACTTTTGCCTTTGTCTTTTCCTTTTCCCTATCTTGGAGTATGATAGTCAGAAGACTTATGACCAGCCTTACCACAAATGTAGCAGTTTCCCTTGCAAATTTATTTTGGCTTGTTCTAACTTTTGTCCGTTGGACTTCTTTCTCTTCTTGTCTTTGGTAGGAGCTTCTTCAAAAATATTAACTCCAATTATTGTCAAACTCTTACGAGACTTCTTTTTGACGATTTTGTTATCTTCCTCGATCTTGAGCGGAATCACAAGATCTTCAAGATTGATTTCCTTATTCTAGTGCTTTAGATAATTCTTGAAGTCGTTCCACGAAGGAGGTAACTTTCGATCATTGCAGACACTTCAAAAGCTTCATTTACTACCATATCATTAGTAATTAGATCACGGAGAATAAGTTGAAGTTTCTTCACTTGTGATCCAATAGTTTTACTATGTATCATTTTATAGTCTAAAAACTCTGCGACCACAAACTTTTTCAAGCATGCGTCTTCTGTCTTATATTTCTTCTCAAGTGCATACCACAACTCTTTCAAAGTTGTCGTTGCACTATAAACATTATATAAGTCATCCTCTAAAGCACTCAGAATGTAGACCTTACATAGGAAGTCTACATGTTTTCATGCTTCAATAATCATGAATTTTTCTCTATCTAGCATTTCAGCAGCAGGCATTGGAGTTTCTTGTTGGTAAACTTCTGCACACAAAGAGTGGTAAGCCAGAAAAATAGCCGCTGCTATCATTCTTTGAAATATACACCAGTGAATTTACCCGGTTTCTCTAGTTATGGTACAACAGTTCGAGTTGGTGCAACAACATCCACTATAACATTGTTGTTTGTCATTTCTAATAAACAAAAATCAATACAGACTTGCTAAGCAATAGTTTAAAATTGCAGACTTAAATGAGTATAAAACCACAAAGGTTTTTGTCTCGACCAGAAGATAAAATAATTTCATTAAGTTTGTTATCAATCTGTGTTTGAAAATATAATTATCAATTTCAACAAAATTTTGCAGAAACAGAAAGTTACAAATGTTTAATGAATCAGTAATAAATATGAAAAAAAATTAATTCATAAAAAACTAAAATCTGTAAATGTACCAGAAACTGAAAAATTAGAACAAAAAAATCAAGGCCACTGATTGCACAGTGTCCCCATAAGGAAATTATTCCCCTCTAGTATCTGAGATTTGATTTGGAATTTGTCCTAACATGATAGAATGATATCAATCACCAACGTGTTCATATCAAAAACTTTAGTGTCAGTGAACCACTCAATGACAGTAAAGTATATAAAGAAACTTTGTGCAGAAGAAGAAGAAATCAAAAAATTTGTAAGAAAAAATTCTGAAGAATGAATGGTATTTCTAGGCAAGAAGAACTGGTTATGAAAGAATGCAACCGTTTCAGAATCCACACGACCATTCATTAAAGTTTCAATCTTTCAAATGTTGATGACTGTTTCTGAAGTTACAACCTTTCAGAACAGTCACTACCAACTACGGGAAATTCAAATAAAATGGGTTGCCACAAATTTGAGTCGGGTCGGTCAATTAACTAATTAATTGAAAATTTTTGGTTAATTAACTAATTAATTGGAATGTTTTGTACATTTAACATAATTAAATAAATAAATAAATAACTAAATAATTAGAAAAAAACTTTTTCCAAAAAATATTCTCTCGATAATTTTCCAAAGTCGTAGTCGTAGCCGAGCGGGCGAGCGACGGCGCGAGGGGGTCCCTCTTTCCAACCCTTTAACAATTAATTGAAGTGTTTCTATATTTAAAATCTCCTATTTTTCTTTCCACCACCGATGCGAGACAAATGTCTTTTCACTAAAGCATAAGAGGACTTTCCAAATTCCTATCTTTTCATCTTCCCTCCATTTCCCATTAACTCTTGTTATATACCCAACAGTTGAGCCTTAAAAAAACTCTGCTGCTACACATTTTAGCTACTTCTAAAATAGTGAATTTCATGTATGAAACCTCAGATTGTTTTGGGACGAAGAAAGTATATTTCTGACATTTTCATAGAAAAACTTGTGCATTGACTTAAGAATGACATTTTGTAAATTTGGAATTGATTGATGATTTGATAACAAAATTATAGAAGTTCTACTAAATATCTAAGATATTTTTTTACCTCCAAAAAATCTACTGTAAATTTTCACACTTCCCTTTAAAGTAATTTTTTTTAAATTTGTCCCACACTTTTTGTGGAAGAGCTCAAACAAAGCTTTGAGCCACGTCTTTGTGAAAATCTTAATAATTTCTTTCGGAATCTTCTTGCTTCATCAAATAATAAATATTTTCCATTATCGAATAGTCCATGTAAATTATCACCATGTTGAGTTTCTGAACTCCCACTTTCTCTTAGCTTCCCAACAATAGTACTGTCTAGATAAACCTTTGTGATAGGCAAGTTTGGAACTCCAAGGTTCAAGATTTTGGAACCTGCAACTTTATAACAAAACCAGCTTTCATGTATATAAGCATCTTCAGTTGAGTTAGTGACGATCTGATGGTCAATTTCTTGTGAAGCCTCAGCACCATTATAGGATTCATCACAAGATTCCATTTCTAACTCTTCAATAACATGTTTAGCAACTTTAGAGCTTTCAAAAGTTATATCGTTTGTCGCTCCGCCTGAAATTTGGCCTTCAAGGTAAGTTTCTCCACCTATTTGATCTTTATGATCATCTCCATTTTGCTTCCAATGTTTTATCTAAGACATCGATTGACCTCATTATGGTTGACGATTCATCAGAAGCTTCAACTTCTAATACATGTCCCTTATTTTTTTCTATGGAATGCTTATTCTTAGCATATATAGATCTAGACAATGCTTGTTCACAATCTATTTTCCTTGATTTCTTCAATAGTAGCTATTATATTACAATAATGAACATATTTGAAACTTTCTTGATTCATACGAATGACATAAATTTCTTGCTTCTCCATGTGATTGACTACATTATATTTTGAATCCTTGATCCAGTCTATTTCAAGATTGATGGAAATTATGGCATCTAGAGGTCGAGCCTCATCTACCAAACATTGTTCCTGCTCTTCTTCTTCTTCAACCTTTTGATCCAAATTGATCTCCTTGACTCGGAAATATCTTTTTATGTGTCCTCTTCACCACAATGATAACATCTAAGAGGCTTCTTACCATAATAGTCTGAAAGCTCTTCATTCTTTCCAAGCGAGCTTGAATCCCCTAAGGATCGAGAATTGTTCTATTTCTCAATATCTTCAATTGTTTTATTCTCCATGAAAATAATATCACAACTTCTCACATGTTTCTTTTCAATTAAATCATATAGCTTGTAACCAAATTCATCAAGACCATATCCAATGAAGATGCATTGCCTTGTCTTGTCATCTAACCTTAACCTCTCATATTTTGGCACATGTAAAAAAGCTTTACAGCAAAATACTCTCAAATGGTCATTGGAAACATTCTTTCCATACCAAACACTATTTGGTACATCACTTTGCAAAACAACATCAGGATATAAATTAATTATATGTGCAGCAGTCAATAAAGCCTCACCCCAAAATGAGTTTGACAACTTCGCTTAAGATAACAACCATGTAAGTCTTACTTTAGAGATTTAGCAGATGGATGTGAAGAAGAATTTCTTCATGGTGACCTAGAAAAAAATATTTATATGGAATAACCTGAGGGCCTAAAAGTAGAAGGTAAATAATATTTTGTGTGAAAACTCAAAAAGAGTATTTATGGCTTAATGCAAGCTCCTAGAAGTGGTACAAGAAGTTTGAATTTGTTATGGAGGAGAAAGGCTATAAGAAGACTTCTTCAGATCATTGTGTATTTGTACAAAAGTTTACTTACATTGATTTTATCATCCTCTTTTTGTATGTGGATGATATGTTGATTGTGGGCAAGAATACTTTCTATATTGACGAGTTGAAGAAAGAGTTGTGTAAATGTTTTGCAATGAAAGACTTGGGTCATGCCAAACAAATTTTAGGTATGAGAAATATTTGTCTTAGATATGAAAGGATGATTTATTTGTCCCAGAAGAAGTACATTGAACGTACACTAGAGCGCTTCAATATGAAGAATGTTAAGCCTATTCGCACACCTCTTGCTGGTCATATGAATTTGAAGAAGAAGATTTGTCCTACAACTAGGGAGGAAAAAGAGGGCATGTCCAAATTTCCATATTCCTTTGTCGTCGGAAGTCAAATGTATGTGATGGTATACACTAGATTTGATATTGCTCATGTAGTTGGTATTGTCAGCAAATTACTCAAAAATCCGAGAAAAGAGCACTGGAAAGTTGTGAAGTGTATACTCGAGTATCTTAGAGGAAGCTTAGATGAATGCTTGTGTTTTGGAGCATCAAATCCAATCTCGAAAAGCTATATAGATGCTCATATGGCAGGTGACCTTGATAACAGAAAATCCACTAGTGTATATTTGTTTACTTTTTCAAGGGAAGCTATATCATGGTAGTCGAAGTTGCAGAAGTGTGTTGCACTATTTACAACTGAAGTTGAGTATATTGCGGTACTAAAGCCGTCAAGGAGATGATATGGCTCTAGCTATTTCTTCAAGAGCTTGGTTTGAATCAGATAGAGTATATTGTCTATTGTGACAGCCAGAGTAGAATAAACTTGAGTAAGAACTCCATGTACCATGTAGGAACAAAACACATCGACATCAGATATCATTGGATTCGTGAGGAAGTGGAGAGTGAATCGTTTCACATCAAAAAGATCCACACAAGTAAAAATCCTACAGATATGCTGACAAAAACGATACCCAAAGACAAGTTGGAGTTATGCAAAAAAAACCTGTAGGTATGAGCTCTCTCAAAAGATAATGAAGATTCCTTCCTCCTGTGAATGAGTTTGAAGAGGGGAGATTTGTGGGGTCCAGTCCCATTATGCCACTATTGACTTCAAAAAGTACTGCATGCAATTGTCAATTGTTGGCAAATTTTAGTGGCAACAAATGTTGAGAAACACAACAATTAAAAAATTTCGGTGGCACAACTTTTACAGGTTGTGGATGGTGGTGAAATTTGCAGTTGCAAATTTCTTGTATAAAAGGAGCTCATTGCCTCATTTTTAAAGTACACAAAGTTAGAGAGAAAAACCATTTTAAGAGCAAAGTGAGGTATTCCATAGACTATAGAAGAAAAATAGTTTGTGAAGAAAAATAGAGTGTGAGCGATATTTTAGTAAAGTGAAAACTAAAAGAATGTTGTTCCTTTTGAGTGTGTAGTAGTCACATTGAGTATTGTATTCATGACTACACGGTGTAAAATTCCTTACAATGGTAATATCAGTTGTTCCTCTTGGCCTGTGGTTCTTTTCCCTTATTTAGAATGGTATCCATGTAAAATTCTTTGTGTCATTATTTTCACATTTTATTTCTATTACTTTTACCATTATATTTTTTTATCCGTGTTTTCCCAACATACTTCACTAGAACGATAACATGTAAGAGGTTTCGTACCATAATAGTTAGAAAGCTCTTCCTTCTTTCCAAGCGGCTTGAATCCCCTGAGGATCGAGAGTGCGACATATCTCTTGGTTTCTCTTTGAAGTTCCTCTTTTTGGCTACAAGAGCATATCCTTGTCAATCTTTGAAAAATACACCAGCCAGCTACTTGGCTAGTAGTTTCTGTGGTGACAACAAGTTTTCAAACTCATACAAGGATGGCTGTTTTCATCCTTGAATCGATGTCACAAATGGAATATATTCAGGCTTCAATCCACCAATAACTATTCTTCTCATTCGTGCTTCAAAAATATCCTCCTCAAGATTCAATAGACATAAAAATTTCTTAATTTTCAAAAAATAGTCGGCGATAAAAAGGTTACTTTGAATGGTGTTAGCCAATTCATTCTCCAATATTTGCAGCGAGCTTCATTGTTCTTCTTGAACAAGCGATCAATGGTCCTCCATAATTCGTGAGTTGATTTATACCTTATAATATGATCAAATAAACCAGAGGAGATTGTCCTCTTCAGAATGAACTCCATCTTCACACTAACCTGCTTCTACTCTCGTATTAACTACTATTTTCCGATCCGTCAGCTAGAGGATGTCTGTTACTCCGGTTAATAACGTCCCACAAATCCTCTCCCATAAGGTATAATTTTATATATGTCTTTTGTACCTTGTAATTGACTGATTCCATAATTCCATCCCCAATCCATTAACACGATCGCTAAAATTCATCTAGACAAACTAGTTGAATCTATCACCAACCCGATCTTGAGATAACACCAACAATACAATCTACGACTATGGATATGATACCATGCAGAGTATAGAAGAAGAAAAGTATAATCTACATCTTCTGCTAGCTGAAGATCGGTAACTATGGGTTCTATTACAAATGACTAATTAGGTCACCCCTATTTATACTTGTTTAGGGATGTTTCTAGAAGTTATTCTAGATACATTTACAGGAAATATCTAGAATCCTTATCTTCTAACTATATAACAAGAATCTAGATATTTGTATATTTTACTATAAATTTCTAATTATCTAGAACATCTAGATTTTTTCTCTATCAAAAAGCTGATCAAACTTCACTCCTTATTTCTCTCTTCGAATAATTTTGAAGGCTCGATTACAACATATTAGCCAGCTTACCAGAGCTATTTAACTTAGGTTTGCACAGTAACAATTTCAATGGCCCATTCCCCTAGTTAATGGACCACAACGTCTTTGGATCCGGCTTAGGGCCGGCTTTAACTTTCATATAAGGAATGTTGACACATGATTAGGGTTAAGGGAAGGATTTCTGCATCATAGTAGGCGGCGGGGGAAAGCTAGCTAAATGTCACGGACCTAGAGTTCTGACAATACTCCGTGCGGCACCTGACGGATTTGCTCACGATTCTTTCACGATCTCGCAAACTCAGGTCAGCCTTTCACTATTTCGGATCGATAAGAGAAATAAGAAGGAAAGACACAAAGAGAGAATTTGGAAGAATGGACTAGTATCTTTATTAGTCAAGTTTGTGGATTGGTGGATGATTTACAATGAGCTTGACCCTTCTATTTATACTACTCTAAGCACTAAGAGTAAATAAATAAATATATACAAGTCCCTACACACATCTTCATTGCACATGAAGATGTCTCTTCTTTCTTCCAAAAGGACTCCTAGATTCCTCTAGCCTGCCCCACAAGGTGGCCGACAACGGCTCCTCAAAATCTGCCACTGACAGACAAAGGCTCCTCCAAAGCAGCCTTGACCAGGCTGGAAAGTTGCCAGGCGCGCCCCTCTGCTTTACAGCCTGTCCGCATGTGGGCTGTCCCTCTTTTGTCCGTTGCACATGGACTGGACAACCTTTTCCGTTGGCATGTGAGGCGGCCAGCCTTGACCCCTCTGCATGTGCCTGCCGACACCAGGCTGGACAACTTTCGGCTGAAAAGGTGGCGGGGCGTCACAATCTCCCCCACCCGATGATGCGACGACCGCGTCGCATTCCGACCGTATCGGCGTTGAGCTTTGCCGGGCGACCATCAACTTGCGTACTCGATCAATCCCTTCGAGCAGCCTCTTTATCGATGTCCCGTCCTTCCTCGACCCGATCTTACGATCTTCCTCCTTCAACGGAAGCAAGTGCACCGGCAGCTTCTTTATCACGTCAGAGTCCCTGCTCGGAACCCTCTTCCTTCGCGGTGGCAAGGATTTTTCAGCACCATTGTCTTCTCTCGAACTTGCAATGGTTGCTGCTGGAAATAACCTTCTTCTCACGTCGAACCTCTCGAGCTTCATGGCTGTCAGTCTAGCCTGTCCCTCCGTCGCCTGCGCCTTCACCATGGGAATTACAAATTCCCTTCCTTTCTCCGTGATTGTCAATCTTTGGAGATGAGGATCGATTACTGCATGGCACTGCTGGAAGAATTTCTGCCCAAGAATAACATCAAACAAGCTGATGGGGGCGACGATGAACTTGGTTTTCCCTTGCCAATCGCCTACTGTGATGTTCACCCCGTGCGCAACTCCAATTATAGGAGTCGGTGATGCGCTGACAGACCTGATTTGGGCGTTGCATGCACTATATCGCAACCCCAACTTTGCTGCCGCAACATTGGTCACAACATTGACCTCAGCACCGGTGTCGACCAACGCACGAACAATCTTCCCATTGATCGTCATGTCGACCGTTTGAGCCCACGCCATGGACTTTGCAAGTCCCTTGTCTGCATGCTCCGGCTCTGCTTGCCTTGGCCCCGATGATGGTTGCTCAATCACAGCTCCGCATAAACTTATTATACCCAACTGCTTAGTCTCTCCGACGTCATCGTCCTCTTGTGCTCTCTTTTCCTTCTTCTCACGAAGGATAGCACCAAGACTTTTCAGTTCAGGGCAATTTTTGTAACTATGCGGCCCGTTGCATAAGTAACAACCGTCCTTGGGTTCCTTCACCGTGTTGCCACGATCTCCGGATTTTATGCCATTGGACTTGTAGGTGTCACGCCTCTGAGGTCGCTGCTCCTCGCCTCGCCTCCTGGGTTGTGGCCTTCGCTCCTCGCCTTCGCCACGGTCTCCCCCACTATCATCGTGATTGCCTACCTCGTCGTCCTCGTTGGCACTACGAGACTTCTCTCGCCCAAAGTCTGTCAAGGCTTCGGCCTGTGTAATGGCGTCGTCTATAGTCCCGACCTGCCGCCGTTCCAACTCCGTTCTGGCCCAGTTCTGCAGCCCATCTAAGAAGTAGAACAATGCATCGTCGTCCTTGAGGTTGGGAATCTGAAATGTAAGGGTGGTAAACTCCCGCACATACGCGCGTATGCTGCCCTTCTGTCTCAATTCCCTCAACTTGCGCTTTGCCTCGTAGATAATGTTGCTAGGGAAGAACGCCTTCTTGAACTCGACACGGAATTGCTCCCATGTGTTCATCGCGCATGTCCCCTTGGCGATGTCAGACTCTTTACGCTTCCACCATAACATGGCCAACTCTGAAAGATACAACACAGCCGTGTTGATCTTATTCTCATCACTTCGGACCCGCATGCACTTGAAATAATTTTCCAAATGCCAAAGGAAATTATCCACCGCTTGTGCGTCACGGACGCCTTTGAAGACAGGTGGCTTGGGCGCCTCAACTCTGGCTTCCCTTTCCCGGTCATGTGATGAGGATCCACTAACCCCTCTATCTTCCTCGAGTGTTGCCACCTTGGCCTTAAGCGACTCGACTGCGCCAAGTGCTTCCCCAAGTCTGAACTCTAGGGAAGTAATGGCCTCTCTTCCCTCGTACTCAGCTCGCTGGCGAACCTCCAACTCCTTACGGATGCTACTAACTTCCTCAAGGGAGTAGTCTTCAAGGGCTTTGAGATTTCTGTCCGTCCCGTTCAAGCGCTGGCCTAAGATCTCAACGGCTTGCCTCGCCATTTCTACCCTTGCAACCCAATCATGTCCGATAGAGATGTCCACGGGCTCCTCGCCGGTGTCTTCATCACTTCCATCGACAATAGAGGGCGGGTGAGATATTTGTCCTTCGCTTGGTGTGGCCTGGGGCAGAATCTCCTCATTTCCCTTCAACTGCTTCTTCCCTTTCCTGGACTTTTTGCGTCCGACTGTGGGAACGTTGGTGGTGGTGCTAGTGCCGGCCAAGTCTCCTTCGTTCATCATTCTCTTATGATGAACCTGCTTTGATACCAATTGTCACGGACCTAGAGTTCTGACAATACTCCGTGCGGCACCTGACGGATTTGCTCACGATTCTTTCACGATCTCGCAAACTCAGGTCAGCCTTTCACTATTTCGGATCGATAAGAGAAATAAGAAGGAAAGACACAAAGAGAGAATTTGGAAGAATGGACTAGTATCTTTATTAGTCAAGTTTGTGGATTGGTGGATGATTTACAATGAGCTTGACCCTTCTATTTATACTACTCTAAGCACTAAGAGTAAATAAATAAATATATACAAGTCCCTACACACATCTTCATTGCACATGAAGATGTCTCTTCTTTCTTCCAAAAGGACTCCTAGATTCCTCTAGCCTGCCCCACAAGGTGGCCGACAACGGCTCCTCAAAATCTGCCACTCACAGACAAAGGCTCCTCCAAAGCAGCCTTGACCAGGCTGGAAAGTTGCCAGGCGCGCCCCTCTACTTTACAGCCTGTCCGCATGTGGGCTGTCCCTCTTTTGTCCGTTGCACATGGACTGGACAACCTTTTCCGTTGGCATGTGAGGCGGCCAGCCTTGACCCCTCTGCATGTGCCCGTTGGAATGTGCCTGCCGACACCAGGCTGGACAAATTTCGGCTGAAAAGGTGGCGGGGCGTCACAATAAGATGCATAAAATTCCCTGTTTGGGAGAAGCCGATTTCACCACTTGTTGAAAGTATCTTTAAGCTAAGTCACATCTTGTACTTCGACACTGTAGGTGCAAAAGGATAAAGAGTAAGGGCTTAGGAAGGTAGAACAAATGGAAGCAGCAATCCCTATTTCGCATAGCCTTTTATTGGGTAAAGTGAATTAGAATACGCGGGCTCACATTGAATTACAATTATTGTTGTTGTCAACCTCACGACAATCACAATGAGACTTTCAGGCAACAGTTTTACTGGTAATTACCCGGTGTGCGTAAGTTTTTCCCACAAAGTTCATTGTGTCTTTTGTAGCGTTGATTTGATTTAACACAGCAAAGTCTGCCTTCCTTTGAATTTTTTTGGCTTTTTTAAAAATTTTAATCTTTTTCATGTGAATTTTTATAGTTTTGATTTTATTCAACACTGTAAAAATTTTAAATTTGTTTCTAATGACTTCAATTTATCAATTAAATTCAATTATTACATAATAATTAAACTAATTTGAAATTATAGAAAAATAAATTAAACTGTAATGTCAATTATTTATTGAATTTTTGTAGAATGAAATCAAATCAATACGGTAAAGGAAGGTGCAAGAAGTAAAGTGTCTTACAAGGAACAAGGTCCATTGTGCCTTACATTAGAGGTTTGTTTTGTGTGTTAAATCTTTGTGGCGTTGATTTGATTCCTTTAACTTTTTAGTTACGCTTTTTTTTAAATTTTAATCTTTTGCATGTGAAATTTTTTTGTACCCTCCCTTAAGAGCTTCCACCCCCTTTACTTCCTTGGTGATTCGAACTCACAATGTTCGGGTTGGAAATGAGGGGTTCTTACCAAATACGAAGCAAGAAACTCCCTCTTGCATGTGAATTGTTATATTGTTTATAATGACTTCAATTTATTGATTAAATTCAATTATTACATAAAGCTTTTTTTAATTATAGAAGAATATTTAAAGTGTTATGTAAAATATTTATAACATTTAAAGAGGTAATGTGTATATCAATGCACAAGGTCCATTGCCTTACTTCAGAGTCTTGTTTCATGGATTGAATCTGCGAAGTTTTAAAAATTATGAACTGAATTTTAATTTTTAAGAATTATGATGTGAATTGGATTTACTCTTGAATCAAATAAACATTTTTATAAAGATAAAACAAAATAGAATCGTACTTAGAAGGCGAACATGCTTATGTATCTTACTCGGTACAATGATTTATGTGCTTACTTGAGGGTTCTACTTTTTCCGTTCTACTTTATTTTGTTATCCATCCAATTATCGATATCGATATTGAAGCCCTACTAAATTCAAATTTACATTGAAAAGTACGTAGAAGACGATTAAACAAATAAAAATACATAATTTAACAAATAAAATAATAACATACAAATTAACAATAGAAAAAGAAATCTCCATTGGTGATGAATTTGTAATTAACAGTATTATTTTTTTAAAATAAAAATACAACTTGTGTTTTACCTTTAAAAAAATATGCATTTCTCCTTTAAATATTTGGGAATAAAAATATGACACACATTCTTTTACTATGAAGTACGCTTGTATACCTTCTTGGTTAATAAATAAACCAGGTAGGCAAGGTCCTTGTTTATCACGAGCCCAACATTATATATTTTAAGGATGTCATAATTTTTAGTTGTTCGGTATATTCATATAGTGGTGAAGCATAGATTAGAAGAAGAAAAAATTAAAACATAAAGCTAAATTCATTTGGCACAATTTCATTTCGCCTGGGCCTAGGGGTGGCAAACTTGCATAGGTTGAATATGTTTTGAGAATAAATGGTTTGGATTACAATCCATGGCAAATATGGATTGGTCAAATAAGGTTTGGGCAAATTGGTTCTAACCCATTTAAATAAATTTGTTTGTCAAAAACATAAATGTACCCCTCCCCACATATCCCTTGGGGGCGCCCCCCCCCTCCCCACCTTTCACCAACCTACCCCTAAAAAGTTTTTGTTTTCCAAAAAAAAAAAAGTTTAATAAAAAAATTAAATTTACCCCTTGCCCCTGCCTTGCGCCCCCTCCCTCAGGCACCCCCACCCCCTGCCCCTGCCCTTGCCCCCTTCCCCCCCCCTTCCACCAACCTACCCCTAATTTTTTTTTTGTTTTTCAAACACAAAAAATATCTATTTTTGCAACAAAAAAAAAAATACTCCCCTCTCCCCCGGGAACCCCCGCCTTCCACCAACCTACCCTGAAATTTTAATTATTTTTCAAAAAAATAAATAAATCTGTTTTGGCAATAAAAAATAAAATAAATCGGGCTCCCGCCCAACCTTCCAACAACCTACTCCTAATTAAGTTTGAAATTGTTGGGCTTTGTGGAGGCTTGTGAGCCGGCCCGACCCATTACTGAAACCCTAGGTTAACCATTTGGTTTTCCTATAAATATGATCCTTGTATTTGTAATTCTTGAGCAGCACAAGTGAAATAAAATCCTCCTGTTACAGTCGTGGAGTAGGGAAACCGAACCACGTTAAATTCTTGTGTGTCCCGTTTGCATTCCGTTTCTCTTTTTCTCTAGATTATTTGTGTGTGTTGTGTGTTTAATTCCCAACAATTGGTATCAGAGCGAGGTTTCAACAACACTGTAACACAAACTGTGAGAAATTGTCACCTAGGGTTCTTGTGTGAAGAACTGTGTGCAGGGAGGAGAGCCGCCGTTACCGTGTGGGTAACCTCAAGCAGCAGCCGGCTAGGAGAACCGCGCAGGGTGCGAACAGCCGTCGTCCGTGTGCTGTCCGTCGCGCCGTTCCGTTGGCCAGCCGCGTCGAGGAGCCTCAGATCCAGCCGCGAGCATCCAGATCGTGAGCATCGTCCAAATCGCCACCCGCTGTCAGAAAACGCCGTTAAGGGAATTGCCGAAGATCTGAAATTAGTTGTACCGAGTATCTCATTTAGTCCTTTGAGATGGCAGAAGATGGGAAGTTCCGAATTGAGAAGTTCGATGGTACAGATTTCAGTTGGTGGAAGATGCAGATTGAAGATTTGCTGGTTCAGAAAGATTTGGACGTAGTGTTGGGTGACAAGCAAGGAAAATTGTCTGATGCAGAGTGGGCAGTTTTGGATCGGAAAGCTATGTCAGTTATCCGACTCTCGTTGACCAAGAATGTTGCGTTCAACATTCTTAAGGAGAAGACAGCGAAAGGCATCTTGGAAGCCTTGTCTAACATGTACGAGAAGCCATCTGCAGCAAACAAAAATTTTCTGATTAGAGAGTTGGTGAACACAAAGATGAAGGAAGGCAGTTCAGTTACCGAGCACATCAACTCATTGAATTCAATCTTAGCCAGACTTTTGTCAGTTGGCATTAAGTTCGATGATGAAGTTCAAGCTTTACTACTGTTATCATCATTGCCTGACAGTTGGTCCGGAACGGTTACAGCAGTTGCCAGTTCAGTGGGACCTAATGGATTCACCTTTGAGAAGATTCGTGATCTCGTTCTTGGCGAGGATGTCAGAAGAAGGAGTTTTGGAGAATCATCAGGTGATATGCTAAACGTCGTCAGAGGCAGAGGAAATAACAGAGGTAGTGGGAGCAGGAACCGAAGAATGAGTCAGTCGAAGGCTCGGGATGGCTCAGGTGTAACATGTTGGAACTGCAAGGAGGTGGGGCATTTCAGGAATCAATGCCAGAAAGACAAACAAGTCAACATTGTAAAAGACAGCGCCGACGAGGATTTGTTTATCTGTTGCGCGGAGAGCAATGTGGATTCCTGGGTCATGGATTCTGGTGCTTCTTTTCACGCTACCCACAGCAGTGAAGCACTGCAGAATCTGGTTATTGGAGACTTTGGAAAGGTAAGGCTTGCAGACGATAGAGCTCTTGATATTACGGCCATGGGTGACATGGTGCTGAAGACGCAGTCGGTTTCTGGACCTTGAAGAATGTCAGAGTTGTTCCAAGCTTGACGAAAAGTTTGATTTCTGTTAGGCAGTTGGATGAACAGGGACATCATGTGAAGTTCGGAAATGGGCAGTGGAAGGTCGTGAGGGGCAATCTTGTCATGGCTCGTGGAACAAAAAGAGGATCGTTGTATATTGTCGGATTACCGTCTGAGGGAGTGACCGTCCCAGTTCAGAAGAAAAACAAAGTCCGGTTCACAGAATCTCGTGGGCAGAAGAAGGTTGTCTTTGCAAGAAAGAAACCCAGAGCCACAGGTCAGATTCAGGATGAACGAGCAAGGAAAGGTTCAGGAAGACCAGTCAGAGGCGTTTGTGGCAGTGGGAGCACCGGCCGTGCTTCAGCCAAGGCTCCTAGAAGACAGTGGGTCAAGAGAACCAGTATTCCAGCTGTTGATACGTCTCCAGAAAATATCTTGCTGAGTATGGAGAGTGTTTGTTCTCAGGGAGTTCTAGGATCCGGCAGTTCGTGTCTCAAGTGGGAGCCGGTAGGGACCGAGGACGAGTCAAGGGCAGTTTCAGCCGTGACTGATGTGTTGAAGCTTCGGGGAGCTTCAACGGGCCTTTCAGTTGACTGATGAGAAGGCCGCTGTAGCAGGAGAGAGTTGAAAAAGATTACTAGACATACAAGTGTTCTAAGTGGATGACAGTTGAAATTCTTCAAGCCTCCAAGTGGGAGATTGTTGGGCTTTGTGGAGGCTTGTGAGCCGGCCCGACCCATTACTGAAACCCTAGGTTAACCATTTGGTTTTCCTATAAATATGATCCTTGTATTTGTAATTCTTGAGCAGCACAAGTGAAATAAAATCCTCCTGTTACAGTCGTGGAGTAGGGAAACCGAACCACGTTAAATTCTTGTGTGTCCCGTTTGCATTCCGTTTCTCTTTTTCTCTAGATTATTTGTGTGTGTTGTGTGTTTAATTCCCAACAGAAATTTATTTGTATTTTGAAAAATTAGTATTAACTTTTTGTTTTTTTAGCACATTTAAGAATTTGAGTGAAAGTGAAAATAATTGATCTAATATTGATCAAATGGATACTCATATTTAACCCATTTTGACTATATTTAAGTTTGTAGAGGCTCTTAAAATAGTTTGAACCCATATTTAACCAATTAAAATATGAGTGATCCATGCCATTAAATTTGGACAAAATGGACTCATTTTATTAAATATGGGCTGAAATTTCCCTTATCCGGGCCTCTATTTGGGGAGTCCTTCTTTCCAATTTATAAATATAGTACGAGAGTGCTAATGTATTGCATCTGCTCACAAATTGAGTATGTAGACCACAGAACTTAAAATCTCAAGTCACAAATGCATTATTACTCAAGTATGTCTTAAGAAGTACTTCAATTTTTATTATAGAATGCTTTAGTTAAGTGTTGAAAATCATAATGGTGATCACAACAAAGTTAAGGACCAGGTCGCAGTAACTGTTCCTAACGAAACGTCAAATAGAGAGCCCATGTCATAGTAAATTATACATTTTTCATTTTTCATTAAAGTTCTATTTTTCCTGTATATATCATACTATTCCATTCTTAGATGATTTGAGAATTTGTATAGGTTTACAAAGTTAGTTACAAGTTTGTTAGCTCTTTAGATTATTTTACAACTTTGCCATTTTATAATATATTATATAGCTGGTTATATTTTAATGAAATACACTGAGAAATTTCCCATATATTGCCTTCATTATTCTTTCAATTTCAATATGGTATAGCACCATTGAAAATTCTCCACTCTCCATATCTTCAATGACAAATTCTTCTACAACTGAGTCAAGTTCTCCCTCTGTTGTATCCGAAATTAAAGATTAAAACTGTCCCTATTTCCTTCATCAATCTGATTCACCAGGAATGTCCTTGGTGAACTCCATTTTTGAAAGGAACGGCTATGGAGGATGGAGAAGTTCCATTCTCATTGCTCTCTCTGCTAAGAACAAGTTGGTATTCACTAGTAGAAGTTGCAGGAGTCCAGTTCCCACCAGTCCAGATCTACAATCATGGAACACGTGCAACAACATGGTCACCAGTTGATTGTTGAATTCACTCTCTATAGACATTGCTGATAGTGACTCTACTTCAAGACAGCTGAGGAACTCTGGAATGATCTCAAAATCAGGTTTGTACGATCAAACGGAGCCCATCTTTTTCACCTGCAAAAAAGAGATGATTGATTTATGTCAAGGATCACTCAACATTGCAACTTACTATACCAAAATCAAGGGGTTATAGAATGAACTTGATACCTTGAACACAAAGGGCATTTGTTCATGAACTTGTGATTGAGGTGGAAAGGATAAGATGATGAAGGAACAACAATATAAAAAGCTTATTTAGTTTATTATGGGATTGAGTGAGGCCTATGCTGCAGTAATTAGCAACATCTTTATGACTTCTTCCATACCATATGTTAGTCTTGCTTACTGTCTTCTTATCCAAGACGAAAAACAAAGCGAGATATCTGTTTCTTCTTACCCTGCAAGAAAACATTCATCTTATTTGGTGGCTGATAGGAAATCACCACCTCAATATCCCTAGACAGAGGAACAAGTCTCAGACACCTGAATACAAAAGTAAAAAGGGTAATTCATCTTTGATTTCTTCATGTTGCATGAAAGTGGGACATTTTTTCCACTAATTTCTAGTTCACAAAGAGCAAGAGGACGGATCCAAATATAATTAGGAGAAATGTAGTGCTACCATCTAATTTACCTTGCTTTTCTGGCTCTCTTCCTAATTTTGCAGTCATTGCTGCAAATCATTGACTCAGGAACAGGTTCATCTCTTGAATCAGGCGAAGGTCACTCAACTAGATGGTAGCACTGTTGACCAATGTGTGATGGTTGCTTATGCTGGTACCTCTTCTGTGACATGTTTACTTTCATTCAACTCTAAACCTTGGATTTTAGATTCTGTTCCTTCTCAACATATGTGTTATGATTCAAACATGTTTCATGCTCTTAAATCTCTCCCTCAACCTATCAATGTTACCTTACCTAATTCCTCTAATGTGAAAGTCACTTATTCAGGAGTTGTTCATATTTTTCCTTATAGTTTTATTCATGATGTTCTTTGTATTCCTTCATTCATATAAAATCTTCTATTTGTGCATAAGATGTACATTCAATTAAGATGTTTGATCAGTTTCTCATTCACTAAATGTGCTTTGCAGGACCCTTCAATGAAGAGACCTCTGGTTCTTGGTGAAGCTAAGAGTGGTCTTTATCAATTGTTCCCTTCACGCATCAAGTCTCAAAGTTACTCCAACAAAGCTGAAGTTTCCTTTTCTAGTCGTAGTTTTCCCTCTTGTAATTCATTATCTAGTAAAGATAGTTTTGTTTTTCACTTATGGCATGTAAGGTTGGGACATCTCCCTGTTTCATCAATGAACAAATTGTTTAGTTTCTTTAAATCTTATTTTGATTATGCTTGTGATGTTTTCCCTCTCTCTAGACAAACCAAATTACCTTTTGCTATTAGTGTTATCAAAAGCAACACAATTTTCGAATTAATTCACATTGATACATGGGGACCCTATAAAAATTCAACTTACAATATTTACAAGTCTCACTATAGTAGATGATTATAGTAAAGCTACTTGGACCTACCTTTTGACTACCAAAGTTAATGCTTTCCCAATGTTGAAACAATTTCTTTTCATGGTCCAAAGACAGTTTAACAACAAAGTGAAATCCATGAGATCTGACAATGCTCTTGAATTGGGTAAAGGAACTATTGACTCTGAATTTCTCGTTTCTCATGGTATTTTACATCAAACATTTTGCATTTCCACTCCACAACAAAATTTTATTTTCGAAAGAAAACATAGACATCTTTTAGAAACCTCTAGAGCATTGTTGTTTCAATCGAATGTTCCTATATCCTATTGGGAAGAGTGTCTTCTCACCTCTACATTCTTAATTAACAGGTTCTCCTCTAGAGTTCTAAATGGTAAAACTCCTCATGAGGTATTGTTTGGTTCTCCACCTAAATATAACTTCCTTAATACTTTTGGTTGTCTTTCTTATGCATCTACTTCAACTCAAAATAGATAAAAGTTTTCACAAAAGTTGTTCCTTGTGTTTTCTTGGGTATCCTACTGGAAAAAAAGGATACAAACTTTTATATTTTGATTCTAAAAGGATATTTGTATCAAGGGATATCCATTTTCATGAATCTATTTTTCCCTTTAAATACAATTCCTCTTGCCTTCCTATATTTCCCTCTTCTCCCCCTCTTCACGTTTATGAACTTCCTTTTGGTCCTCCTAATCCACTTCAAGAATCTGTTACCATATCCATCCAAATTAGCATGACCATATTGATCTCCTAGTTCCCCCTTCCGTGAACCTGGTTCACCAACTAGTTCCATTCAACCTATTTCTCCTCATGTGACCATAAATTCACACAGAAGATTTTCCAGAACTCACAAAGACACTACTTATTTGCATGATTCTTACTGCAATAATGTTTACCTCACTAGTCTTACTTCTTTTTGTTTCATTCCTCCCATAAATCCACAAATATTTCCTTTCGTAGCTTTATTCTCTTTTAACCAACAAGTAGTCAATTCCTTTCCTCCATTGATGAACCTATTGGCTATGCACATACTGCTTTGCAACCAGGATGTCGTTGAGTTACCTAAAGGTAAGAGGGCTTTACCATGTAAATGGGGTTATAAGGTGAAACATAAATCTGATGGAAGCATTGAAAGACTTAAGGCTTGACTTGTGGTCCGTGGTGACATTCAAAGAGCTGGGATTGATTTATTGAGACATATTCACATGTTGTAAAGATGACAACAATTCATTGTATTTTAGCCATTGCTACTAAGAAGGAATGGCCACTTTATCAACTGGATGTGAACAATGTTTTTCTCCTTGAAGACCTCAATGAAGATGTATACATGAAATTTCCTGCAGGTTTGGATGCACCTGGTCTATCTCATGTATGTTGACTTAATTAATCTCTCTATGATTTGCTTCAGGCTTCTCGACAATGGTTGGCGAGATAGTAAGTTGCTTTACGATTCAAATGATTCATTCCCTCACCCAAGATTATTGTCTATTTTTCAAGAATTTAGATGGTCTTCTCACTGGCATCGTCTTTATGTGGATGATATCATTAACACATGTGACGATGCTGCCACCATCACTCAGTTGAAGTTGTTCCTTGATGATGAGTCAAAAGTCATAGATTTGGGATTTTTGCACTACTTCTTTGGTCTTGAAATATTCAGGGAAACTCAAGGCTTGATTGTCACTCAACGAAAATTCACTCTCGAACTACTATCTTAGTTTGATTATGAACACCTACATTTTGTCTCTTCACCATTGGATCCTTCTATTAAGATTTTAACTCATTCCAGTGAACTCATTACAGATCCTATTGCATATCGTTGTCTAATTGGTAAGCTCAATTACCTTACTCATACTATACTTGATCTCTCCTGTGTTGTCCAACACTTATCTCAGTTAATGCAAGAGCCTCGTCTTCCCCACTTCGCTGCTGCTTTACGTATAGTTTGATACCTTCGCATGAATCCTGGTCAAGGTCTATTCTTTATTACAGACCCTTCTGTTTCTCTCCTTGATTATTATGACGCAGATTGGGGATCCTGTGTTGATTCACAAAGGTAAGTCAGTGGTTTTTATAATATTTTCGGTAGTTCTCCCATCTCTTTGAAATCCATGAAACAACACTCTATTTCATTGTCAACTGCAGAAGCTGAATATTCTTCCATGCGACACATGGTAGCTGAATTAACATGGCTTAATTGTCTTCTTCATGATTTCGGAGTTCCTCCAACACTCTCATGCATGTTCATTCTGATAGCCCGAAAGCTATACACATAGCCAAGAACCCCGTTTTCCATGAATGAATGAAACCTGTAGAACTTGACTGTCATTTTGTTAGACAACAATTTCTTGTTGGTTTGATCTCTGTTTCCTATGTTCCTTCTCCATCTCAGCTTGTCGATCTCCTCAACAAGCCTTTATCTGGCCCCTCACACCATACGCTTCTAGGCAAGTCGGTCTCGTCTCTCCTCCCTATAACTTGAGAGGGGTGTTGAAAATGATAATGGTGATCACAACAAAGTTAAGGACCAAGTCACAGTAACTATTCCTAACGCAACATCAAATAGAGAGCCCACATCGTAGCAGATTATACATTTTACAATTTTCATTCCAGTTATATTTTTCATGTCATAGCATAATAATCCATTCATAGATGCTTCCAGAATTTGTATAGGTGTACAAAGTTAGTTACATGTTTGTTAACTTTTTAGATTATTTACAGCTTTGCCATTTTGTATTAGATTCAACAACTTGTTCCCTTTAAATTAAATACACTAAGAAATTTCTCATATCTTGCCTTCATTGTTCTTTCAATTTCTATATTAAGATATAATCATTTCACATATAAAAACAAAAGAACACCAAATATAGATTATAGAACTGTTGTTTATTGCATTTTACATATTGAAAATATTTTTTTTTTAATTTTTTTTTATCCAATACAAAGATTTAACACCCCTAAGATACTAGACCATGATTTACCTATCCATACATTACTATAATATGTTTTATTCTCATTTTGGGAACTTGAAATTTTGTGATAATTGTAAACGTGCCTAACATAAGTGTTATCGTAATTTAAGGTATTGTATGGGGGTATATATGTAAATTGACTAATTAGAATTTCAATTAAGTTGAATGTTTTGGTATCAATTATATATATATATATATATATATATATATATATATATATATATATATAGGAGTATATGTATTGAATTTGGGCAGCACAAAATTTTTTGGAGAACACCTTTTGGTGACATCTGTCCATTTGATGAGGATAATTTGTGTAGCTATATATTTCATACCTCCTCTTGTGAATTTAGTATGAATTCAAGTATAGGAACCCTAGAACATTATCTAAAGAGTTTTTCTTCAAAATCAAAAGAAAACTTATCTCCTTTTGGCTAGAATTCAACACAGACATTTCATCTTGATTAGTGATAAAAATTTCTTTTAATACTAAGTAGTGTTTGGTAGTTTATTCATATCTTGTTCAATATAATTTTATTTACTGTGAATAAATATGATTTATAAAAATTAATAGTTCTACAACTCTTATGCTTATTGCAAACTCTAAATTTGCTGCTATGGATTCGAATATGGGACGCAACATAGGACAAGTTCGCTCCAGCTACTAGAATTAGAAATCATGTCTGTTCAAACATATTTTGAGATGATTCTTCATTTTTTGCAATCTTAATAGATGTACCTACATCTTTTATGAAGGATATAAAGTCCAGTTTTGCCGTTTTCTGTTTCAAAACTAAGTTGCGACTTGAAGTACTATTGTTGCACAGAATCACTTTTTTGGGAGCTTAGTAATATTTGTACAGGCTAGGTTTACTTGTGATTATTATCATGTTTTACTTCGACATTATTGAAATACTAGGAATTAAATAAGTTGCTTAATTGTATTTTTAAAGTTGTATATACTCGTGAACAAGTTGAGGACCTTCATTAATTGGTTGGTCTACCGTCTGAAATCTTGAAGTCGTTTTGCGTTATTTCTTTGCTAAAGTGTTGAGGTTTGTGTATAAACATGTACTTGTACTATTTTTACCTTCTAGTATATCTGGAAGTTTATATTGGTATGATGATTACCACTTGTTAATTTGTATAGTTGTGTTGTTTTCGTTTAAGACATTAAAGACTCTTTTATAACTCGCCCACTTATATGGATTGTTTGATCACTTGGCATTCTTGTTGTTAATCTATCCTTCTTGTGGTTGTGACTTTGACACTATTGGCATGCCTCTTGATTCAGATCATTTTCCATCTTGACTCTGTATTTTTAGTTCGTCTTATGTATAGGAGTTGTCCATTATAAGTACGAATTCGGGAGCCACTTTTAGTAAGGTTCTTGGTTCTCTTGTTCATTAGGCTTTGACTATTCTTGATACAGGGTGTTGGCCCTGCTTGATACCTGCTCGTGCTTGGTGTGAAGACATAATGTATATATTAGGCTAGTCTTACTATTTAACCTCTTGGAGAATTGTGCTATGAACGTTATTGACATTTGGAGCTTGAATTATCAAACTTGATACTATTTGTATACTATTTACTTAGTATACTGATTATATTTCAATTATGCTACCCTTGACTTGAGAATGACGACTTGGTGAATCTAAGAGCACCGGATTTGTAGTTCTTACACCACTAAGTTTTATGCTTAGCGATAGTTGTTTCTATTGTAGGGAAAGTTCAAGAGGACGTTAAAGTTTGTCATTGAAGATGGAGGTTTTGAAATCCTTAATGGAAGATCACACTTGTATGTGCGCATATATATTTTTTGTATAAACCTTGGGACTTGTACATGATCTATGTATTGTATATTTACATGAAATTTTGAGTGCTTATTAGTCATGTCATCATGGGTTGTAATACAAGTGTGTTTATACGTTTTTATTTTTTTGGGTTGTGCGAACGCGTGCTTGTAAAATACTAATTTTGTTTATATTTTCTATGTATGTGTGGAGCATGAATCGGTTGATTTCGTACTCGAAAGTTGGTAATATTTTTGTTGTTTTATTCTTAAGTGTGAAGGTATATATGCAATAAAAGCTTGTCGATTTTGCTTAACATATTTTTGGGAGGTTTTTTCGTCATTAGTTAAAATTTAATTCCTGAAATTTTTTGACCTGAATTAAATATTTCAAATGGGCCAGATGCACATCCTTAACTAAATTGTCTGATATGATACTTATCCCTCAATAATATTATATATTGGTATGCCTCGTTAATCTCTTTTAAATCGCAAGATTAAAATTAGGTTTCTTGTGAAGTTGTAGTATCTCTCGGAAAGGGGCGCTACAATTGTTGGTATCAGAGCCTAGGTTTGTGGTTTATAGGTTTTTTTTGTTGTGAGTTACTTGTATAGTTATTTGCTTTCAAAAATATTCTATTTAGAGTTCATGTTCACTTACATGGTTTGCCATATCCTTATTGCATGTACAGTGCACATACTTTATGTACATGTCCTTAATGCAGTGTGATCTTCTCTTTTGAAGGAATTAAGTTATGGCCACTTGTTTTAATCGAACTATGGAAGTTGCTCATGAAGGTTCTGGTGCTTGTGTTTCTCAAGCTCATGCATTGGAAGGGGTTGGAGAACATATCTCGAATGAGAATGTTCCCCACATTAGCGGGTCTGAAGTGGGAAACCATCAATGTGTCAGAGCTGGTTCACATCCTCATATAAGTCACGGGACACAGGCCATGAAACCTCCTTTTCAACAAATGACTGAATTCTTCCACCTCATGGCCGAATCGATGCATGATCTCAATGGGATTAACTTTGATAAAATAAGGAAAATGGGTGGAGTGGAGTTTGAAGGCATGGTTTATCCTACTGATGCTGAACAATGGTTAGATCGCATGGAGAGGGTGTTTGAGAAGTTAGAGTTCTCAGACGTTGCAAAATTTAAGTATGCTATTCCATTATTATAAAAGGATGCTTATGATTGGTGGGTATGTGTTCCGAATTCCAATGTAAAACATCTTGTTCTTTGTTGGGATGATTTTTTTAAGGAATTTTGCATGAAGTATGTACCACCGGCTTATTGTGATGCAAAGAAAAAAGAGTTTTTGAATCTAAGGCATAGAGGCATGTCTATTGCTAAATATGAACAAAAGTTTCAAAGTCTCTCTCGCTATGGGGGTATTTGTAAAGACGAAAGAGATAAGTGCAGGAAATTTGAAGATGGTTTAAATGATTCCATTAGGAAGAATGTGGCGATCGTGCGACATGGGAACTGTTGCAAGTTAGTGTCCGCTGCTTTTACTTGGAACAACTTTATAAAGAAGAAGCTAATAGAAATGAATACAGATTCTGAAAGTCTAGAACAGATTTTGGAATTCCACAAAAAATAGGAAGGTTTGATAATTCTAAGGCTAGTAGTGATAATAGGATAACTTAACAGAAGTGAAACATATCAGATTTTTCTTCAGCTAGCACTCCAAATTATGGCCAAGGCAAGCCTCACGTTCCCACTTGTCGACAATGTGGAATGACTCATTTTAGTACTTGCAGTAGAGCCTTTGGTGCATGTGTAATAGTGGGGGCTTTGATCATAAAGTGAAGGATTGTCCTAATCATAATAATGCTCCTTCCTCAAAAATTGAAGGTTCGGTTCATTAGCCTTCTGTTAATACTCCTCAAACTAATAAAGGTGCAAGGCCTAGAAACACCCAAGCAGTAGGTGCAAGTGGATCTAATCAAAATAGTGGACAAAGAGGTACTGCATGCACTTATGCTATGAGGCAGAGGAATGATTAAGATGGACACGAAATGGTTGTCAGTAAATTTCACTTATTTGGCTTGTGTGTGTTTACATTGTCTGATCCTAGTTCTACACATTCCTATATTTATTCATCACTTGTCCTTCATGAAAATGTGAAATCTTGAGATTTAATTATGATGTGTTTGTTTAAATTCCGTTGGGTTATCAGTTATGTGTAATCGAATTTATCATGAGTGTCCCTTCGTGATTCAAAATCTAATCTTCCCCGCTGATTTGATTGAAATATTTAGCATGGATTTTGATGTTATTATCGGGATGGACTGGATTTATAAAATATCATGCATATGTAGATTCTAGGTCAAATCTTGTGACTTTTAAAGATCCTACATGTTCACATATCATCATACAAGGTGAAAGATCTTTGACATCTAGTATTATTTCTGCGGCCTTGGCAAGAAAGTTGATGCGTCAAGGTTATGGGGCATAACTTTCTCATATAGTTGATACACAGTTAGAGAGCCCTTGTATCAAGGACATAGCTACGGTATGTGATTTTCCAGAAGTCTTTCCAGAAACCTTCCTGGATTGCCTCCGGAAAAAGAGGTTGAATTTCCAATCGAGCTTATTCTAGGATCTAACCCTATTTCCATCACTCTTTATAGAATAGCTCCAGCAAAATTAAGAGAATTGAAATATCAATTGCAAGAAATTCTTGAGGAAGGTTTTATTGGACCTAGGGTTCCTCCTTCGGAAGCTCCTATTTTATTTGTAAAGAAGAATGATGGAACTCTTAGGCTTTGTATTGACTATAGACAATTGAACAGAATAACCATAAAGAATAGATATCCACTACCAAGCATTGATGATCTGTTTCACCAACTAAAAGGTGCTAAAGTATTCTCAAATATCGATTTAAGGTCTGGACATCACCAATTACGTGTTAAAGAGAATGATCTTCCTAAAATAGCTTTTAGAACCCGGTATGATCATTATTAATTTTTGGTGATATCATTCGGATTAACAAATTATCCTACGGTATTTAAGGATCTAATGAATCGAGTATTAAAGACTTACCTTGATCAATTTGTGGTTGTTTTTATAGATGATATCTTAATATATTCCAGAAGTAGTGAAGACCATGATAAACACCTCTGGATTATTTTACAGATTTTGAAGGAGAAAGAACTTTATGCTATTGTGAGTTTTGGCTTGATGAGGTGTCTTTTCTAGGACATGTTGTATCAAGTGAAGGTGTGAAGGTGGATTCTAGTAAGATACAGGCAGTTGTATGGAGACCTCCCATAAGTCCAACTGAAGTAAGAAGTTTCTTGGGCTTAGCATGATACTATAGAAGATTTGTGAAAGGCTTCTCCATTATTACCTCCCCTTTGACTAAACTCTTGAAGAAGGAAGTAATGTTTATTTGGGATGAAAAATGACAAAACATCTTTGCAACACTCAAATGCTTGTTGACCCAAGTGCCTATACTTACTCTACCAATTGCAGGGAAAGAATATGTAGTGTATAATGATGCTTCTCACAATGGTCTAGGATGATTTTGATGCAAGAAGGGAAGGTAATATCTTATGCCTCTCAGAAATTAAAATCGCACTAACTTAATTATCCTACTCATGATCTTGAACTTGTTGTTATAGTGTTTGCTTTAAAAATTTTGCAACATTATTTGTATGGGGAGAAATGTAATATATTCACTGACAAAAGAGATTAAAGTACTTGAGTATTCAAAAGGAATTGAACCTAAGACAGCATAGATGTCGTGAACTCATCAAGGATTATGATTGCACGATTGATTGTCATTCAGGTAAAGCTAATGTGGTTGCCGATGCCTTAAGTCGAAAATCATTCTCAAGCATTTATTTGAGTCCTTTGACGTTGGTACTTGAGTTAAGAGCCATGAATGATGGATTTACACTTGATTTAAATGGTTCAGTTATTTCTAATTTGCAAGTAAGCCAATATTACTTGAACAAGTGAAGGAAGCACAAAAGGTAGATGAAAAACTTGTAAAATTAACTAGAGAGGTCAAAAATGGGGAGAAGCTTGATTTTACATTAACCAAGGATGGTGTCTTACTTTATCAAAATATGTTATGTGTCCCAAATGATGAAAACTTGAGGAGAGAAATATTGAAAGAAGTACATACATCAGCATATTCAATGAATCCTGGAGGTACAAAGATATACCATACTACCAAAGAAAATTATTAGTGGAATGGTATGAAGAGAGACATTATGGAATTCATTTCCAAATGTCTAGTTTGTCAGCAAATAAAGGCAAAACATCAAGTGCTGGTTGGCTTACTATAGCCCTTGTCGATGCCGGAATGGAAATGGGAGAGAATAACTATTGACTTTGTTTCTGGACTTCCTCGCACTCAAAGAAAATATGATGTAATATGGGTGATTGTAGATAGGCTAATACAGTGCTCACTTCTTAGCAATTAGAATTGATTACTCACTTGCGCGTTTAGCCGAGTTGTACATTAATGAGATTGTAAGACTATACGGGATCCCTATTTAAATTGTATCAGACCGAGACCCAAGGTTTACATCTAGGCTTTGGGGAAGCTTAAAGGAAACTTGGGTACCAAGTTGAAATTTAGAACTTCGTTCCATCCTCAGATAGACGGCCAGCTGGAAAGAGTGATACAAAATTTGGAGGATATGTTTCGAGGTTGCATTATGGAGTTTTAGGGTAGTTGGGACAAACACTTGGCCTTAATAGAATTTGTTTACAATAATAACTACCAATCAAATATTGTAATGCCTCCATATGAAGGCTTACACGGAAGAAAATGTCAGACCCCTATTTTTTGGAGTGAAATCGGTGAAAGAAAGCTTATTGGTCCTGAAATGGGCAGCAAACCGAGGAAAAGGTGAAAATTATCAAGGATCCTTTAACAATTTCTTCGGATAGACAAAAGTTGTACGCTGATCTAAAAAGGTGTGACATTGAATAACAAGTTGGAGATAAAGTATTCTTAAAGGTGTCTCCACGGAAAAATATTACGAGATTTGGCCAAAAGGAAAACATAGTCCCCAATTTATTGGGCCTTACAAGATACTAGAAAGGGTCGGACCAGTTGCATATAAATTGGATTTACCACCTGAGTTAGACAAGATCCACAACGTCTTCCATGTTTCTATGTTTAGAAAATACCCTTTTGATCCATCTCATGTTCTTCCAGTTGAATCTATTAAGGTAAATCCTGACTTGACGTATAATGAAGAACCTATACTAATTCAAGCCCGAAAAGTAGAGCAACTTAGGAACAAAAGAATTCCCTTAGTAAAGGTACTTTGGATGAACCATTCGGAAAAATGAGCTACCTAGGAGAGAGAAGAAGACATGAGGACTCAATATCCGCATTTGTTTCCGGACTAGCCTACAGTAATTTCGAGACAAAATTCCTTTAAGGGGGAGAGAGTTGTAACACCCCTAAGATACTAGAACATGATTTACATATCCATACATTACTATAATATGTTTAATTCTCATTTTGGTAACTTGAAATTTTGTGATGATTGTAAACGTGCCTAACATAAGTGTTATCGTAATTTAATGTATTGTATGGGGGTAGTTATGTAAATAGACTAATTAGAATTTCAATTAAGTTGAATGTTTTGGCATCAAGTATATATATATAGGAGTATATGTATGGAATTTGGTTAGCACACATTTTTTTGGGCAACACCTTTTGGTGACATCTGTCCATGTGATGAGGATAATTTGTGTAGCTATATATTTCATACCTCCTCTTGTTAACTTCGTATGAATTCAATCATAGGAACCTTAGAACATTAGCTAAAGATTTATTTTTCAAAATCAAAAGAAAAACTAGCTCTTTTTGGCTGGAATTCAGCACACACACTTCATCTTGGTAAGTGATAAAGAATTTATTTTAATATTGGGTAGTGTTTGGTAGTTTAATCATATATCGTTCAATATAACTTTTTTTACAGTGAATAAATATGATTTGGAAATAAAATTAGTAGTTATACATCTCTTATGTTTATTAAAAACTCTAAGTTGTTGTTATGGATTCGCAATATGGGACGCAACATAGGACAAGTTCTGTCCAGCTACTGGAATTAGAAATCCTGTCTGTTCAACTGTTAGTATTTTGATTATATCTTTTTGTACAAAACATATTTTGAGATGAATCTTGATTATTTGAAAGATTAATAGATGTACCTACATCTTTTATGAATGATATAAAGTCCATTTTTTTCCGTTTACTATTTCAAAACTAAGTTGTGACGTGTAGTACTATTGTTGGACGATAGAATCACTGGTTTGGGAGCTTAGTCATATTTGTACAGGCTAGGTTTACTTGTGATCATTATCCTATTTTACTTCAGCATTATTGAGATGTTAGGAATTAAATAACTTATTTAATTGTATTTTTAAGGTTGTATATACTCGTGAACAAGTTGAGGACCTTTATACATTGGTTGGGCTACTGTCTGAACTCTTAAAGTCGTGTTGAACTGTTTCTTTGCTAAAGCGTTGAGGTTTGTGTTTAAACTTGTAGTTGTACTATTTTTACCTGTCGGTATATCTGAAAGTTTATATTTACACGTTGATTACCTCTTGTCACTTTGCATTATTGGACATTAAATATTCTTGTATAACTCGCCCACTTGTACGGATTGTTTGATAACTTAGCATTCTTGTTGGGAATCTATCCTTCTTGTGGATGTGACTTTGTCACTATTGGAATGCCACTTGATTTGGATCATTTTCCATCTTGACCTGGATTTTTAGTTCGTCTTATGCATACAAGTTGTCCATTTTAAGTATGAACTAGAAAGCCACTTTTAATATGGTTGTTGGTTCTCTCGTTTATAGGGCTTTGACCCTTCTTGATACAGGGCATTGGCCCTTCTTGATACTTCTCGTGCTTGGTGTGAAGAGATGATGTACATATTTGGAGAGTCTTGTTATTGAACCTCTTGGAAAATTATGCTATGAACGTTATTGACATTTGGAGCTTTAATTATACAACTTGATACTCTTTGTATACTGTTTACTTAGTTTACTGATTTTATTTCAATTATGCTACCCTTGACTTGAGAATGATGACTTAGTGAATTTAAGAGAACTGGAACTATAGTTTTATACCACTAACGTTTATGCTTAGCGATAGTTGTTTCTATCTTAGGGAAAGTTCGAGAGGACGGTTGAAGTTGGTCATTGAAGATGGAGGTTTTGAAAGCCATAAAGGAATATCACAGTTGCACATATATATATATATATATATATATATATATATATATATATATATATAGTATAAACCTTGGGACTTGTACATAATCTATGTATTGTATATTTGCATGAAATTTTGAGTGCTTATTAGTCATGTCATCATGGGTTGTAATATAAGTACGTTTATATGTTTTTATCTTTTTGTGGTGTATGAACCCATGCTTGTAAAATACTAATTTGATTTATGTTTTCTAAGTTTGTGTGAAGCATGAACCGGCTGATTTGAGTACTCAGAAGTTCGTAATATTATTGTTGTTTTGTCCTTAATTGTGAAGGTATATATGCACGAAAAGCTTATCTATTTTGCTTAACATTTTTTCGTCATCAGTTAAAATTTCATGCTTCAAAAATTTTAACCTGAATTAAATATTTAAAATGGTGCAGATGCACATCTTAGTTAAATTATGTGTTATGAGACTTATCCCTCAACTAGATTAGATATTGGTATGCCTTCGTTTATGCCTTTTAAATTGCAAGTATTAAAATTAGGTTCCTTGTCAAGTTGTAGTATCTCTCGAAAGGGGCGCTACAAAAAATCCCATTGTCAATATGGTAAAAGGTTTACAAGATCTAGAAAAAGACCTGCACCACTTTTGAACCCCAAATAATGCCATTGCTATTTGTCTATAATATATAATATCAATGTCTTCTCATAAGTTCTCTAGTAAGGGGAACCTACATGACAACCCGCATATATAAGATCCAACATTCTTTAAGTATGTTCCTGAACTTCAGATGCTAAAATTTTCTCAGGATGTAATATTTTATTCCTTACCTCTTGTCTCTTTGATATGAAATATTTGCAATATTACTGATTATTTGGTCCAGCTAAATCTGTGAAATGAGAGATCGAATTTATTGTTGGAATTTTACCATGAAATCTCCGCGGGGGGGGGGGATTTCAAAATGAAAATGTAAAATAAAAGAAACTTTATATGTGGAAATTCAACAAAACAAACTTAAAAGAGTAAAGAGTACAGAGAATAAACAAAAGAAGTAGGCGAAACTCACAAAATACCTGCGTATATATATATGTATATATAGCAAAAGAGGTAACAACAATAAACATTAAATTAATAGTGTCACAGATCTTCAAAAAAAACATAAGAATTTGAAAAAGTAAAGAACAAAGAGAAGAAACTCAAATTGTTAATGACAATTTTAAAAGTAATGGACAATTCTATTTTCATTAGCTTCGTGTTGAACTGATTTCCAGATTTCAAATGACATGCACTCAATTAACCACCCTTGTGTAAGGACAAATAGTATTGTTGTACTTCAATCGAAACTCTGGAAGTGTTATAAGTTGTACTACGTTTATGCAACTTGTGCACCTTAGTAAAAAAGTTTTGTGAAAAGACACCTAGAAGATCAGCACCCAAATCAATGTTAATCGATAAGAATTGTCGATTCTTATGTCAACTAATTATTTATGATTGTTCAAATTATTTTTACTATTTCCAATTCTAGTGGCTTTCCGTAATTTCATGTTGTGGTTTCTGGTTAGTAGTTCTAATCGTAGAATAAATTTTCATGGGGTTCGTCGCTAATGTTGGTGTGTGATATCAACCTCATGATCCAAACAGGATATTAGTAGAAGGTAATTTAAATTTTTATTTCTTATATTTAGGTGTACATTGTATTTTGTCATGTATTGTACATGTTATAGTTTGATTTTAAAGTGCTCTAACTAGTAGACTTCACTTTCTCGAAATGGGTCTAAGCATGTTCACTACAATTGTCTAATTGAACGTTGATATCTAGAAGGCATTGCCTACTACAGTTCTAATGTGTAATATGTGAAAATGTGCTTGCTTCATTAGAGGCATGACATATTAAGATTAGACCAGAAGGCCAATAATAAGACCTGTTGGAATGTATACGTCCACTTACTTAGATGGGACCAGGTCCTCACCACACTGATATGCAGCAAATAAAGAATAATTTACAGAAAGTAAAAATGACAATCACTTTACGTGAAAAACTCCTTGCTCAAGGGAGGTGTAACGACCTATTTAGTCATTTTGAGTAGCAGATTTTATTTCCGGAAAAACTGGCTGATACGACGGACACCACGACGGACCGTCATGGGCACGACGGACCGTCGAGGGTGTCTCGTTCCAGAACACTTAGAATTTTGAATTCGAGTGCTGAAATTGAGCCTCTAAACTATTTGACGGACCTGCAGGACGGACCGTCACAGTCACAACGGACCGTCGTGAGCCCCCGTTTCAAAACACTTCAACTCTTGAGAATTTGGTACTGGGAATAACTCTCTGAACGTTGTGACGGAAGTGCAGGACGGACCGTCGTGGGCAAGACGGACCATCACAGACTCTTCGAGGAAAATGGAGTCTCTGACCATTGCGACGGACCTGTAGGACGGACCGTCGCAGGCACTACGGACCGTCACAGGTTGCGTAATCCCAGGCTGGGTCGGATTTCTGGCTAATTTTTAAAGGGGCGTTTTGGACTATTCCGGCTTTAAATTATAAAGTTAGTGGGTTAATGTTATTAGTTCAATTCCTTGGGGGTTGAAAGGCTAACTTTGAGTTAATGGGTGGGTTGGATTCATCACCTTCTATTCTTGAAATCTTGTGATTTAGGGCAAGAGGAAGAAGGTTTGAGGAAGAAAAATTAGAAAGAGAAAGAGAGGCGCTTGAGAGAGAAGGAGCAAGGCTTCCTTGAAGATTTCTTGTTTGAACACAAATCCTTGGTGAAGGTAGGTTATGGTTTATGCTATTAGTAGTAAAACTCTTAATAGCAAATGATATGTATTGGGTAATCTTGTAAACCCTTCTATATGCTTAATTGTATGCTTGTATGAGTGTGATTATATGTTTGTGATGAAATAAGCATGATGAAGCTTTTGAACCCTAAATCTTGAAGAAACCCTAATTTACTTGTGATTGTGATGCCTTAGTATAAAAGAAGGCTTGATGAACTATGTTATGAGATTGTGATGCCTTAGTATAAAAGAAGGCTTGATGGACTATGTTATGAGATTGTGATGCCTTAGTATAAAAGAAGACTTGATGAACTATGTTATGAGATTGTGATGCCTTAGTATAAAAGAAGGCTTGATGAACTATGTTATGAGATTGTGATGCCTTAGTGTAAAAGAAGGCTTGATGAACTATGTTATGAGAATTGTGATGCCTTTGTATAAAAGAAGGCTTGATGAACTATGTTATGAGATTGTGATGCCTTAGTATAAAAGAAGGCTTGATGGACTATGTTATGAGATTGTGATGCCTTAGTATAAAATAATGCTTGATGAACTATGTTATGAGATTGTGATGCCTTAGTATAAAAGAAGGCTTGATGAACTATGTTATGAGATTGTGATGCCTTAGTATAAAAGAAGGCTTGATGAACTATGTTATGAGAATTGTGATGCCTTAGTATAAAAGAAGGCTTGATGAACTATGTTATGAGAATTCTGATGCCTTAGTATAAAAGAAGGCTTGATGAATTAGGGGATCGGGTGCCACGTTCCGGTACCAGGATAGTATATGAGGATCGGAGTGTCACGTTCCGACACTGGGATAGTATATGGATAGGGTACCATGTTCCGGTACCAGGATAGTATATGAGGATCGGAGTGTCACGTTCCGACACTGGGATAGTATATGGATCGGGTACCACGTTCCGGTACCAGTATAGAATGAGGATCGGAGTGCCACGTTCCGGCACATAGTGTTAGTGGAGCGGAGTGTCACGTACCGACACGAGAGGAATAAGTTCTGAATCTTGAAAGATGTTAATATGCTAAATCTAATGAACCTATTTCCCAAATGAGTATGATATTGAGGCTTGAGTCCTCATAGATGAACTTGGTGGTACTTATTGATGATTAGAGTACTTGTTGTTACTATATGTTGAGTATTATAGTTGATTTGTGAGATTAACTGGTATATATTGTTTTCTATTCTGAGTTGGCCGATGATACCTACTCAGTACGTGTGGTTGTACTGACTCCTACTTGTATGTTTCTTTCTTTGTATTTGCGGAGTGCAGCAAACGTGCCGTCGTCTTCAACTCGACCGCGATTCTAGCCAGTCTTCACTATACCAGATTTTCAGGGTGAGCTAATGTTTCTAGCTTGGACTGGATCTTCTTCTTCCTGTCTTGATGCCTTGAAGTTCCGGCATGGACCAGCTTTTATTCGTTTATGCTTCTTAGACATTTTTAGTTTAGAAATTCGAGTATAGATGTTCTTGTGATGATGACATCCAGATTTTGGGGATATTTATTGTATTTGTTTTCGTATTGAGTTAAGTCTTCCGCATTGTATTTGGTTTAATTTGTTTAGGTTTAGATTGGTTGGTTCGCCCACATAGGAGGGTAGTGTGGGTGCTAGTCGCATCCCCGATTTGGGTCGTGACAAAGTTGGTATCAGAGCGTTAGGTTCGTTGGTATCATTACACAAGAACGAGTCTAGTAGGGTCTTAAGGAACGGTAGGGGGACGCCTTTACTTTTCTTTGAGAGGCTATAAGACTTCAGGAAAATTCCATTCTTTCATTCTTTCTTTCGTGCTATTACTTGGATCCAATTGGTATCTAGGTGATACAAATTGGTATCTGACCATCTTCATTCTATTTTGCAGATGGTTAGAACTAGAGCAACGTCTGCGCCAACACCAACACCGGCAAGACAAGAAACGTCTGAGCTAGCCAGTGGGGCGGTAGCTCAAAGAGAAGTGGTGGCGAAAGGCCGTGGAAGAGGTCGTGGGAGGACATCCTCTAAAGGAAGAGGACAAGCACCTAGCCCAACTAGTACTAGGGCGGTGACTCCCCCACCAACTGAGGAAATGATAAGAGAGGGTGAGGAAGGGGAGAATGAACAAGTGCAGAACGAGGAACTGTCACCCCAACCTACCCCAGAGATGATCAATCAGGTTCTGGCTTATCTTAGCGGGTTATCTGATCGGGGCCAGACCCCTCCAGTGTTTTCTACACCAGCACCTCAGGCTCCGGAGGTACAACATGCGGCTACTGTGGCTCCCCGCATAGATGCTCCATTGGAAATAGGCACATTTCCTCGTCTGACTACAGGGCCTGTAATGATAAAAGATCAGCATGAACTTTTCAGTAAGTTCTTGAAATTGAAACCTCCAGTCTTTAAGGGTGCTGAATCTGAGGATGCTTACGATTTTCTGGTCGACTGTCATGAGCTACTACATAAGATGGGTATAGTAGAACGGTTCGGTGTTGAGTTCGTGAGTTATCAGTTTCAAGGGAACGCCAAAATGTGGTGGCGATCACATGTTGAGTGCCAACCAACAGAGGCACCACCCATGACTTGGGCATCATTCTCTAATTTGTTTATGGAGAAGTATATTCCTCGCACCTTGAGGGATAGGAAAAGAGATGAGTTCTTGAGCCTAGAGCAGGGTAGGATGTCGGTTACTGCATATGAGGCTAAATTCCGTGCATTATCCAGGTATGCCACCCAACTTTGTTTCAGTCCACAAAAACGGATTCGCCGTTTTATGAAGGGTTTGAGGACAGAATTGTGGATTTCAGCCTTACAGGTAGCGGCTACGGCAAAATCCTTCTAAGAGGTGGTAGACTTTGTGATAGAGGTGGAAGGAGTGAAGCCAGGTGACTTCACCACGACATCGACATCAAAAAGGTTTCGAAAGGGAGGTGAGTTCAATGGTTCTTACACTAGAGGACAGGGTTCTGGAGGTTACTCGGTCCGACCAATTCAGTATTCACTACAGACTGTAGTTGGGGGTCTACCTTAGACCGGTCAACACTTCTCCGAGAGACCGATGCTTGAATCCAGAGGGTGTTATGGATGTGGGGAGACTGGACACGTTAGGAGGTATTGTCCAAGGCAGGGTCACAGAACTCCCACAGTCAGAGGTAGAGGTGGTCATGGTAGAGGCCGTTATTCTGGAGGGCGTGGTGGCCGAGGTAATGGTGGTCACCAAAACGACCGAGGTGATGGGAAACCTGGAGCCACTACAACACAACATGATAGGGGCAACGGACAGACAAGTAATGGGGCCCATTGTTACACTTTCCCTGGGAGATCTAAAGCGGAGACATCTGATGCTGTTATCACAGGTAATCTTTTGGTTTGTGATCACATGGCTTCTGTATTGTTTGATCCTGGATCCACATTTTCCTATGTATCTTCTTCATTTGCTACTGGTCTTAATTTACCTTGTGAATTGCTTGACCTACCTATTCGGGTGTCTACTCCGGTGGGTGATTTTGTGATGGTTGAAAAAGTACATAGGTCTTTCTTGGTGACTTTTGTGGGGAGCAACACTTATGTGGATTTGGTTATCTTAGAAATGGTCGACTTCGACGTAATTCTGGGTATGACTTGGCTTTCTCCAAACTTTGCAATCATGGATTGTAATGCTAAAACTGTGACGTTAGCCAAGCCTGGGACAGATCAGTTTGTGTGGGAGGGCGACTATACTTCCACTCCGGTTCGTATCATCTCCTTTCTTCGTGCTAAGAGGATGGTTAGCAAAGGGTGTTTAGCTTTCTTGGCCCATCTCAAGGATGACACTACACAAGTACCTCCACTTGAGTCAGTTTCAGTAGTCCGTGAGTTTCTGGATGTGTTCCCTGCAGATCTTCCTGGTATGCCACCGGATAGGGATATTGACTTCTGCATTGATTTGGAACCGGGTACTCATCCCATTTCTATACCCCCTTATAGAATGGCTCCCGCGGAGTTAAGAGAGTTAAAGTCCCAACTTCAAGAGTTGTTGAGCAAGGGCTTCATTAGACCAAGTGCATCTCCTTGGGGTGCTCCGGTGTTATTTGTGAAGAAGAAGGATGGGAGTTTCCGGTTGTGCATAGATTACCGGCAGTTGAACAAGGTAAATATTAAGAACAAGTATCCCATTCCTCGCATTGATGACTTGTTCGATCAGTTACAAGTTGCTTGTGTCTTATCTAAGATTGACTTGAGATCCGGTTATCATCAATTGAAAATACGGGCAACGGATGTGCCAAAGACCGCTTTTCGAACTAGGTATGGGCATTATGAATTTATGGTAATGTCTTTTGGTATTACGAATGCTCCTGCTTCTTTTATAAGCCTGATGAACGGGATTTTCAAGCCATACCTGGATCTCTTTGTGATCGTATTTATTGATGATATACTGATATACTCAAAGAGTAAGAAGGAACATGAGGAGCATTTGAGAATGGTGTTAGAGTTGTTGAGGAAGAAGAAGCTTTATGCCAAATTCTCCAAGTGTGAGTTTTGGCTAGATTCAGTGTCCTTCTTGGGACACGTGGTTTCTAAAGATGGAGTGATGGTGGATTCATCTAAGATTGAGACGGTGAAAAACTGGGTAAGGCCTACTAATGTGTCAAGAATAAGGAGTTTTGTGGGGTTAGCTAGCTACTACCGCCGATTCGTCAAGGGATTCTCTTCTATTGCGTCCCAATTGACGAACTTGACTAAGCAGGGTGTTCCATTTGTATGGTCGGATGAGTGTGAGGAGAGCTTTCAGAAGCTCAAGACTCTGTTGACTACTGCACCTATCCTTACCTTGCCAGTAGAGGGTAAGAACTTCATTGTTTATTTTGATGCGTCCTATTCTGGTTTGGGTGCAGTGCTAATGCAAGAGAAGAATGTGATTGCTTATGCTTCAAGGTAATTAAAGGTGCATGAACGTAAATACCCGACTCATGATTTGGAGTTGGCCGCGGTAGTATTTGCACTAAAGCAATGGAGACACCATTTATATGGGGTTAAGTGTGAAGTCTATACGGATCATCATAGCCTACAGTATGTCTTCACTCAGAAAGACTTGAATTTGAGACAGAGGAGTTGGATGGAACTACTAAAGGACTACGATATCACTATCTTGTATCATCCGGGAAAGGCTAATGTGGTGGCAGACGCCTTAAGTAGAAAGGCAGGAAGCATGGGAAGTCTAGCTCATTTGCAGGTCTCTAGGCGCCCGTTGGCGAGAGAAATCCAAAACTTGGCTAATGATTTTATGAGGCTAGAAGTAAATGAGAAGGGAGTATTTTTAGCTTGTGTGGAGGCGAAATCTTCTTTTCTTGACCAGATTAAGGGAAAACAGTTTGATAATGAGAAACTAAGGCGAATTTGGGATATGGTGTTGCGAGGAGAGGCTAAAGAAGCAATAATTGATGAGGAAGGTATTTTGAGAATTAAGGGAAGAGTATGTGTGCCACATGTTGATGACGTGATCCACACTATTCTTACAGAGGCTCACAGTTCCGGATATTCCATAAATCCTGGTGCAACCAAGATGTACCGTGATCTAAAACAACACTTTTGGTGGAAGAGAATGAAGTGTGATATTATGGATTTTCTTGCCAAATGTCCAAATTGTCAACAAGTAAAGTATGAACATCAGAGGCCCGGAGGAACACTTCAAAGAATGCCCATTCCTGAATGGAAGTGGGAAAGAATTGCAATGGACTTTGTGGTTGGTCTACCAAAGACATTGGGAAAGTTTGACACTATTTGGGTAATTGTGGACAGATTAACTAAGTCTGCTCATTTCATTCCGGTCAAGGTGACCTACAATGCGGAGAAGTTAGCCAAAATCTACATCTCAGAAATCGTTCGATTGCATGGAGTTCCACTTTCCATCATATCTGATAGAGGTACGCAGTTTACTTCTAAGTTCTGGAGAACCTTGCATGCTGAATTAGGTACTAGATTGGATCTTAGTACTGCATTTCATCCTCAGACCGATGGCCAGTCTGAGCGAACGATTCAAGTGTTGGAAGATATGCTTCGTGCATGTGTGATAGAATTTGGTGGCCATTGGGATAACTTCTTACCCTTGGCGGAGTTTTCGTACAATAATAGCTATCACTCCAGTATCGACATGGCTCCATTTGAAGCATTGTATGGGAGGAGATGTAGGTCTCCCATTGGTTGGTTTGATGCATTTGAGGTCAGGCCTTGGGGTACGGATCTATTGAGGGATTCATTGGAGAAGGTGAAAGCTATAAAAGAAAAGCTTTTAGCGGCTCAAAGTAGACAAAAGGAATATGCGGATCGAAAGGTTAGAGACTTAGAGTTCATGGAGGGTGAACAAGTCTTGTTGAAAGTTTCGCCCATGAAAGGGGTGATGCAGTTCGGAAAAAGGGGTAAGTTAAGTCCAAGGTATATTGGACCATTTAAGGTACTTAAGCGAGTAGGGGAGGTGGCTTATGAATTAGTTTTGCCTCCAGGGCTGTCCGGAGTGCATCCGGTATTTCACGTGTCCATGTTGAAAAGGTATCATGGGGATGGAAACTACATCATTCGTTGGGATTCGGTTCTGCTCGATGAGAATTTGACTTATGAAGAGGAACCTGTTGCAATTCTGAATAGAGAAGTTCGCAAGTTGAGGTCGAGGGAGATTGCATCCATCAAAGTTCAATGGAAGAATCGACCGGTTGAAGAGGCTACTTGGGAGGAGGAGGCAGATATGCAGGAAAAATACCCACATCTGTTTACAGATTCAGGTACTCCTTTTCGCCCTTGTTTTTCTTTCTTTGATCATTCGGGGACGAACGATGGGTAAATTGGTATCTATTGTAACGACCAGTTTAGTCATTTTGAGTAGCAGATTTAATTTCCGAAAAAACTGGCTGATACGACGGACACCACGACGGACCGTCATGGGCACGACGGACCGTCGAGGGTGTCTCGTTCCAGAACACTTAGAATTTTGAATTCGAGTGCTGAAATTGAGCCTCTGAACTCTATGACGGACCTGGAGGACGGACCGTCACAGTCACGACGGACCGTCGTGAGCCCCCGTTTTAAAACACTTCAACTCTTGAGAATTTGGTACTGGAACAACTCTCTGAACGTTGTGACGGAAGTGCAGGACGGACCGTCGTGGGCACGACGGACCGTCACAGACTCTTCGAGGAAAATGGAGTCTCTGACCGTGGGCACGATGGACCGTCACAGGTTGCGTAATCCCAGGCTGGGTCAGATTTTTGGCTAATTTTTAAAGGGGCGTTTTGGACTATTCCGGCTTTAAATTATAAAGTTAGTGGGTTAATGTTATTAGTTCAATTCCTTGGGGGTTGAAAGGCTAACTTTGAGTTAATGGGTGGGTTGGATTCATCACCTTTTATTCTTGAAATCTTGTGATTTAGGGCAAGAGGAAGAAGGTTTGAGGAAGAAAAATTAGAAAGAGAAAGAGAGGCGCTTGAGAGAGAAGGAGCAAGGCTTCCTTGAAGATTTCTTGTTTGAACACAAATCCTTGGTGAAGGTAGGTTATGGTTTATGCTATTAGTAGTAAACTCTTAATAGCAAATGATATGTATTGGGTAATCTTGTAAACCCTTCTATATGCTTAATTGTATGCTTGTATGAGTGTGAATATATGTTTGTGATGAAATAAGCATGATGAAGCTTTTGAACCCTAAATCTTGAAGAAACACTAATTTACTTGTGATTGTGATGCCTTAGTATAAAAGAAGGCTTGATGAACTATGTTATGAGATTGTGATGCCTTAGTATAAAAGAAGGCTTGATGGACTATGTTATGAGATTGTGATGCCTTAGTATAAAAGAAGGCTTGATGAACTATGTTATGAGATTGTGATGCCTTAGTATAAAAGAAGGCTTGATGAACTATGTTATGAGATTTTGATGCCTTAGTATAAAAGAAGGCTTGATGAACTATGTTATGAGAATTGTGATGCCTTAGTATAAAAGAAGGCTTGATGAACTATGTTATGAGATTACGATGCCTTAGTATAAAAGAAGGCTTGATGGACTATGTTATGAGATTGTGATGCCTTAGTATAAAAGAAGGCTTGATGAACTATGTTATGAGATTGTGATGCCTTAGTATAAAAGAAGGCTTGATGAACTATGTTATAAGATTGTGATGCCTTAGTATAAAAGAAGGCTTGATGAACTATGTTATGAGAATTATGATGCCTTAGTATAAAAGAAGGCCTTATGAACTATGTTATGAGAATTGTGATGCCTTAGTATAAAAGAAGGCTTGATGAATTAGGGGATCGGGTGCCACGTTCCGGTACCAAGATAGTATATGAGGATCGGAGTGTCACGTTCCGACACCGGGATAGTATATGGATCGGGTACCACGTTCCGGTACCAGGATAGTATATGAGGATCAGAGTGTCACGTTCCGACACCCCGATAGTACATGGATCGGGTACCACGTTCCGGTACCAGGATAGTATATAAGGATCGGAGTGTCACGTTCCGACACTGGATAGTATATGGATCGGGTACCAGGTTCCGGTACCAGGATAGAATGAGGATCGGAGTGCCACGTTCCGGCACATAGTGTTAGTGGAGCGGAGTGTCACGTACCGACACGAGAGGAATAAGTTCTGAATCTTAAAAGATGTTAATATGCTAAATCTAATGAACCTATTTCCCAAATGAGTATGATATTGAGGCTTGAGTCCTCATAGATGAACTTGGTGGTACTTATTGATGATTATAGTACTTGTTGTTACTATATGTTAAGTATTATAGTTGATTTGTGAGATTAACTGGTATATATTGTTTTCTATTCTGAGTTGGCCGGTGATACCTACTCAGTACGTGTGGTTGTACTGACTCCTATTTGTATGTTTCTTTCTTTGTATTTGCGGAGTGCAGCAAACGTGCCATCGTCATCAACTCGACCGCGATTCTAGCCAGTCTTCACTATACCAGATTTTCAGGGTGAGCTAATGTTTCTAGCTTGGACTGGATCTTCTTCTTCCTGTCTTGATGCCTTGAAGTCCCGGCATGGACCAGCTTTTATTCGTTTATGCTTCTTCGACATTTTTAGTTTAGAAATTCGAGTATAGATGTTCTTGTGATGATGACATCCAAATTTTGGGGATATTTATTGTATTTGTTTTCGTATTGAGTTAAGTGTTCCGCTTTGTATTTGGTTTAATTTGTTTGGGTTTAGATTGGTTGGTTCGCCCACATTGGAGGGTAGTGTGGGTGCCAGTCGCGTCCCCGATTTGGGTCTTGACAGGAGGAAAACAATGACTTGTTTTCAATAGGACTTTTCAAAACCACTTTCACTGTTCTTCAATAAGCAAAAGTAAAATTCGGTTACAAAACAAGAGATTAACCTACTAATTTCCCCACTAAGTAATACACCCTTTCACTTAGCTGAGCATGAGAAGATACAACATTGTTCTCTATACTAATCCTACCTTATTTATATAAACTAGAAGTAAAAGCCTAAGTTACCTGTAACCCAAACACTTACAATGATTTACTCAAGATTGAAACGTTTCTATGACAGTTGAAACGAATCCTACAATCTAAGAATGATTGCAAGTAAGCAAAATACAGAAAATATAAAAGGCAATAAATCACTTTGAACGGTATGTTTGTTGTTCTTGAAGCTTTAATTTTTTTACCCCATTTTGTGAATCAATGATATTATTATTTGATGTTTGATATATATAAAATAATAGATTATTATCCATCAAATAAACAACATAGTAGTTCTTGATTGGTGAAGTACTCAGCGCTTCACCAACCTTCCGGACGCAGATAACTCTTATAGTTGTCCAGCCTTCTGACCACTTGGACTAGTTCTAAACACTGTAGAGGATCAGTCCCCTGCACTTGAGAGAAGATCATCAAATGAAGCATAGAGCGTTTATCAAGACAACTATGATATATGAAATAGCCCAAAGTTTGAGTAATAGTAAAATAATAGTCAAATATGAAATGATAACATACCTAAACTGTAAAGTTCTCCTCGTTTACACAGTGTAGCTGAATTGCACTATTATGTAACAATTCTCCAAATGAGTAGACAGTATTACGAAAAACAAAGTCCACTTTCCTTTAGCGTAAAAACATTTCTAGTATTGATTTCCATTGTGCTATAGAGTAACTAACATAAACTCATTTATTCTTCATAGATAAAAGTAGTTCTTCATAAAGCCATTAATTGACCATATAGTAAGAAAATAAAGATAAGCTTAATTAGTTCCCCCTCTTTCTCTCTTTCCTGCAGTTGAATTTTAAATGATGAACAAACACTAAGCTTAAACTTTTATTGGAGAAAGCAGCACATACTCATAGTCGTATTGATAGAAAAATCTCATCATCACATAGACTGCGGAGAGAAGTTAAAATATCTAATTGAGCTTCTCGATTCACATATCCAATCAAAATTAGTAGTTTCCAGCAAAACTATCGGGTTCAAAACTCCCGAGTACTGTAGAAGAGAAAATATCCACTTGTTTTATTACATACCAAAATCATGAAGAATTAATTCAAGAATTGTTGAATTGAGAAAGATATGGCCAAAAAAGAGGGGTCCAACAGATCTACACGCACAAATAGCGAAGATGAAAGAGAAACAAGATGTATTGCATCTCCAAACAAAATATAGGCAGTAAAAAATATTTTTCTCAGAGGAAATCAACAACAGAAAATAAGAAGAACAAAGATACAATAGAAAGAATAAAGAGGAATTACCATGTGGGGGTACTTGTCCTCATTAACAACCCTCGTGTTTTCAAGCTTAATGTTGAAATACTGATCAACTGAATGTAGTGTTCCTCGAATAGCCAAATTCCTCTTCAATTCCACAGTCACTTCTCTGCCCACCAGATCCTTGAAGTATGAAAAAGAACTTACTGGAAAACATACAGTGGGCCAGGAGTAAAACCAAGTTAGAATATAAGCCAAATAAACTCATGAAAAAAAAATCAAATATGAATTAATTCAAATGAGGTAATAATTCTACTCTAGAACACTCGAAGATATTAAAGCAAACATCAATTGTATACAAATTAGGCATGAATTAAGTTTTAAGTTGTGGAGTCTGATTAATATTTGATGTACTGTCATATATTAATGTTCATGCGGTTCAACCTGAATTTTAGTTTGTACTGTTCATTCTTCATTTATTCTCTGCAACAAAAAATACTCTGAATTATTAATAAATATATAACCATCGCCGAGAAAGTTTACTTATGGGGTGTTTCCACGAAATATTGGTTTCTCTCTTTATCTCTCTAGATCTCTCATCTCTCTGTCTCGAAAGTTCTTTTATTCTTTATTCATCAAGTGTGTGTACGGATTCAATCCTAACAACTGGTATCAGAGATAAAAAGTCAACACGGTCATTGAAGATGGATAGTTATAAGCTTGGAATCGAGAAGTTTAATGGATCCGATTTCAGTTTCTGGAAGATGTAGATCAAGATTATCTGTACCAGAAAGATCTTCACAAACCGTTGACCGGGGTAAAGCCGGAATCCATGACGGAGGAGAAGTGGAAGCTCAAGGATTGTCAGGCTCTAGGGTTGATCCAGTTGACTTTGTCAAGAAACGTAGCATTTAACATCGTGAAGGAGAAGACTACGTCCGATCTATTGAAGTCACTGTAAAAAATGTATGAAAAATCATCGACGATGAACAAGGTATATTTGATGCGTAGATTGTTCAATTTACAGATGCTTGAGAATGGATTTGTTTCTGATTATATAAATGAGTTCAATATGATTGTGATTCAACTCAATTCTATGGATATAATTTTGAAGATGAAATTAAGGTGTTGATTTTGATGTCATCTCTGCCCGAGTCTTGGGATATTGTTGTTGCTGTGATTAGCAGTTCCCGTGAATCTGAGAAACTGAAGTTTGATGAAATCCGTGATGTTGTTTTTAGCTAAAATATTCTCAAACGAGAAGCGGGTCATTCATCGGGCAGTGCTCTCAGCGTTGACCGAAGGGGGAGAAGTAAGACAAAAGGCCAAAATCAACATGGTCGATCAAAATCAAAGAATCGAGAAAAATCCCCGAACAGATCAAACGTGACTTGTTGGAACTGTGGAGAAAAATTGCACTTTTGATCGTGATGTACAAAGCCAAAAAAAGGAACAGAATCATAAATCTAAAGATGACAATGATTATGTAAATTCAGCAAAGGATATTGAGGATGCTCTAATCCTTAGTGTGAACAGTCTAGTTGAATCATGGATTTTGGATTCTGGTGCATCTTTCCATTCGTCTCCAAGCAAGGAGTTGTTCCAAAATTTCAAATCTGGAAATTTTTGAAAGGTGTATCTTGCTGACAACAAAGACTTAGAGATTGAAGGAAAGGGGGATGTTTGCATAAAGACCCCCTCAGGAAACCAATGGACATTGGAGGATGTAAGATACATTTCTGGGCTCAAGAAAAATATGATCTCTATTGGTCAGTTGGATAGCATGGGATATGCAGCAGAGTTTGGGAAACGTTCTTGAAATATTGTGGAAGATGCCATGGTAGTAGCTCGTGGCACCAAATCTGGAACCTTGTACACCACTGCAGGCTGTATTAACATGGTTGATGTTGCTGAAGGTGCTTTCGGTTCATGTTTGTGGCATAACAGACTTGGACACATGAGTGATAAAGGAATGATAATGCTTGTTTTAAAAGGAGCATTAGACGACATGAAGTCTGTTGATATGGGTCTTTGTGAGAGCTGTGTTATGGGCAAACAGAAAAGAGTAAGCTTCATAAAGACTCCTAGAGAGCCAAAGAAAGTGCGAATAGAAATGGTCCATACAAATGTTTGGGAACCATCGCCAGTATCATCACTTGGAGGATCCAAATTCCATGTTACCTTCATTGATGATTACAACATAAAGGTATGAGTTTACATTTTAAATCATAAGTAAGATGTGTTTGCAACGTTTAAGAAGTGGAAAGCTGAAGTTGAGAATCAGACCGGTTTGAAAGTCAAATGCCTAAGGTCTTATAATGTAGTAGAGTATGACAAATAAGAGTTCAAGGCATTCTGTACAGCTAAGGGAATCAGATTGATGAGAACAGTTCCTGGTAAGGCAAGGCAGAGTGGAATTGCTGAGAGGATGAACAGAACATTGAATGAGCGTGAAGGAGTATGAGGATACACTGTGGGCTGCCCAAAGCATTTTTTACGGATGCTGTGAGCACAGCTGCATACTTGATAAACAGGGGACCATCAGTTCCTTTAGGTTTCAAGACTCCAGAGGAGGTGTGGACAGGAAAATAACTCAAGTATTCACACTTGAGGACTTTTGGTTACACTGCTTATGTTCATGTTGATCCTGAAAAAAGAGACAAGCTTGATGCCATGGCTCTAAAGTGTTACCTCATAGGCTATAGTTCATATTTTTTTGGTTACAGGTTTTGGGATGACAAGAACAGAAAGATCCTGAGACATTGTGATGCGAAATTTGACGAGTATGTCCTATACAAGGACACAAAGCAAGAAGGTTCTAGAGATTACAAAGCAAGTAGGAAATTTTGGAAGTGACAATAAAGCCTTAGAGATTGAAGGAAGGGGGGATGTTTGCATAAAGACCCCCTCAGGAAACCAGTGGACATTGGAGGATGTAAGATATATTTCTGGGCTCAAGTGAAATCTGATCTCTATTGGTCAGTTGGATAGCATGGGATATGCAGCAGAGTTTGGGAAAGGTTCCTGAAATATTATGGAAGATGCTATGGTAGTAGCTCGTGGCACCAAATCTGGAACCTTGTACACCACTGCAGGCTGTATTAACATGGTCGATGTTGCTGAAGGTGCTTTCGGTTCATGTCTGTGGCACAACAGACTTGGAAACATGAGTGATAAAGGAATGATGATTCTTGTTTAAAAAGGAGCATTAGAGGGCCTGAAGTCTGTTGATATGGGTCTTTGTGAGAGCTGTGTTATGGGCAAACAGAAAAGAGTAAGCTGCATAAAGACTTCTAGAGAGCCAAAGAAAGTGCGGATAGAAATGGTCCATACAAATGTTTGGGAACAATCGCCAGTATCATCACTTGAATGATCAAAATTCCATGTTACCTTCATTGATGATTACAACTTGAAGGTATGAGTTTACTTTTTGAATCATAAGTCAGATGTGTTTGCAACGTTTAAGAAGTGGAAAGCTGAATTGAGAATCAGACCAGTTTGAAAGTCAAATGCCTAAGGTCTGATAATGGAGGAGAGTATGACAATCAGAGTTCAAGGCATTCTGTGCAGCTAAGGGAATCAGATTGATGAGAACTGTTCTTGGTAAGGCAAGGCAGAGTGGAATTGCTGAGAGGATGAACAGAAAATTGAATGAGCGTGCAAGGAGTATGAGGATTCACTGTGGGCTGCCCATAGCATTTTTTACGGATGCTGTGAGCACAGCTACATACTTGATAAACAGGGGATCATCAGTTCCTTTAGGGTTCAAGACTCCAGAGGAAGTGTGGACAGGAAAAGAACTCAAGTACTCACACTTGAGGACTTTTGGTTACACTGCTTATGTTCATGTTGATCCTGAAAAGAGAGACAAGCTTGATGCCAAGGCTCTAAAGTGTTACCTCATATGCTATGGTTCTGATTTTTTTGGTTACAGGTTTTGGGATGACAAGAACAGAAAGATCCTGAGACATTGTGATGTGACATTTGACGAGTATGTCCTATACAAGGACACTGAGCAAGAAGGTTCTAGAGATTACAAAGCAATTAGGAGTTGAGGTTAAGTTGGAGAAGAGTAACCCCAGATATGTTAAAGCAGACACTCAACCAACTCCTATGGAAGAATCTGAAGCGGAGCAAGTTACACCTGAGCAGGTGTTAAGGAGATCATCCAGAACCATCAGGACACCAGATAGGTATTCACCTTTATTACACCATCTATTGCTGACTGATGAGGGGTAACCAGAGTCTTTTAATGAGGCCCTACAGGTGGAGGATTCGATAAAGTGGGAGCAAGAAATGGATGATGAGATGAGGTCATGGAGAATAACGACACATGGGTGTTGACTGAGTTACTTGCCGGGAGAAGAGCTTTGCTGAAAAAGTGAATGTTCAGAATCAAGACTGAACCAGATGGCAAAAGAAGGTCCAAGGCTCGTTTAGTGGTTAAAGTATATTCACAAAGGAAAGGTATTGATTATGCTGAAATATTTTCTCCTTTTGTGAAATTAACCTCTATTCGAATTCTGTTGAGTATTGTTGCATCGGAGAATTTGCATCTAGAGCAAATGGATGTAAAAATAGCATTTTTACGTGGAGATCTGGACAAAGATATCCATATGCAGCAACCAGAAGGATTTTTGGTTCTTGGCAAGGAACACATTGTGTGCAAGCTCACCAGGAGCGTGTATGGACTAAAGCAAGAACCAAGGCAGTGGTACAAGAAGTTTGACTCCTTCATGACCAAGAGTGGATTATGCAAAGCTGAAAAGGATCCTTGTTGTTACTTCAAGAAATACATTGATTCATATGTCTTTTTACTCTTGTATGTGGAAGATATGTTGATTGTAGGATCTAGTATGAGGGAGATTAACAATCTAAAGACAAGGTTGTCTACACAAATTTTTAAAGAACATACTTATAAAACTGCGTTTAATGTTCCATTTGGTCAATATGAATGGAATGTTATGCCTTTTGGTTTAAAAAACGCACCTTCTGAATTTCAGAAAATTATGAATGATATTTTTAATCCTTATATGGATTTTATTATTATTTATATTGATGATATTCTTGTTTATTCTAAAACATTAGATTCTCATATAAAGCATCTTGATATTTTTAAAAAAATTGTTATTCAAAATGGTCTGGTTATATCTAAAACCAAGATGAGTCTTTTTCAAACAGATGTAAGATTTTTGGGTCATCAAATTTGTCAATGGAGAATTACTCCAATTCAGAGCAAGAGACTGCTCTGTGGTTTTAACCACCTGCTTAGTAGACAATTTATCAAACCATCTATAATCATACACTGTAGGACCCACTTGGTCCATTATTAGTTGTAGGACCCACTTTTGGGGTCCATTTTAATATAAAGATACCATCAGGTATGTTTGGAGATGCCTCAAATATTGGTTATGGAGGTATACTAAAACAAGTAAATCCCCATGATAAAATTGAATATCTTATTAGATTTCATTCAGGCAAATGGTCTGAATCTCAGCGCAAATATGCGACTGTAGCGCATGAAATGCTTTGTATTGTTAAATGTGTTTTGAAATTTCAAGATGATTTATATAATCAGAAATTTATTATTAGAACTGACGCTCAATCAGTTAAATTTATGTTTGATAAAGATTTCAAACATGATATTTCAAAATTAATGTTTGCTAGGTGGCAGGCCCAATTAGCACCGTTTGATTTTGAAATCCATTATAAAAAGGGAAGTGATAACTCTCTCCCTGATTTCTCATCAAGAGAGTTCATTAGTTCTTAAAAATGTCTCGTCATATGTCTCCTTATTGTTATTTGATTGGTGATAAAACACTTATTTCTATTTTTAAAGTTTTAGAATCTTTAAATTATGATTTAAAAGAAATATAATTTCTTTTTTAGATGTTTCATCTGAAACTTTTTCCATATCTGGTTCTTTGGCTAAAGAGGCATATGTATTACTTTGCTCTCTTTTTTGCAAATAAGCTTGTGGATTTAAAGAACATTAAATGTTATAAATGTGGAAGATTTGGTCATCTTGCAAATAATTGCAAAGCTGATAAGTTCAAAGCTTTACAAGCGGATGAACAAGTTGTTCAATTATTAAATAAGAGGGATATTGACCTCTACAAATCCAGATATAATTGGATGCATATTGGTATGATACAAATTGCCTTCAAACCATTAACTCTTAAAGGGTTACCTGAAACGTTTTTAGCAGCTCTAAGAGATGCTAGAAACCTTGATTTCAGACAATCGCTTATGGGTTCTATTGAAATATACTGGCCCGTAAGCAACGGTAGATTCAATAGAACCCATAAGCGATTGTCTGAAATCAAGGTTTCTAGCATCTCTTAGAGCTGCTAAAAACGTTTCAGGTAATCCTTTAAGAGTTAATGGTTTGAAGGCAATTTGCACCATACCAATATGCATCTTAAAGGGTTACCTGAAACGTTTTTAGCAGCTCTAAGAGATGCTAGAAATGTTTCAGGTAACCCTTTAAGAGTTAATGGTTTGAAGGCAATTTGTATCATACCAATATGCATCCAATTATATCTGGATTTGTAGAGGTCAATATCCCTCTTATTTAATAATTGAACAACTTGTTCATCCGCTTGTAAAGCTTTGAACTTATCAGCTTTGCAATTATTTGCAAGATGACCAAATCTTCCACATTTATAACATTTAATGTTCTTTAAATCCCTTGTAGAAAAGTTTTTAGCAAACCTTGTTGCTTTCCTATGGGATTTCTTTTCTTCTTTTTTCTCTTTATGTCATTTTGAACGATGACGTCTTTTTTGATATCTTTCTTCAGGTCTATTAGTCCTTTGTTTTCTTCTAGCTGTTCCATAGCTAGGACCTTCATGACTTATAGGAGAAATATGTGGTATTTCTGGTAATCTTCTGTAACCAGAAAAGGATCTTCTATTATAGATCGGAGAGTTATAAACAGAGGAGTTATCAGAAAACTCTATACAAACTTTTTCATCAGGATTTTGAGAAATATGGGAATAGTCACTATTAGTGACTTCTTCAGCAACTTGTCTTTGAGACACAGCATTATTTAAAATCCATTTATCAGGAAAATTAATAGGCCTTCTTGTCGTAATTTTTGATTTAACAAAATTAGTTTCGACAAGGATAGTTTCACTAGATGAATCGTATAACTTACATCTAGGATTCAGAGTAGTTAAAAGCTTATAATAAATTCTATAAGAAAGACATATAAGCTCAGATCCGATTGCATAGTTATATCCATGCGTTTTAACGTTTAACGTAAGAGCATCAAGAATATTCCTGTCTGATAAAGACAATTGCAAATTAGGTTGAGTATTGAAATATACTGGCCCGTAAGCACAGAAGGCTGGCGGTAGTCCGCACGGCCATCCAGATCAGGATTTAACATGAACCCAGGTTATGAATTGAAACGTATTATAGTTATGTTAAAAATTTTATCCTAAATTTCGACTGTATGGTATCTTTACTCGAGCATGGGATTCATCTCCAAACATAAATAGATAGCAGTTCTTAACAGGGTTTCAGGCTGCCCCTAACTTCAACTCAACGGGGACTTACAATACCACTGCTCGCTATGTATTCATATTCAAGATTTACCACCATCTCAATATCATCCCCTGAGGTATAACCTGAGGATTTTTCTGATTTATCAGAAGAATTAGAATCTGAATCTGAATACATAGCGAGCAGTGGTATTGTAAGTCCCCATTGAGTTGAAGTTGGGGGCAGCCTGAAACCCTGTTAAGAACTGCTATCTATTTATGTTTGGAGATGAATCCCATGCTCGAGTAAAGATACCATACAGTCGATATACCTCAAAACCTTGAAGGACCTACAGTATGAAGTGACTTAGCCGGCCATATAGGCGGCAACTACAGAAGATGATAATAAAAACAATTAAGGAAAATAAAATTATACCTTGAAGAAGTTCTTCAATCCAAAGCAAGATTTTTTTATTTCACACAAGAGAGAGATTTACAATAGAGAGAGAATAGGAAAATAGAAAAACAAACTACTGAAGGCTTGCTCTCAAATGAGAATTAGGCCTTCTTTTATAGACAAGAAAAAGTAAAATGGACCCCAAAAGTGGGTCCTACAACTAATAATGGACCAAGTGGGTCCTACAGTGTTTTAAACTATTACAGATAAGATCGAACTATATCTTATCTTTTCCTTTTAACTTTTTAACTATTGTATTTTCTTGTTCTTTGATAGAAGCTAGGAAATCTTCCACTTTGTTCAACTGATTCTCAGTTAGTTCCATATCATCTTGATTTACTGATTGTGCATCATTGGTATGACCACTATGTCCACTCTTCATTGAAGTATCTGATTTTTCAAAGTCTAAAATATTTTCCATAAGATTTCGTTTAACTTCTTCTAAATAATTATTAATCATTTCTTGTTTATTTCCATCTTGAATGGAAATTCTTCGTGCAATGTGCTTGATGGATGAATTTTCCACATTTAATTCTTTCTTTGGAGCATCTTCATATGCTTTGATAGTATTCTTGATTTGATCAATTAGTTCTTGACCATATAATTCACCCTTTGTAGGATCAGTTCTATTTAATTTTTCCCAAAAATTATTGAAATATTTTCGATATAAACAAGGAATGTTGTCTTCTAGGGTATAACCCACTTCTGGAATCCATTTGTGGATCCAAGGTACAGAGAATTCAATAAAGAAATACATCTGATCTATGTGACCAATGTTTGGAATATGATCTTGAACATATAAATTCATTAAGAAAGGGGAAATCTTTACCCATTGGTTATATAATTTTAAGAAATTATAAGGTAAAATCTTTTTGGTAGGGCCATGAATAGTCCACCAATTTATAAACCAATTTGGCAAATTTTGAGAGAAAACTTTTGCACAGATTTTTAAAAACCAAGTGTGCTTGAGTTTTTCATTATTATAATAAAAAACTTTATGAAATGCTTGGATATAATCCCAATAAGTAAAGTTCATATTTACCTTATTTATGGAAACTATTTTTTCCTGCATTGTGGATATTCCCCAATCTTCCATAGATATAATCTGTTTAATAGTCATTTTTGAGAAGTTATAAACATTCTCATTGTAATCTGAGGTAAAGTGCTGAAATTCTGCACTTCCTGTATTACTTAATATATATTCATAGTATGACCGGGTCTTATATGATTCTCCAGGGAAGTATAATCCCTTTGTTAAGTATCTTTGAAGTATTTTCCAAGGATCGTTACTCCTTTGAATATCGGAGTTTTCTAAAAGAAATATAATTTCTTTTTTAGATGTTTCATCTGAAACTTTTTCCATATCTGGTTCTTTGGCTAAAGAGGCATATGTATTACTTTGCTCTCTTTT
>CM064969.1:64122384-64181394 GCA_032847665.1 Solanum chilense
CTTTCAAGATTCATTATCTTTCTTCCTCTTGTGTCGGTACGTGACACTCCGATCCATATTCTATCCTGGTGTCGGAACGTGACACTCCGATCCTCATTCTATCCTGGTACCGGAACGTGGCACCCGATCCATATACTATCCTGGTGTCGGAACGTGACACTCCGATCCTCATTCTATCCTGGTACCGGAACGTGGCACCCGATCCATATACTATCCTGGTGTCGGAACGTGACACTCTGATCCTCATTCTATCCTGGTACCGGAACGTGGCACCCGATCCATATACTATCCTGGTGTCGGAACGTGACACTCCGATCCTCATTCTATCCTGGTGTCGGAACGTGACACTCCGATCCTCATTCTATCCTGGTACCGGAACGTGGCACCCGATCCATATACTATCCTGGTGTCGGAACGTGACACTCCGATCCTCATTCTATCCTGGTACCGGAACGTGGCACCCGATCCCCTAATTCATCAAGCCTTCTTTTATACCAAGGCATCATCAATCTCGTTATATAATTTATCAAGCCTTCTTTTATACTAAGGCATCATCATTCTCATTATATAATTTATCAAGCCTTCTTTTATGCTAAGGCATCATCATTAACAAAGTGAATTAGGGTTTCTTTCAAGATTTTGGATTCAATAACTTCATCATGCTTAGTTTATCACAATTATATCATCACATCAATGCAAGCATACAATTAAGCATATAGAAGGGATTACAATACTACTAATACATATCATTCGCTATTAAGAGTTTACTACGTATAGCATAAACCATAACCTACCTCCACCGAAGAATTTGATCAAGCAAGAAGATTCCCCAAAGCTGTGTTTTTCCTCCCTCTCGATCGTTCTCTTTCCCTCTTCTTTGTTCTTTCTATTTTTCTTATTCAAACCCTCTTTCTTTTACCCTAATTAGCATGTAATTAAGTATAAAAGATGACAATAATGACCCACTAATTAACTCAAAGTTACCTCTTTTATCCCCCAAGAAACTGAGTTATTAATATTAATCCACGAAATCTATAATTATAGAAGGAATAGTCCAAAACGCCCCTTTAAAACTTAACCAGAAATCCAACCCAGACTGGGATTACGCAACCTGTGACGGCCCGTCGTGCCTGCGACGGTCCGTCCTGCAGGTCGTCGCAAAGTTCAGAGACTCAATTTCCACCCAAGAGTCTGTGACGGTCCGTCACGCCTGTGACGGTCCTTCCTGCACTTCCGTCACGACGTTTAGAGAATTGTTCCCAGTACCAAATTCTCAAGAGTTGAAGTGTTTTGAAACGGGAGATCACGACGGTTCGTCGTGCCTGTGACGGTCCGTCCTGCAGGCCCGTCGCAGAGTTCAGAGAGTCGATTTCAGCACCCAAATTTCAGAATTCCTAAGTGTTTTGGAACGAGACACCCTCGACGGTCCGTCGTGCCCATGACGGTCCGTCGTGGTATCCGTCGTCTCAGCCAGTTTTTCCAGAAATAAATCTGCTGCTCAAAACGACTAAACAGGTCGTTACAAATTAACACTTCTATTTTCAGCTAGACTTACAATTCAATACTCATTATTAAATTGTAAGTTATTATTAGGTAGAAAAAAAAACAATCTCTACATCTTCCACATAGTAATAGTTACGATTTTTCATAATCATAGTATTTTTTAATAATTAATAATAATGATTTGCCATTAAACATTTAATTATATTTGAATTCTTTTACCTATTATATTCTTAGATTATAGTTTTATTTCTACATTACATTTAAATGTTATAAAATAAATTAAATATTAAATAGTAAATAATAAATCAACATATTAGTATACATAAATAACCACTAACTCTTCATAGTGTAAATATATTTAACTTCCATTAATGATATTCATTATGTTTTTAACTCTCGCGTCACATCGATAATCTCTTATGGATTAATATCATATTTATGTCAATTCTTTGTATTCCTCAATGTTATCCTATAAATAGTGGCATTTGACACAATAATGTACACACTTAGACCTATTGAAAAGAATCTCTTGCGCTCTTCTTTTATCTCTTTTTATTTGTTAGTTTAAGATTTATGTTTCTTGTTTGTCGTTATTATACATATGTTGTTGTTATTATTGAGAATTACCATGATTTGTTGTTTTGTATACATCAATCTAGTGTGTGATATTTTAATATCCTCATTTGAATATTGAATTTGTACATTAATTAGTTACTTTTACTATATGCACTTTTAGACAATTTTAGAGTTAGAGGTATATTCTTTTTATTAAGAAGATATGTGTACTTTTTATCTAAATAATGATGAATAATTTTCGTAAATACCAAATATTTGAAGGGAATAACATATGTCATTTGTAATACAAAATTTATATAAAGTATTATGGGATAAATGTGCAACGCACGTTTCCAGGTCTAATTTCTTAAAAAAATATTTTAATATTGATTGGATATGCATTTTAAAAATAAAAAATTGATTATAAATTTTGTGATTTTAAATTATACATGCATACAAAAATCTATATATATATATAAATCTGAATCCAAAACCGCTGATGTGGCACCTCTATATGGCCTCTATTTGTTTCTTTTTTTTCTTTTTTTTATTATTTTCATAAAATATTTTTTTATTAATTATAAAATTCAATCATATTTAATATTGTAATTATATAAAATGAGTTACAAAAAACCCCCACCTATTGACATTCTCTACTTAAATAACATGTCTTTTCAATTCTCTTTTAACTATTTTTAATGCTTATTTTATCTATAAATACCAATCATCTATGGAGATGTTGCATGTTCATTTCTATTTTCTCATTCTTTCTTTTTAGTAGTATAATCTTTTATATTTTATTTTCTTCATCTTTTTCTTCATCAATCATGTAGTTAAGTAATAAAAAAAAGAAGACATTGAAAATATGATGTCACGATATGATCTTCACTTTGATGAAGATCATCGGTAAATTCTTGAAAGATTCATCACATTATTTGGTACAAGTTCAACAAAATGAAGAAAGAAACTTAATTATCTTGGAGATTCATGCATAGAGAGTTGTAGTAGTATAAAAGTTTGATTGATTTTCAAACATTTTGAAGATTCATTGTTTTATTATTTTGATTTCAATTAACATTATTTTGTTCTCTTTTATTTTATTTCTTCATTTTGAACAAAAAATGATTATTTCATTCATTGTTGTTGTTGAAGATGAAAAGATGCACATTTTTGTTTTTGTATATATATATATATATATATATATATATATATATATAATTAATATTTTAGATTTTTCCATGGTTGAATTAAAGGTATATCACCTATGGTACACTTTTTTAATATCTACTGAATATTTTTGTCTCTAAAAGTATATGATATGGTTTAGTATATTAGTAATCAATCACAAAATAAATAAATAAATATGTTTTTTAGTATTGAATATTTTTAATGCTATATTCGAATTGAGCACACCCGATATCACTTTGTAAGAATACACTACATTAAGTTATAATGAAACCATATGAGAATATATGTAAATTTGTGACTAATAAAATTAATTTCGAATAGAGAACTTTTTTTATTGTAATTTGCTATTAATAACATTTTCAGTCTCTTTTCTTTTCATTTTCTCCTATTAAATAGATAAGGGAGAAACTAATCTTACAAACATAATTAGAACTTTGAATTTAGCATTCCCTTAAATTAATCTCATTAATTTCCCTTCTTAAACTAAGAAATATGTATCTCTTTATATTCATAACTTATATTTCTATAATCTCTATAACTCCTCATAACTAGAAATATATACCTCTTTATACTTATAACTTATATTTCTATAATCTCTATAACTCCTCATAACTCTCAAATTTTAAATGTGTATTGTAAGACAATCCTTTTTTAAGCAAATGTTATTATATTCTAATTCATATTTGATGTACTCATGATAGAGGAAAATCTTATGAATTATGCATATTCATTTTTTCTTGTTTTTTAGTTACTCATGTTCAAGAGATCAATTCTTGACCACAGAATCTTAGGGTCTAAGTTTATATTTTCATTATCTTTATAACTTCTCATAGCTCTCAAATTTTAAATGTGTAAACTTATGATAATTTATTGTGTTTCTTAATAAATATCTATATAAATGTGTATTGTAAGACAATCTTTTGAGGCAAATGTTAATGTATTTTAATTCACATTTGATGTCCTCATGATGAGGAAAATGTTATATATATATATATATATATATATATATATATATATATATATATATATATATATGAACTATGATAGAAGATATTTAATTTATTTGCCAACATAAAAAATAACAATTGAAAAAGAATAGTATAATTTGATGAACCACGTTTTTATAATTATTTTTTTTATCCCACTTTAGTTTATCGGTTTTTTTTTATTTCATGTTTTATTTTATATGAACTGGAAGAAGTAATTGAAAACAAAATCTAATAAATGAAAATATTGATCCCATAATTGAAGATTTTGTAAATCTTTTAGTCAAAATTGTTCTCTTTTTGCTTTGGTTTACTTATACGTTAATTGCGCTCCACGCAAATATTTATAATATTAAATACTTGTATTTTATATACTATGAAAATCATATTTTTATAACTCTTTTGAAGTATAATTAATATAGATCAAAATAAATAAAATAGTGAATATAAATATTTAATACATATTTTATGAAATTTAAAAATAGGACAAATAATATATGCCAAAAAAATTTATTCATGCATTTGATAAATTAATTTATTTATGTTAAATATGTATCTTTTGAAAATTTTAAATAAAAGATGAATACAAATGACTAAATAAGTTGATTTGATTTTTAATATATTATAAAAATAATTGATTTGATTTTTAATATATTATAAAAATAAAACACAAAATTTTGTACATAAAAAACTTTTCATATGAGTATTGATTAATTATGATTAAGATTTTAAATTATTTTAATATACTAAGTAATGTGTATATATCTTAGGGGGTCCATATATTAATTTCATATAGAAAGAGGTGCAATCATTGATTTGAGAATTCAAGAAGTATATTTGAAATGAAAGCATATTATCAAAGTATTTAATTTAATTAACTTTTGAATTTTATTATTCTATACATATAATATGTGAAGAGGTTTATTATCTATCAAATATTTTTACGTAGTTTATATAAATCTATTTATCTTTATATTTCATATAAATGATATAGATTAAAATATAGTTAAAAGGTTAATAATTAAAATAAAACACATTCTCATTCGAGGTTGAATATATTGAACTTAATAATAGCTCAACATTTTGGATAACATTCTGAAAAAGCAAATTTGACAAATGATAACAATTATCTTTGATATAAATGCAACTAAAGAATCTAAAATATCAATAGATGTGATTCATGCAAAAATCATACAAATTTAAATTGTATATTTTAAAAAGGAACAAAAACGATTGAAAAATGAAATATTCAAAGGAGTTTGAACATATCAATACGAAAAAGAATAATAAGATGTGTAGATGTATTTCATTAATATTTTTCAGTTACTTTATAATATAATTCTTATATACTCAAGAAAAAAAGTATATCGCAGTATATGTTGTAATATAAAGATTCAAACTCATTGATATTCCAACAAAATGTAGAAAGTTACATATTAACTACCTGTTCAAACATAAAATTACTAAAAATATATATATTGACATTTGACATATTGATTAAAAATGTACTATCCCTCATTTAATAGATTATAGATTTTAAATTTGCTAAGTTTCATTTCAATCGTCATCGCAAAACGATCTTCATAAATAATATATAATTAAAAAAATAAAGTGATAGTATTACATTTGAAAATAAAGAAAACTATATAATTGATTGAAAAAAAGTAATACTTTAATATATATTTTAAAGACCGCGCGAAGCGCGGCCAAATTCCCTAGTATTATAACATACTAAAATACTTGACTAACTTTGTGGTACTTATTAAGTAGACATTTGATCATAAATTTCAAAGATTTTTCACTTTGTTTTGCTCATGAAAATTGGAGTTATTTTTGAAATTTATTGAGTAAAATTTATAAAGAAAAAACTTTTTGGTAATTTCAAATTCTTGAAAATGACTTCAGATTAAATTCGAAATTTTATGATTAAACATATATATTTTTTTAGCTTAGTTATGAAAAAGTAGAAAAAAATCATGGTCAAAGGCCCTCTTAAAATAATATTCATGCTTAAATGTATTATAATAATTTTCATAGTCAAAACACTAATTTTTGAGATGAAGTGAAAAATTATTCCAAAAGAAAAAAATTGTTAAACGGATCCGAAACATGTCATTTCAAAGGAACGTTTATTTTTGTCCCATGACTTGTCCATTCAGCATACAACTTTCAAGTTGCTAATTTGAGCTTATTTTGAATTTGAGTCTTGAAAATAAAGTTGGCTTTGGTGAGCCATGTTTGGTGCAAGAAAGATAGTAACTCTTTATCTGCTAGTCAAATTCGTTCTCATTAAAAACGAGAAAGATTTAAATGAAGACGTTGATACAATGTAAGATTTGTTTATTAGAGTATACGTGAACAAGTTATAAATAACTTGATAAGATATGAAATTAGTTTGTTATATAATAAATTTTATCGAATTTTGGTGTATCTTAGATACACGTTTTTCGAATTATATGGGATCAAAAATAGGTATAATTTATTTTAGTTACATTGTATCCAAGTGTATTTGCATATATTTGATATAGATAAATTCCCCTTTCTTTACTCGTTCAACACTTCCGTATATACGCAGTATCTCATATACATGTGAATTATATTAGATATATATATTGTTTTATCGAAAAATGATTTTCGAAAAGAGTTTGTTTTATTTAAGGGTATTTTCGACTGTTAGGAGTCGCCACTTAATTTTTTAAGAAAAATCAAGAAAACTTATTTCCAAAACAGCTTAAACAGAAAAATTGTTTGAAAATATTTTAAGAGGTTCGGGATTCCTATTAGTGTCTTAGGAAGGTGTAAGGCACCTAAGACACTCCGTTAACTTACGGTTTTCCGGCGATTAACTTATTTGACTATTTTATTAACTTTTGCAATCTTTTTTTATTGAACTTATTAGAAACTTACTTAGGTTAATTTTCAACTTTTTAGAATACTTCATTGAAGTTAAACTTTAACTCTAAACGATTTCCAAATTTAAACATCGATCTTTTAAAGCTTCAAATTTTTAACTTGAGTTTGATAAAACAAAGACGTTCGATGGAGTTTGGAGTTTTCTAATCCTAAGCTAACGTCATTCAAAACAAAACAAGTAGTAAAACGAGATAAAGAGAGAGAGGGAGAGAGAGATTTTTGGGTCCAAACTCGGGTTCTGTTCGCCTTGACCGAGTTTTGGACCCACCTGTTTTCGGGTTTTTTAACCCACATTTTTACCTGTCCTAATCTAAACATACAAAATACCATACGAGAGAATAAAAACAAACAAGGGCTTATGCCCATTACAAATAAAATACAAATATAAAATAAAGAAATTTATAATCCATTTCTTCAAGTTCTTCAATCTTCGTGGCATTTCAGATTCTTGCACGCCAATTCCATGGCTGGATGACTTGATGGAAGGGAAAAGACGTGAGTCTTTACGACTCTCTCGAATTGCAAAAGAAGAGTCCATAGAGAACTCAAGCGGTTTTACATGCCACAATGAAAAGACAAAAGGATTAACACTCCATAACAGAAAAGTTCAATAAAACTTAATAAGGACAACGACATTCATTGATAGCATGATTGCAAAATTTAACCCAATTAGAAGATGACACATTCCCAAAATAATGCCTTTACTGCTAAATCTTACTAATATACCTACATTTACTAATCATGTTCTTCTCATGCAACATGCCATAAAACATTAACTTCAGCAAATAAGCTCACGATAACCACGTTAAAGCATATAAGAACCCAAAAAACGGATACGAATTTAGCTTTTCACTTATGTAAATAAATACCCATGCATTTCATTCAGAGTCTATGTGTATGCAGATTTATGTATACATTAGTCATGCCATGAAGAAACGACAAACCACAACATGTGACACTATCATGCCTCTCATAGTGCTAACATTCAGAGCACAACAACAACTTCCCAAAATGCAGAAAGAAGGCTCAAATGTTATGCTGAAAGAGACAATAAAGGGACTTGACTTTAACATGAAAGACGTTTTCTTTCCCTTTTTTTTATCCGGCCAACTACGCCAACAGTCGATGGCTCCCTAAAACAGAACGAAGTCAAGACCAAATACGAGAGAGCCTACGCCATGACAAACTCGTAACCAACTTATGAGCGGCGCCGACGGGTAAACACGAACAAAAACAGAACCAGAGCGAGACTATTAACAGCAAAACAACCCGTTTATCATGCAAGAGAACTTAAGCCAAATAGTTGATGTATTGTAGACGAAACAGATAAGAACCCATTAAACTACGTTTGAAACAGTCGCAAAACGTGGACAAAGAAGGGACCTATTTGAAAACTCGACAGATAAACGACAAATTCGAATCAACAGAGAGAAACAATCTTTCTAATATTTAAGTAGGCAGAAAACAGAACCAGAACCCCCCAAGCAACAACAACACAACTCTTTCCATATCAGCCTTTAAACATATACAAAACGAGGAAAACGTCTGAAGATTTACCTCTTCGGGGGGCAGGGATACCAGGGACGACGACGAACGAGCAGCAACGCGCTTCCACCACCACGAACGCAAACGAGCTTCCACCCCCGACGAAAGAGATGTACTGAGACTGTTACGACGTTTCGACGAAACAACACGGTCAAACACTTGTTAATGAAGCAGAGTGTTTCTCTCTAAAATTCTCCGACCTCTTCCGTTCTTCTGAAACCAATCAATAGAGAGACCAGTATTTCCGAAAACTCGCAACAAACAGAATGACTAAACTTTTTTTTTTCCAGAATTTTCTCAACTCTTAGTGATGAAATTCTCTCTCAATTTTCAACCAAAAAATGTCCAACAACATTTCTCACCCCCCAAAACTCTAACCCGTTTTTGGAGAGGGGTGGGGGTTTATATAGGTGAAACTAGGGTTTCGAGGGAGCGGGTTGAGAGAAGAAATTCGGCCCATTCCGAATTCAAAATTTGAAATCCTCTCCTTTTCGGGGTCAGGCCCCCTTTTTCTTAAATTTCGACCCTATTCCGAAAGGCGAAGGGGAGACGGACGACTTAGATTGGTCAAGCGTACCTGCCGCTCGACGTGGCCTCATCTCGGAGCTGCAACAACCAAAATGCGTCTGGCAAAGCTGAAAAATCCAGTCTGCCAGCTGCGAAGCATACGAAAACGACTCCAAAGAGCCGTTGCACAGCTCGCGTGGGAGAGAGGAAGAGAGCGTGGGAGAGAGCATGGAGAGACGCATGGGAAAGAGAGACGCGACGCGAGGAGGGAGTTTTGCTGGGCGTGCGTCTGTTTTCCTGGGGGGAGTCTGTTTTTCTGCATTTTTTCTGGGTTCTGTTGCGAGGAAAAGGGGGAGAAGGAAGGGGGTCACGTGGGCGTTGGGAGAGAGCGTGGGAGTTTAAGGGAGAGACGAGAGGAGGGAGAGAGGAAGAGAGCGTGGGGGAGAGACGCGGAAATGTTGTACCGTCTGGGGGAGGGATTTTTTTGGGGGTCTGTTTTCTGGGTTCTTCGGGCGTATCTTCAGTTGGGAATGGGTTTGTCTTGTGGGTCATTTAAGGAAGAAGAAGGGGAAAAGGGATGGGTCGGGTCGGCGGGTCCAGGGTTTGGGTCGGGTAGGATGTTTAAAAAGGGTATTGGGTTGGGTTGAGGGAGATGTGGGCTGGATATAGTAATAGAAATGGGATGGGTGTTGGGCCTAAGTGTTGGGTCGCCTCGGAATTAATTTTAAGTTGTGTTGGTTTCGAATATACACAAGATATACCGGCTATATACACAACTATGTAAACATTAAATCGTTATATTTTCGCAAAATTATAAAACTAATTAATTTAAATTATTTGGAAAATTTAGGAAGCTCGATAATTAAATCATACCGGAGCGGGTCAAAAATTGGGTGTCAACAACTGTCCCTCATTTTACTCGGGTTGATGCAAGCAATTCGAGGAAAATGAAATTGACCAAGCCAATTTTGGCCGACCCCATTCGCTTTCTAAAGGAAGAATTCGACAAATAGTTTAGGAATTATGGCCGAACCCTTGAAAACGGGTCTCCTACATATCTCAGGCTATATGAGAATTCAGGCCACTTGTAGTTCGACAAGCTTGATTTACCGCACGATTTGAAAGAATCAAAAGTCACCTCGACACCGAATTATGAAGGTATCGAAATGCTCGAGAATAGAATTCGAGAGCGAATGTTGGAATACAGCCGAGCTTCAACATAGAATCTGCCTACATATACTTAAACCTTCAGAATCAGGCTGTGTGTAGTTCGACTCGATCGGTGGGAAAAGGAAATCTATTATGCTAGATAACCTTCGGTTTTGGACGAGCGACAAGTTAAACGATCATGAAAAAGAAGCTTGTAACCTCTTAGCCATGAATGTGGCGCGCTTCACACCTATAATTAAGAACTTACACGGACATAATTTCCAAAGCTCTTGGCGCATTTGTCACTCAGATTGGAAACTTGCTTTCGATAAATCGAAACTTCCGGATGCGAGACTGAAACTGACAAGACTAAAGAAAAACCCGCATGCCTCGAGAGGGGTGGTTCGATTGTGGTGGAAGTCGCTCCTCTGCTCGCGTCCTAAGAGTTTGACATTCCTCTTTGGACTGTGTCCCAGTTCGCTGCTAAGAAAATGTTCCACGTTGTGCTGCATCCTTTTTGATGTCGTCCGCACCTGTGGTTTTTGGAGAATTCATCCTTTTGGATGCTCTCGACAAAGACTGAGATAAAACTCGTCAGTTTAAAAAAAATGCAATTAGGATGGGAGACAGTGTCTTTTTACCATGTCGACACTTCATTGTTCTCCTCAATATTCGACGTTGACTCGATCGGTCTGACGTCCAGCAAATAAAGCTTATGCCTTGTGTTTTGCAATACAATCTTCAATGTACTCTTCAGTCGATGCTAAAATAAATAAATAAAGTCTGATTCGATATTGATATTTCTTTTGTCGCCATCTTCGATGCTCTTCTTGATGTTTATTTTTCTTTTTTTTTTCCAGAGAATAAAGGATGCAGTTGAGGCCGATGGATAAATATTGCTCTTGGGATACACGATTTCCCTTTCTTTATCCATGTACGTCCTCTTACGGGGCATGAATATCTTCTCGCGATACGTAAATTCCCGCGAGGTATGAATCTTCTCGCGATGCATAACTTTCAGCGAGGCATGAAATCTTCTCGCGATGTGCAAAATTTCAACGAGGCATGGATTCTTCTCATGATGCACAAATTTCAGCGAGGTATAAATTCTTCTCGCGATGTATAAATTCCAAAGAGGTATAAAGCCTTCCTGCGATATATAAATTTGACGAGGCATGAAATCTTCTCGTCGTGCATAAATTCCAGCGAGGTATAAATCCTTCTCGCGATATATAAATTTGACGAGGCATGAAATCTTCTCGTCGTGCATAAATTCCAGCGAGGTATAAAGCCTTTTCACGATGTATAAATTTGACGAGGCATGAAATCTTCTCGCGATGTGCAAAATTTCAACGAGGCATAGATTCTTCTCGTGATGCACAAATTTCAGCGAGGTATAAATTCTTCTCGCGATGTATAAATTCCAACGAGGTATAAAGCCTTCCCGCGATATATAAATTTGACGAGGCATGAAATCTTCTCATCGTGCATAAATTCCAGCGAGGTATAAATCCTTCTCGCGATATATAAATTTGATGAGGCATGAAATCTTCTCGTCGTGCATAAATTCCAGCGAGGTATAAAGCCTTCTCACGATGTATAAATTTGACGAGGCATGAAATCTTCTCATCGTGCATAAATTCCAGCGAGGTATAAAGCCTTCTCGCGATATATAAATTCGAAATTCGCGATGCATGATTTTCGCGATGCATGAATTTCGCGATGCATGACTTTTCGCAATGCATGATTTTCCGCGATGCATGATTTTCCGCAATGCATGATTTTCGCGATGCATGATTTTCGCGATGCATGTTTTTCCGCAATGCATGATTTCCGCGATGCATGATTTTTCGCAATGCATGATTTCCGCGATGCATGATTTTTCGCAATGCTTGATTTCCGCTATTCATGATTTCTGCGATGCATGATTTTCCGCAATGCATGATTTTCCGCGATGCATAATTTTTTGCAATGCATGATTTTCGCGATGCATGATTTCCGCAATGCATGGTTTTCGCGATGCATGATTTTCGCGATGCATGATTTTCGCGATGCATGATTTTCGCGATGCATGATTTTTTGCAATGCATGATTTTTAACGAGGCTTGGATGGCTTGATAATGTTCCAACTGTAACGAGGTGGATGACTCGATAATGTTCCAACTGTAACTAGGTGGATAGCTCGACAATGTTCTAACTGTAACGAGGTGGATGTCTCGATGATAATGTTCCAACTGTAACGAGGTGGATGGCTCGATAATATTCCACTGTAACGAGGTGGATAGCTCGATAATGTTCCAACTGTAAGGAGGTGGATGGCTCGATAATGTTCCACTGTAACGAGGTGGATGTCTCGATAATGTTCCAACTGTAACGAGGTGGATGGCTCGATAATGTTCCACTGTAACGAGGTGGATGGCTCGATAATGTTCCACTGTAACGAGGTGGATAGCTCGATAATGTTCCAACTATAACGAGGTGGATGGCTCGATAATGTTCCAACTGTAACGAGGTGGATGGCTCGATAATATTCCAACTGTAACGAGGTGGATGGCTCGATAATATTCCAACTGTAACGAGGTGGATGGCTCGATAATGTTCCACTTGAACGAGGTGGATGTCTCGATAATGTTCCAACTGTAATGAGGAGGATGGCTCGATAATGTTCCAACTGTAACGAGGTGGATGACTCGATAATGTTCCAACTGTAACGAGGTGGATGGCTCGATAATGTTCCACTGTAACGAAGTGGATAGCTCAATAATAGTCCAACTGTAACGAGGTGGATGTCTCGATAATAGTCCAACTGTAACGAGGTGGACGGCTCGATAATAATCCAACTGTAACGAGGTGGATAGCTCGATAATATTCCTGCAAGATAAGAAGAAACTTGTTTATAAATCACTTGAGGCAATATAAAGAAATAGAGATAAAATGAGATGGAAGATTTTCTAGGTTTTGTTGAGGAGTCCACGATGGGTGCAAGTGACGCCTTTTGTCATTCTTGACAGCTTTATATAGCCATTTTTTGACTTCAATGTTCCTGCATCCAAAGAAAAATTCTTAGTTTGAAAGACTGATTTGTGTTGGTTTTGTCTCCATGCTCCTTCTTGCAGTTGGCTTGCACGCTCGTCCATTCTTTATATGACATATTTGATGGTATTTTTTTTTGAAGACCCTCCTCAAAAATTTGTCCCGGTCTAAAATATATAAGAACTCTCATAACTTGCTCTGTTAACTCTGAGGTTGCTCATTCTGGAATTTTGAGGCCCCTCCTCAAAATTTTGTCCCAGTTTACCTCAATAAGTAACAAATGACATTTGTGGAATTTTTGAGATCATCTCAAAAATTCTGTCCCAGTTGCAAGCTAGATTGTCGTTATTTTTTAGATCCACCCAAGGCTAATCTCCGTAGAATTTTTGTCTTCTGTTTTGACTTTGTTAAAGAAGTCCAACTTCAAATAAATTTTTGAGATCCTCTCAAAAATTCTGTCCCAGTTTCCATTATGAAGAGAAATGGAAATCTTACTGGGTATATGACCGAGCCGTTGTGGCGCCTACGTATCCCGTTGGATCAGGAATCAGGTCAAACGTAGTTCCCCTCTCAGGGGTTAACTAAAATAGGAAGTTTTGATAAAGAAACGACCGAGGCCGACATAGGCCGCCTACATATCTCATTCTTGAGAATTCAGGTCGAACGTAGTTCCAATAAAGAAATAATAAATGGGGTGACCGAAGCCGACATAGGCCGCCTACGTATCTCGTTCTCGAGAATTCAGGTCAGACGTAGTTCAGTACAAAGAAATGTGGGATACATTTTCAAAAGAAAGGTAACAAAACTTCATATGCAAAATTTTGCAATGTTGGGCATTCTTCTTCTCGACCTTTGATGATGAATATCTTCAAACGACTCAATTCAAAAATGTCTTGCACTCACTCTTGAGTATCCAATATGTCACCCATTCAGGTGGTTTCCTCAATACTGATCAAGTTGTTGTTGATCATGTTTTGTATCTTGTGCTTCAGAGTTGAACAATTCTCTGTGTCGTGTCCAACGACTCCTGAATGATAAGCACATCTGTGGTCAGCTCTGTAAAATTTTCCCAAAGGATTGGCTGGTCTTCCTTCTATAGGATAGAGCATACCCATTGCTTTCAACCTTTCATAAAGTTGAGTTTGAGATTCCCTTAATGGTGTAAATACCTTATGCGCCTTCCTAAATTTAGGGCGAGGAAATTTTTCTTGATTGACACTATGGTTTTGATATTTCCTTTGAGAAGCTGGCCTCATACGGGTAGTCGTGATCGTACTTACCTCCTCCACTTTTTCTTTTGATTTATCCATATCACTGATTCTAGTAAATTTTCCATTAGATCGCAATGTGGTAAGTTTGGTGAGCTTTCCATTCTTGAAACCGTCTTCCAAAGCTTCTCCCACTTTGACAATCTCGATGAACTTTTGTCCCATCATACACAACATTCTTTCATAGTACTCAGGCTCTTGAGTACGAATGAACATTTCAGTGATCTCACGTTCGGACATTGGAGGTTTAACTCTTGCGGCCTCTTTTCTCCAACGAAAAGCGTACCCTCGATAATTTTCTGTAGACTTTTGTTTGATCTTCTCCAAGTAGTAGCGATCTGGGGCATCTTCTACGTTATGTCCAAATCTTTCCGTGAAATCCTTTGCGAGTGCATTCCAACTTTTCCATTGTTTCAGGAGCTTCTCCACTTAGACTTCGACCGAAGAGACGCATCAATAATGCTTCGTGTTTGCCAACTCCCACGAGTTGATCACAATAAACTTTCAGATGTGCTAGGGGATTTCCTGTTCCGTTAAAAGTGACAAACTTTGGCACTTTGAACCCTTCTGGGAGGTCGAGATTCGGATGGATGCATAAATCCTTATAGCTTAATCCATCGACTTCGGAAATATAGAGCAACTCCTTCATGGCTTTCCTAACCTCTTCTTTCATATTCACCTTGACTACCTCTTCTTTTGACCTCCACTCTCTCTCCTGTTCCTTATAGTGATCAAGCTCGGAGCAGTTGGCATAAGGTTCATTTGGAATTGAGATTTGGAAAGTAGTCTTCTGAGGCATGGGTGGAACAATGGAGGGATTCTGGGTATTTTGAGTGGCTTGATAATTTTGGGGGAAAGTTTGAGGATCAACATTTTGGTTTTGAAGATGGGGGAAGGTTTGAGCATTATTTGTATTTTGGTTTTGAGTGAGCTGAAGGATTTGATTGGTATTGTGAGGATGATGTGGTGCTTGACACGATGTGGTGTCGTGACGGGGATTGGGGGTAGTTAAGTCAATGGTTGGAGGATTTTGAACGTGGTTAGAGAGAAGGTTTTGAACCTGTTCCGTGCTTGGTGGAGGAAAGTGGAGTGGAGGTCTTCCATCTCTTGGAGGGTCGAATGATGAAATTAGATTAGACAAATCTTGCATTCTTTGCATTTCGACCCTCATTTCGGCTATTTGTTGCATCAACTGCATAATCAATTCATTTTTATCAGGGGCGGTGGGTTGAGCCACGGCAACATCATTCATGTCAATCTCATCATTGTTATCCCCCATTGTTGTCTTTTCTTTTTGCAAATTTGATCGGGGAAGGAATCTTTGGGGCCTTAAACCTCGGATGATAAACCAACTTACCAACACAGATCAGTTTTTTAAATACCTGTCAATGAAAAAACTCAAAAGACCAATATGTTAGTTCCTGGAGGTGGTAAATAATAAAAGATATCACATATGGGTGAAAACACATAAGAGTTTGCTTTATCCGGAGATAAACTGGCTCACCAACATAGAGAAATGATTAAATAGACGGGAATTTGTCTACTTGACTTTGGGATTAGTGAAAAAAACGTCGACTTGAGTCGAGACAAAGTTGGCGGTATCTTTCATTACCGAACTTTGATTTTTGATTGAGATGTTACTCCAATTTCCTGGTAAGAGTTGGAAAAGATAAAATTTCTTGAAATGATGAATCATTTTCTGGTATGAGAGTAATAATAAAGAAAAAGAAGTTCATTTTTTTTTGAAACTAACGACTCGAAGAGTATTTGGACGCACTTTTGATAGTGACTTGATATTTATGCTTATGGGTTCTAAAAATATTTGAAGAAGAGTGAGCTAGAATATCTCCAAATAAAACAACATATTCACATAAACAGTTATAACACATAAACAAATATTACGCGTTCTAAACAGATATGTGACCCTTTCTGCCAAGGGTAGGCCTAGCGATTTGAGGGATGTATACATCCTTCAAATTTAAACATATAAGTATGAACGTCCATTTAGGCCGTGGGCCGTTTTGGACTCAATGTGGTCTTCTAATGGGCCCAACGCGCCTTGGGCGTTGGGTCGTCTTAGTTCAAATGCTCCTACATTCGGGATTTGGCTCGGCTCTACGCTAGTTGACTAAGAGTGGATTTTGAAAGGACCGGGAACCCAAACGGGCAATTTGGGCTGAAACTCGCGACAACTATTGGACGCCTAACGAACCAATAAATTGCCGCTAATTTTGAAATAGGGTGAGTATAAAAAAGTCCGGCTGCGGTTCCGCAAACCGTCCTTTAATATACTATATATACATATCGGAAATATGCCATGAGAGAAATGCAATTTTTCAAAAACTAAGCAATTTAAACAATTTAAACAACAAATTACAAGTTAGTCAAATAATTAGTCTTAGGGTTAGAATCCTCCGTCCCCAGCGGAGTCGCCATTTCTGTTTTATCGAAAAATGATTTTCGAAAAGAGTTTGTTATATTTTAAGGTATTTTCGACTGTTAGGAGTTCGCCACTTAATTTTTTAAGAAAAATCAAGAAAACTTATTTCCAAAACAGCTTAAACAGAAAAATTGTTTGAAAATATTTTAAGGGGTTCGGAATTCCTATTAGTGTCTTAGAAAGGTGTAAGGCACCTAAGACACTCCGCTAACTTACGGTTTTCCGGCGATTAACTTATTTGACTATTTTATTAACTTTTGCAATCTTTTGTTATTGAACTTATTAGAAACTTACTTAGGCGAATTTTCAACTTTTTAGAATACTTCATTGAAGTTAAACTTTAACTCTAAACGATTTCCAAATTTAAACATCGATCTTTTAAAGCTTCAAATTTTTAACTTGAGTTTGATAAAACAAAGACGTTCGATGGGGTTTGGAGTTTTCTAATCCTAAGCTAACGTCATTCAAAACAAAACAAGTAGTAAAATGAGATAAAGAGAGAGAGGGAGAGAGAGATTTTTGGGTCCAAACTCGGGTTCTGTTCGCCTTGATCGAGTTTTGGACCCACCTGTTTTTGGGTTTTTTAACCCACATTTTTACCTGTCCTAATCTAAACATACAAAATACCATACTAGAGAATAAAAACAAACAAGGGCTTATGCCCATTACAAATAAAATACAAATATAAAATAAAGAAATTTATAATCCATTTCTTCAAGTTCTTCAATCTTCGTGGCATTTCAGATTCTTGCACGCCAATTCCATGGCTGGATGACTTGATGGAAGGGAAGACGTGAGTCTTTACGACTCTCTCGAATTGCAAAAGAAGAGTCCATAGAGAACTCAAGCGGTTTTACATGCCACAATGAAAAGACAAAAGGATTAACACTCCATAACAGAAAAGTTCAATAAAACTTAATAAGGACAACGACATTCATTGATAGCATGATTGCAAAATTTAACCCAATTAGAAGATGACACATTCCCAAAATAATGCCTTTACTGCTAAATCTTACTAATATACCTACATTTACTAATCATGTTCTTCTCATGCAACATGCCATAAAACATTAACTTCAGCAAATAAACTCACGATAACCACGTTAAAGCAGATAAGAACCCAAAAAATGGATACGAATTTAGCTTTTCACTTATGTAAATAAATACCCATGCATTTCATTCAGAGTCTATGTGTATGCAGATTTATGTATACATTAGTCATGCCATGAAGAAACGACAAACCACAACATGTGACACTATCATGCCTCTCATAGTGCTAATATTCACAGCACAACAACAACTTCCCAAAATGCAGAAAGAAGGCTTAAATGTTATGCTGAAAGAGATAATAAAGGTACTTGACTTTAACATGAAAGACGTTTTCTTTCCCTTTTTTTTATCCGGCCAACTATGCCAACAGTCGATGGCTCCCTAAAACAGAACGAAGTCAAGACCAAATACGAGAGAGCCTACGCCACGACAAACTCGTAACCAACTTATGAGCGGCGCCGACGGGTAAACACGAACAAAAACAGAACCAGAGCGAGACTATTAACAGCAAAACAACCCGTTTATCATGCAAGAGAACTTAAGCCAAATAGTTGATGTATTGTAGACGAAACAGATAAGAACCCATTAAACTACGTTTGAAACAGTCGCAATACGCGGACAAAGAAGGGACCTATTTGAAAACTCGACAGATAAATGACAAATTCGAATCAACAGAGAGAAACAATCTTTCTAATATTTAAGTAGGCAGAAAACAGAACCAGAACCCCCCAAGCAACAACAACACAACTCTTTCCATATCAGCCTTTAAACATATACAAAACGAGGAAAACGTCTGAAGATTTACCTCTTCGGGGGGCAGCGATACCAGGGACGACGATGAACGAGCAGCAACGAGCTTCCACCACCACGAACGCGAACGAGCTTCCACCCTCGACGAAAGAGATGTACTAAGACTGTTACGACGTTTCGACGAAACAACACGGTCGAACACTTGTTAATGAAGCAGAGTGTTTCTCTCTAAAATTCTCCGACCTCTTTCGTTCTTCTGAAACCAATCAGTAGAGAGACCAAAGTATTTCCGAAAACTCGCAACAAACAGAATGACTAAACTTTTTTTTTTCCAGAATTTTCTCAACTCTTAGTGATGAAATTCTCTCTCAATTTTCAACCAAAAAATGTCCAACAACGTTTCTCACCCCCCCAAAACTCTAACCCGTTTTTGGAGAGGGGTGGGGGTTTATATAGGTGAAACTAGGGTTTCGAGGGAGCGGGTTGAGAGAAGAAATTCGGCCTATTCCGAATTCAAAATTTGAAATCCTCTCCTTTTCGGGGTCAGGCCCTCTTTTTCTGAAATTTCGACCCTATTCTGAAAGGCGAAGGGGATACGGACAACTTAGATTGGTCAAGCGTACCTGCCGCTCGACGTGGCCTCATCTCGGAGCTGCAAGAACCAAAATGCGTCTGGCAAAGCTGAAAAATCCAGTCTGCCACCTGCGAAGCGTACGAAAATGGCTCCAAAGAGCCGTTGCACAGCTCGCATGGGAGAGAGGAAGAGAGCGTGGGAGAGAGCGTGGAGAGACGCGTGGGAGAGAGAGATGCGATGCGAGGAGGGAGTTTTGCTGGGCGTGCGTCTGTTTTCGTGGGGGGGAGTCTGTTTTTCTGCATTTTTTCTGGGTTCTGTCGCGAGGAAAAGGGGGAGAAGGAAGGGGGTCGCGTGGGCGTTGGGAGAGAGCGTGGGAGTTTGAGGGAGAGACGAGAGGAGGGAGAGAGGAGAGTGTGGGGGAGAGACGCGGAAATTTTGTCGCGTCTGGGGGAGGGATTTTTTTGGGGGTCTGTTTTCTGGGTTCTTCGGGCGTCTCTTCAGTTGGGAATGGGTTTGTCTTGTGGGTCATTTGAGGAAGAAGAAGGGGAAAAGGGATGGGTCGGGTCGGCGGGTCAAGGGTTTGGGTCGGGTAGGATGTTTAAAAAGGGTATTGGGTTGGGTTGAGGGAGATGTGGGCTGGGTATAGTAATAGAAATGGGATGGGTGTTGGGCCTAAGTGTTGGGTCGCCTGGGAATTAATTTTAAGTTGTGTTGGTTTCGAATATACACAAGATATACCGGCTATATACACAACTATGTAAACATTAAATCGTTATATTTTCGCAAAATTATAAAACTAATTAATTTAAATTATTTGGAAAATTTAGGAAGCTCGATAATTAAATCATACCGGAGCGGGTCAAAAATTGGGTGTCAACATATATGTGATGTGATACGAATATATTTGAGATGCATAGATAAAGCTTACTCGCCTCCCTCCTAATTCAGTGTATCTGATAGCAAAAAAATATGTATCTAACGATACGAAAATTATTAATTAATGAGATAAATGTAATTATTTCGAACTATATAGATAATTAGTAAATATGATAGAAATATTTATGTATTTAAATTGTTCTCCAAAAACATAATCAGTAATAGTAGAAGTAGAGAGGTATTTCTTTTTACCCTTTTTTTCTCAACCTACTATAAAGTTTTTTAGCTTAACTTTATAGACGCAATCTATTTCAATTTCAGTCTCATATATCACTACAGCGCTTTACAAAATTTTGATTTACTATATTTAAAAAATTACACAAAATCTAACCTTTGCAGATAAAAAATTTGATCAAAATTTGTTGAAATTGCCATTGTGAGAGGTACGACAAAAATTGGTGTCATGAAAGTCATTGTGAAAGATTGACACAATAAAAAGTTATAAACTATGGTAAGTGGACAAAGTTGATTCCTTACATGTCATGGCTATTGAAATAAATAAGAAATTTAACATCTATGTACAATTGAAATATTGTTGTGAGAGTTCATGATGTATTTGAGTGATGCCTTCGATGACTATGTATCCTAGTATTAAATGGTTTACCTTTTGCGTTTATATTTATTGACGTGAGTTATTCTATATGTTGAAGTCTGGTCTACCTTTTGTTGGTTTATATGTTGTTTGTTTTTAATTTGAGTCGACCTATGATGTCTATGGTACATAATGGTTTGTAATGATAATATCTTATACCTTTTTTGTTGAGCGTAAATCATACTCCAAAGATTCCTTCGAGACCTCAATTCTAGCGTGAGAAGTAGTTTTTGATTCAAGAGTGTGCTTTCCATATTCAAGCTACGGTGGATCATTATAGCAGCTATTGTCAATTCTTTCGGAGACACTCTATCTTAGTTAGAAATTGGACATTTCTATAGACTTGTTTTAGTTAGAAGTTCTTGTACGACGACATTAGTTCTTGGTGGAGTTATTTAGACATTAAATTAATCGTACTTTAATTTAGAATTTGACATTTATTTATAAAAAATCAATTGAATTCAAATATTGTTTTATTTCTGAATGGTCTTAAGTAGGCTATGTCTTGGGTTCGATTGGTTCTCTCATGAAAGAATTAACATTAGTGTCACTCACGACCACTTACATCATGACACAAATATAGCTAATTGTCAAACTAATACCAAATCTTAAGCAAATGGATAGAATTTAATTGAAAAACAACAAGGAGCCCAAATTCAAAATTGAATTTACTTTCTTTGAAGAAAATTCAAAGTTTCGATCAGTAAATACTAAAGACTAATAATAATAATTTTGTACCTATAAGTGAAAAAAAGAAGTTATCATTCAATTGATGAAGAAGAGAAATGACTTAGATACTATCCCAAATGGACAATTCATGACTAAAGTAATCAAAGTCTGCACGATTTCAATCAAAATGATCAAATCGTGCTAGAGTTTTGAGTAGAAGAGGGTTTGAATAGAGGAGAAATTAGGAGGAAAAGGCTTGTATATTTATAACTAATGGTTTTTTTAAAAAAAATTAACCATTTCATTTTAATTAATCATTCACAATAGTGAATTTATCAGTAATTAAGTAATGAATGACATTAATTTGACAAGACTAATCATTTGTTTTGAATATAAATTGATTCTTTAAATTAGTAAGACTGACATAATTATTTCTTAAAATTATATGTTAAATATATCTAATATTTATTAGAATACTATGCTTAAAATGACAAAATAAATATTTTTTACTTTTATAAATGTTATAAAATCAAGCTCATAAGAATACAATTATAAAGAGAAGAAGACAAGAGAAGTAGATAGAAGAAGGGGATTTTCTTCTTATTCAAGTATATATTACAATGGTGAATGATATCTCTATTTATAGGTAGAGAAATCAACCAAAAGGTCACCATGTTTAATGTCACATTAGTAGATACATTTCTATCTCAAAAAGATTCATCACCTTGGGAATACATATCCATGATAAGGATAAGTTTATGATAAGCTTAATGGACAATCCACTTAATTCAATGTATTTATAACACTCTCCCTTGAATGTCCATAGATAATGTGTCTCGTTAAAACCTTACTAGGAAAAACCATGTGGGAAAAATTCTAGTGAAGGAAAAAGAGTACACATATCTTTTGATACGCACTATTTGTTGTCTCATTAAAAACCTTGCCAGGAAAACCCAGTGGAAAAAAACCCCGGTCAAGGGAAAAAGAGTGCAACGCGTATTATACTCCCCCTGATTGAAACGTCACTTAATTTCTTGTGATGATGTCTTCAATCTTCGTACATTGTGGTTGGTATATTCTTTTTCAAAGAAAAACCACATATTTCTTGAATATGGTGTGTAATTTATCCCAACCAGGCGCACTTTCGACTTGCTTCATGGAGGACTTTTATTTCTGCATAGCAACGTTTGCTTCATTGGTCACCAGGATATTATTGTGCCTCCACATGCAAACACATAGCGTGCTTGAAATAGAGCTTTATGCGGATCAGATAAATATTCTGCTTCTGCGTTACTAATCAATTTTGTCTTGGATTTCTCAAAATAGAATAAACCCATAACTATGGTCCTTCGAGGATATTCAATCATGTGCTCAACACCATTTCAATGTCCTTTTATCGGGGAGAAACTGAATCTTGCCAGTAAATTTACTGCAAAACAAATATCTGGTCAAATATTGTTAGTAAGATGCACTAATGCCCTGATTGCACCAAGATAGAGTTTCATCACCAAAAACTCTTCATCCTTCTTTTGAGATCAAACTGAATCATCATTTATGTCAAGTGATCTCATAATCACTGGGGTACTCAATGAATGCGATTTATCCATATAAAATTGCATCAAAATTTTTCAGTGTATGTGCATTGTTTGACAAATATTTCATTTGCCAAATTATCAATATGTAGGTCAAGACAAAATTTTGTCTTACCAAGACCTTTTCATTAAAATACAAGGACAATAAGGGTCATTCTTTTGTACCCTTTTTCTTCCTTGGCTATTCCAATCCATAAAGAATTCTTGAAGCTTTATTGAAAAAGTTTCTTTCAAACTCTTATATGCTTCAGACACCTCGATTGTTTCAAGGATTTTTATATAACCTTCATTGTCTAACTAGACATTACAATTATTTATTACATGCATTCAAGTTTTTCGTATGTTGTCATATCAAAAAAAAAATCTCATTGCATCCACCAAAGTAGAAAACATCTCCAATAATGTCAGAATTTTTGCGATAAACCTTTATGCCCCAAGGCACAAATCCTATTTGATATTTACGGTTATACTATCGCATAATAATTTATTTGTATCCCAATGACATTATACCTTGATTTATGGACTACTAGTCCAAAATGTCACTTTTCTAAGTGAAATAAAATATACTTGAATTGTGCATTTTACTTGGCCAACCATTTATCTGTCCACACTATATGACAGATTTGAATTCAAGATCGTCGTCACAATTTTTATCATTGAGCGCTACCTCATATCAAATATACCGTCGACAGTTATTTGATATCGATTCCAACAAGACATAATTTATCGAGATCTCTTCATTTTTTTTATTTCAGGTACCTGAACCTTTTTCAAGATTTTATGAAGTGTTATGTCAATGTGCTCTTGTATAGCACTTGCCTCATTATCATGACCATATTGATCATTTGATCCTTCCTTCTTCAAGAAAAATATATTTGGAATCGATTGGTCTATTACGCTTCCGGCGTATCATAGACTCTGTCCTTCAAGGACTTCACATTGGAGCATTTGCAGCTGAATTATATCATAGGGTCAGTGCATTCATCTGGCGACTGATTTGCAATATTATGCAAGTGAATTATCCCTTGAACTTTAAGTTCACATATTTATTTAACGAGGATCTAGATAATTCATAATTAACCTCACACATAATTTTCTGCTGTCAATCATCTCTCCCCCTAATGTTAGAAAATATAACGTTCATTCCAACCTTATTTGGAAGTTCATCTTTGTGCGTGGTGGAGCAATTAAAATCATAATCGCACATTCAACATTTTAGATGAACATTATATGGTTCCTGACCCTGAACCAATTTTAATGGGGAAACCTTGTTGGTTTGATGCATACACGTGTTGCTACATGTTAAATAAAATTATCTCATACCAAATCTTATTTGGGAGTTTTGTTCTCATAACCATGATTTAGCTATAATTGAAGGCATACAATTTCTGCTAAATCAACCATCATTGCTAATATAATTTCATAGTTTGGAACTGTGCTCTTAATTTTAACAATTCGAGCAAACAACCTTACAAAAACCAATTTGTAAGTTGACAACAAAATACATGTGACCATCACATAGATGCATCAATCATATAGTTGCAAATGATCCACATAACAGGTGAACGGGCCCATATTCACCCTTTTATATGTTCCAAAAATTTTAGAGGATTACAATCCCGACCTTAGCTGGTACAATGATCATTTTATCAAGAGAACAAGCAAAACAAGAGAATTCTTGAAGAATCTTTATTTCTTCATCATATAAATCACCAGAATTCTCAATCACGTTTGCATCACATTTAATCGGAATGGTCAACCAGCCATGCCAACTGATCTTTATTTTAGTACACTTATAATTTCCTTTTACATGTGATTTCATCAGCATGTACAGGTATGTATGGAACAAACAAGAGGAAAAGTGGGGTAATATTTTACATAAACATTTATAACCCTCTTCGGTTGTAGTGATTTATAGTCTCAATATTTATTTTTAATTCATCCGAAACTTAAAAAAATTATTTTGAGACTTACTACAACCCTAATATTATTCCTTTGATAATAGCACAACTCGTTAGAGCTTGCAATTAGTTTTGTGTACTATCACATATTGCATGACACAATCCCTATGGTGAGCATCTCCATCAAGGAGGAAATTATATTATTATTGTCATGGTCAAAATCATACGACCAAGACGTCTTTCTTGCTTTACTTTTGTTGTACCATAGGTACACAACCAATGACAAATTTGTATTGCCACACAATAATGACCACAGTCCTTATAGGCAAGAACTATTTCTTTCTTTTTCCCTTTCGATAGTTCACAATAAACATACCCTAGTGACGTATAAAACGTACAATACAATCAGCCATTTCTGCCAAATAAAATTTATTTTCTCTCAAATCTCCCGTCGAGATGAGAAGTGACATATATCATTTTTTTTCTCAAACCTTCCATAGAGGTGAGTTGTAGCATATATCCAACCTATAATGATTTTATCACATCTAGACCCATTCTCTTATAGAATGGTCGAGCATTCACGATACTCATCACAAGTCACATTCTCTACAAGGAATGGATTAATTATTTGTATGTACTTCATAAATTTTCATTATAAGCACATTGTCATGGCTTTAAAATTCATCATATTTCCATGACACACCTCAACATCACTTTGAAAGATCAAGTGTACCATCACTTTATCTTCTTGTATCATGATAGAGGATTTATAAACTTGTCAAATTATTGGGTTGACAATATTCATAAGTCTAATGACCTTTCATACCATTTTGATAATAAAAATTGTCTTCACATTTTGAAGGACTATTTGAAGAACTCATAGTGTTCTTCCTTTTATCATTGCCACAGTGATGACTATTATAATTCTGTCCCTCCACGCCCTTATTTATATCATTAATTATTTGTCATCTTTCACACTAATCATTCGCTAGTGCCATATTCATATGATTGAATGGAGCAAGTCAACAGGCGGATTTCAGAGTTATCACATGTTGCTACCACATTCTTTTCAAGGAATGGAGCAAATTCAATATGATGAATTTCAAGACATTTCATCAAAAATACATTATTTTTCTTAGTCGTCATTTTATCATCGCTATGGTGCATTGGCTCAAATTCAATGTCTTACCCATATAAGGCGTGTTACGCCATAATTCTATGGGACTTGAACCCAATCACAGTGCATCAAAACTCACATTGATGTCTTATCCTTTGGGTGCGATAGAACTTGAATCTATCGTCTTATCCTCAAATATTTTTCATTATGGTGCATCCGGACATTAACCTGATGTCTTACCCTTTTGGTGCCATGAAACTTGAATCCATCGTCTTACCCTTAACTAACGGTATAATAAACCGAAGTACAATATGATTTATTCTTTGAGTCTTTCAAAACAATCAAAATAATATTCAAACTCATGCTATTAAAATTTTATACCTTCTTCCATTTAAGAAGTTTTGTATAGCATGTCATATTCAACCAATAGTAGTATATGCCTTTGGTTCCTGATAATTGTTAGTGACTGAATACTATTTTATTCTAAATCATAAAATATTTTAGAAAATACATACCTGATTTTATGCATATAATAATTTGATCTTCATAACGAGATCAACCAAAATATGAGCTAAGTAAAAATAAGAACTCACTCTCAATTAGATAGAAACTCGTGTTGATAACGTGTTATAAAATCAAACTCATAAGAGTATAATTATAAAGAGAAGAAGACAAGAGAAGTAAATAGAAGAAGGGGAATTTTCTTCTTATTCAATTGTATATTACAATGGTGAATGATATCTCTATTTATAGGTAGAGAAATCAACCAAAAGGTCACCATGTTTAAGGTCACATTAGTACATACATTTCTATCCCAAAAAAATTCATCATCTTGGGAATACATATCCATGATAAGGATAAGTTTATGATAAGGTTAATGGACAATCCACTTAATTCAATGTATTTATAACAATAAATACTTATTTTACTATATTTGAATTGAAGAAGGTTGAACAATTAATTAAAAATATTAAGGTCCAAAATTGAGAGTAAAATAGCTTATACAAATGATCTAAACTTGGAAATTCACTAAATTACTACCCATAAAATTGAGAGTCAAATAGCTTATACAAATAATGTAAATTTGGAAATTCACTAAATTACTACCCATAAATTTTTCACAACTTATAACAAATAAGAAGGAATTCAAGATGAATCTACTACCACTTATGGCAACATAATTATTGCACATGAATTCATTTTTATCAAATAATGTGAATTTTAACACTATAAATACCTTTGTGATATTGATATTCTACATCACATATTCTTACTTCCTCACAATAAAGTTTAGCTGTGGAATCAAGATGGAGCCTACCAACATCGAAAAGTTGCTAAAAACTCCGATGGCAGAACTGAAGTATCATGAACTTCAACAACTGGAAGAGCATCTGAAAGCAGCAAACGAGAAAGTTGAAGCTGTGGCGAAGCTACAAAAGGAGCGTGGTGTTGTTTTTCCTTATGAAATCCTTGGAAGTGATTTGTCTCCTTTAAAGAATGAGTAAAATTCTTCTTTGAGTTCTGATGTTTGAAAACCTAGATCTTGCTAATCATATCTATGATTTTAATTTTACATTTCAATAGGTTTGTCATCATATGAAGTGAAATAAAAATGTATGTTTGTTTTAATTTTTGACAGTGAAATTATATGTGTTTGTCTCTGAGCAGGACCAGGAACCAATTCAAATTTAGATCTTGACATGTCGGTGGTTTTTAACCGTAGGCATTTTGCCAGGAAGTTGGTGGGCCTAGAATTTACAAAGTAATAAAAGATAAAAATCAAATAACACAAAGAATTGAAAATCATCTTAGTTAGCTTGAAGAAAACCTACTCATTTAAAAGTAGGGAAAATTGTGCAAAATAATAAATATTTAAATCATATTAAATGATATAGCTACTGTTTATAAAATTTCAATTCGAAGCTATAGTTTCGTCGTATCTTGTTATTAGCTTGATTTGTATAATTGAGTGATTTGTTATAAATTTAGAATTTGTATAATTTGGTTTGGATTGTATAAATTTAAAATTTTGTATATACTAACTCCGGCTATTTGTATACGATTTATGAACTCATCATAACTTACATATTTGTATAATAGCAAGTAAAATATAGAAATAAATTTCTGAAAAATCTCTAAATATATAAATACAGAATTTGTATGTGCTTAGCCTATTTGTACATTTACAAGCGATACAAACGGGTACGAATATACAACCACAACCACCATAGCAAATGAAACTAAATTATGAAGTGCAATTATCAAAATCATAGTTATAGAGTTTTATTATGTCAATTAGGTTTGTCATTTATGAAATTTCTCTTAAAAGTATACCTCTACAAGTTTTGGGCCTAAAAGTTGGCACAAAAACAAATTATTCCATGTTGACATCCCTTAAAGGAGGAACATCGTGGTGACTAAAAAAACTCAATTTTAATTGAATAAAAGTATTTTAAAAAGAGTTTAAAGGGAGCCTCCAGTTAATTTTAGAAAAACTAGGAAATCAATCAATTTATTAATAGAAAGTGTCTATGACACTAATAGATTCTAGGTATGGGGTTCAAGTTATTTCGAAGAGAAGATATTAGGCATAATTGTGGGTCCCGACTGAATTCATTTTTTTCAAAGTGAGGTAGAAACAAAAACAATATATAAGTTTAATAAACATGCTATATACAAACAATAACATAAAAAACACCTAAGGTTTGCCTAACGTCAATAATGTACACAATAATAAAAAATATAATCTGAACTCCATTCGAGTAGCTTCCTTGAAAGGCAACTTTAGGTACCTGTAAAGACACTTGGGATGTATTTGATATAAAGGAAAATGTTCTCTTAAACAAGTGAATTTCTAATTTATTTTTTCATGTTTGGTTGGTGAGTAGAGAATATTTTCTGAAAAATATTTAATGTTTGGTTGGTGAATGAAAAATATTTTTTATTTTTGGCTTAAGACTAAATCTACTCTTTAGGAAAATAATTAATGATCTAAAAATCTACCTCGATAATTAATTTAGGACTTGACTCTGACACCCAAACTAGGACTAGACCCCAATGACTGTTTCAAAATCTGAACCTTAGGACTTTCGACCTAGGATTTTTTTAAAAAAATAAAAATTGACAAAGTTGGGGTGCGATTAACTTAAAAAAATGAATATTTTACCATTTGAAATATTTCTCAAAAATATTTTTTCTTAAAAAAAATTGAAGGAGGTGGCCTGGCTGAGGGGAGGAGGGGGGAGTGGTGTAAAAATGAGATTTATACTTAAAAAATAATTTATGTTTTCTTAAAAAAAATTGACAGGGTGACGGGGGAATGGGTGGTATGGGTTGGGTGGGGTAAGAAAAATGCTAAAATTTGAAATATTTTTTCAAAAATAATGTTTATGTGTTTATTTGATGGTGGTGGGGGGTAGGGGTGGGGGTGTGATAGGGATAAAAATATATTTGAAATTTCAAAAAAAAATAAGAAAATTTTAATTTTTTTTTTGAATGGGGAGTGTCGGGTACGAGGTATGAGGAGGGTCAGGTATGTGGTATTGGTAGGGTAAGATAAAAATATTAAAGGATATATGAAGCAGAGTCTTGAAAAATGCTTTCTTTAAATAGGGAAGGGAAGTCATTTTCCTTAAATTTGAGGAAAATGAGTTGATTTGGAAAACATTTCAAGTCAACCAAACATGGGAAAATAGAAAAATATTTTCGAAAAAATATTTTCCTCCAGACCAAACACACTCTTAGTAAAAGTGTTAGTAGAAACAACATGTTAGATAACGTTTTATATGTTAATGCTCATTTTGTCCATATGTGATTGTCTTGTTGGACTGCCTAGGTGGACTGTTATGTCACCTTATATATTGAGATAGTAGTTGTGTGGCGGACTGCCAACTCGAGGAATGAATAAGGAAGAACAACGTTATTGAGCGGAAGGTATTTTTGTCATGTTGGACTGTTTGGATGGTCTGTCATGTCAGCTCTAATAACAAAGATAACGTTTTAAGGGTATATGTGGTCAAAAATATAGACGGCAAGAGTGATTTTGATCCCCAAACATAATTAAAAGGTATATATGAGTGATTTCGAATAGTTCGGTGATAATTTTGACCCTGTTTTTCGTTGTGCTACTCGAAATTAGAATATAACTTAATTTGTCAGATTTTAAATAGAGAACATTGGGTGCCAGTAGATAGCTAGTTTTTTTTTTGTTTAAGTCCAGGAAGGATGTGATCTAAATGGGCATAGTCCAACTCCGTCAAGCTTGTATGAGTACTAAAGAAGTATAGAGAACTTTGGTTGGTTGCTGACCAACAGAAAGAGATCATAGTGATCGATGGTACTTTGGAACTCATAAAAACAAAAATCCTTTTGATGAGTACTTAAATTACATGTACAATGACAGTCAGAAATGGCATAAATAGGTTTATACCTACTGTTCTTATCTCATGGTCCTCTTCCTACTGGTGCACGTTGATCGTTCTTTGAGTCCTTTAAATAAAGCTCCACGTAATGGCTTGGCTGGACAGTGCTAGCTACTACGTGTATGGAAAGAACGACCACTTTACTCCAGTCAAATGCTTGAAACCGATCTCCATCATGTTTATGCCAAATCAAGCAAATTCAGTATTCTTGTGTTATGATAACATTCGGGGTGAAACAAGAGAGCCAACATGAACAACAGCCTTGAAGGACCGTGGCATTCCAGAAATACGAGGTTCGCGCAGTGTTTTTGTCAGAGGACTGTAACAAAGTAAAGTACCACCATGCTGCAGCATCAACTCTCCATTTCTCTGAAAGAAAAGAGGCTGGACAGCTCCAATGATAAGGCCAATTTCATCACAAAACTATTTTCATACACTTTGTCCACGACTCCTTGACACCGTCATCCTTCATTACCCAAATCTCTACATAATCTTGACACTTATGTCTAGTAGCCGATAGACAACTTTGCAAGACACCCAAAGTATAATTAAGTCTACCCGAATCAAAATCCGGATAAGGAATGACTCCAAACACCTCATTTTCCAAATCAAAACCAACAATTTGATCAACAAGTTTAGGACCATCATAGCCAGAACTAACCCAATGAAGAGTTCCATTCACACATGCCCCGGACAAATCCCTATCGCGAAGTGGATATGGAGAAGAACCCATAAATCTCCATGAATCATCTCCAATAGTATATATACAAACACTAGACCTCCAACAATCATTTTCATCACCCACAACACCCTTCTACAATACACAATCTCCACCACCTTATACACATTCCTCTTAGGTAAAAACCCAAACCCCACAACAACACTAACAGGATCCCCCAAATCCCTAATAGGTTTAGGCAAGAAAACAAATCACCACTACAATCTACATGGATTTAGCATATGAGTCAAATACTTAACAATTGGATCAAACAAACATAGTAATCCATTATAAGAACCCACAACTTCATAATTACTCAAAAGGGGTAATGGGAAATCAAAGTTAACACACTTATATTCATCAGTTCCATCACTCTGTACAAAAGATAACTTACTGTGCCAACTATTTCTGTGAATGAAAATTGAGCTTTTGAGGATGAGACCATAAAAGGTTTCATTTTTAGATGAAATTGAGAGATGGGTATCAATCAGATGCAATTCATATGTCAAATAGAGCCAAGATTTACAGACACACCTGAACTTTACAAGGGATTTGATGGGTAATCTTGAAAGTATGTCAATCAGAGTTTCACTTGAGAGCTTTTCCATTTTATTTTTTCTTCAGAGATAAGTATGAAGATGACTATATATAGATGATTATATAGTAAGTTTCAATCTGTACACTATTTTGTTGAAGAATCTTCTTTGGTTGAGTGTTTCTTGTTTGCTTAAGATGACTTTTTGAGCTGCCAAAGAAAGACAAATTATGATAACTTTGTGGACAAGTATGAATTTGGATAATGGTAAAGCAAGCAAATATGTAAAATCCCCACTGGCTATATATTTTTAAAAAATTATGCATACATACTTCTTTATTAAGCAGATATCTTTTTTCTTTTGAGTATTTATGATTATTGTTAAAGCATTAGAGAAATAGCATTCTCATATGCTCAAGGAGACAGCTTCAACCTACATAGGCTACAGGTAGGAAATAAAAATGAGTTAGTTAAGTCGAATATGAGTAATCTAAAATGAGTTAAATAAAAATAAATATAAAATAATTAACTTGATTTATATTTTAATAGATAAAAATGAATTATTCAATAACTAATATGAATACTCATATTATAGTGGAGACATTATTAAAAAGTTATTAAAACAAAATCTTTTTAAAATTCTTTTTTCAGTCACTCTACCCCTACCAGTCTTGTTCCAAAAAAATTTACTTTATTTTTCTACAAAAACAAAATATTATTATTAAAATCAAATTTTTTTAAACTCTTTTTTATAAAAATAAAAATTTTGAAGTTTTCTTACCACTCCACCCCCTAGCAGCCCCCGCTATTCTCTTTTTTTTTTAATGGGAAAAAGCTAAAATATGTAATTAAATTTTCAGAAAAGATTTATTTATGTTGTTACTGTTAAAGAAAAGGCTCATTCATGCCATTATTTTTTAATAGTGGTTTTGCAAAACCATTTTTGACACGTGGCCAATTATAATTCGGCCACATCATCAATTTTTTTAAATAAAAGAATCAAAAAATATTAATTCAATTATTATTCAGAATTTTGATTTTTTTATTTAAAAAATTGATGACGTGACCAATTATAATTCGGCCACGTGATAAATTTATTTAATAATAAAAAAATTAATTCAATTTTTTTCTTCTGAATTATGATTTTTTTTAATTAAAAAAATGATGACATGACCGAATTACAATTGGCCACGTGTCAAATATGGTTTTGCAAAACCATTGTTAAAAATAAATGGCATGAATGAGTTTTTTCTTTAACGATAATGGCATAAATGAAGCAAATTTTTAACTGATGGCATAATTGAGTCTTCTAAAAATTTAATGACATATTTTAGCATGTTTCCTTCTTTTATTAATAAACATCTTTTGTCCATTCTACCCATTTAATCATCTATTTTTAAATGGATAGTATAAATATTATTTGGGATTTTTTTAAATCCATTTTAAATGGGTTGGATCACCAATCCATTTAAAATAAAATAAATAAATAAGTGGATATCGATATAAATTACTCATTTTATCACCCCTTGTTATGGCATAGTTACGTATACATTGATTTTTTTTTCATTTTGGTCATCCCGATCACATAGCTACATAATAAAGGTTATGAATAGCTACGTAAACATTGAAATTTTGTGATAGTAATTTATCTGACATGTTCGAATCTACTTAAGATTTTTGGAGGTTACTCAATCATAAACATAATCCAAATTTAAGTTATCCTAGTTCGAGAAATACTCCATTGAAATAACAAATTTCACTAATTCGTTGTCATCTGAATTTAGTTGGAAAAAAATATTTCCAAATGAATAATAATTGATGTTGTACAACTCTTAACATACTCCTATTTCAAAATAAATAAATTGTTGATTTTTTTATATAGTTCAAAATAAGTAAATTGTTTAAATTTTAAGAGAGTTGTTGAATTTCTTTTTCTATTTTCCCCTCATTTATATCCTCGGGTGCTACTTACAAGAGAGTTAATTGCTCATGTTTATAGTTTTACTTTGAATTATTTATACTTTTTTCAGAATAATTTGAAAAAACCTAAAAAGATATAAGTAGAAAGTGATGTTTATCTTATATCCTAAACTTTTCCCTTAATAGGTGTGCATTATTTTAACAATTTACTTATTTTAAAATAAAGAGAATACTATGTTATACATAAATAATGGATGCCCATACAAAGAAAAAAAACACATAGGACCTTCAATAGGGTCAACTTCCAAGAACCTACCTTAAAAGGAAAGAAAATACATCTAATTGCAATTTCAAACAAATCAAGACAACATAAAAGTATATATGTAACTAAAACATTTTTCTTGAGCAAATTGGCTAAATATCAATATCGAATTTTCAACACTACACTCAAAGATACAAAAAGAACAAATAAAAACTGTTTATTCCACTCATGTTATTTTGATCATAACTTGAACTGCACTTAAAATTACCGGGGAGTCTAATAATTTCACCATAGGTGCAAAAATTAACACACCTAGGAGCCTTTTATTTATCATACATATCACAATCACATCAAGTACTTTGTATTTGGCCAATTTTTAGTAATAATCCTTTCCCAATTTTGGTTTTCGCATTCCTTGATAATGGAATTCGTGGAGTTCATGATTTGGTTTTAGTATTTTGGAGATGCATTCCCTAATTGAAGGCTCAAAACTCTGCGATTTAATATCTCATATGTGATAGCTTTAGCACGTTATTGTCAATTGAGTTAAAGAAAATAAATAGCTCGAAGTAGACCAAAGGCAAAAATAGCCACTAATCGAAGGACTTGTTCTCTCATAAGGCCACACAGAATTTGTGAGTACCTGCTCTAAAAAGAGTCGACAAAAAAAACAACCTCGTTGGGGCTAGTATACACATTGTAAGGATAATAAGGCCTCATCTTGAAGTGTTCATTTTTTTTGTAAAGACAAAACTCACTACTGGGTGTCTTGGTTTTTGCATTTATAAATAAAACTTACAAGTCATATGTCTAGATCGGGAACATAGTGAACAATTCCAAAATCATAAATGCTCAAAAAAACAATTATTAGTATATAATATAAACTCTGATTGACGAGGTAAATGTTGAAAGCATATTTACAATAGAACTTACATATTCATCACGGGAATGAGAAAGCTATACAATAGTTGTTTCCGGTCCAACTCATCTTGAGTTGTGGGCATCAGCTTTCTCTCACCAGCTGATGATTACGAGCTACGAACAAAACAAAGAAAAAAAGTTAATTTAATGTATAATAAATCATATCACTCATCGATGATCTAATTAGAAAGATTATATACATACTATTTTCACTTAGTGAGGAAGTGAAGGCTGGGATGGTATAGGGTGAGAAAATTGGCGAACAATCTTCATTAGCAATGCATGAATTTCACGTTGAATTTCCTCATACGTGATTAACGTTTCAAGGATACTTCTTTTAATTCTAAGTGTCAACAATCGCTAGTCATTATAATATAACTAAATGAGTTGGGATCAAACCCCATATGGAGTGGTAGTGTGGTACGTGTTTAAGTTTCAGTAGCCAAGTACAAATATGTTCAAGTCAATCATAGGAATATATATTTACGATAAAAACATAATTCAAGTTAAAGGGTGACATAAATGTCAAATATGGGCGCTATGGTTTTTATTATCAACTACAACAACCACAAATAACACTAATTAACAAGTAATGAGACATGTTCTTGAAATATGATAGTATTATAGGCTAATGTAGAGAAATGGGTAATCGCAACTGATAGTAAATAACTGTAAATCAGTGACTAAGCTAGACTTTGGTGGGGTAAACTTTCTCTCAAACAATTTAACCTGAATCAAGTTGGTTTCTCTCAAACACCAAGCAGCAATTACGAACATCCTACGCTTTAGTCTATTCACTCTCTCGAGATGAATGTGTGGAAAAAGGATTTAGGATTCACTCTCTCGAGGTGAACATATGACAACCCAATACCAGAGACCATCAAATCAATAATCTTAGTTTTAAAACCTCTCTCTCGAGCAAGCCAAAAACACGAAGGTAGAATTGCATTTGCAACTACAAAACTTTAAATTAAACTAAAATTATTGATTGAAATCACTTTTAAATAACATTTACACTATCAATTAGCAATACCCATAAGCTAATCAACCTATAATCACATAATCACACCCAAAGAATTGAGATTTTAGCCGAACATCATAAAAGATAAAAATCATTACCAAATTATGTTTGGGGTACGATTATTTTCGTCTTTACAAATGTCCAAATTGAAGAATCTTCAATACCACTTTCAATTTCTCAAAAATGGGAAATTTCAATCTTCAAATCTAAGGAAAAATTTGTCTTAATACTCAGAGTTCTAACTTCAAAAACTGATAATTCTCTCTCTACAATTGAAAAAGCTCTATCTCCCCCCCCCCCAAAAAAAAAAGAAACTCCCTAAACTAAGAATTAAAAAATAAACTTATAGTCGCCAAAAAAATGTGCGGCGAAGGACTATTCGGCGCAATAAGTCGGGATCGTCGATCCACCCTTTGCTTAGCTCCATCGCCTTTTTGTTATAACCTTCAGCATCTTTAAGTATTGCATCACGAAACTGTTTGACAACTCGCCGACTGCTCATTTTCTATCGCCGACTTGATTTTTTCCTTCATGTCTGTCACATTGGAATTTTAGACGAGATCATGGCCATTCAGCAACTCGCCCAATGAGTTAGGCGATCATCAATCCTTCTTTTCTTCGTCCTTTCAATTGTCTTGTTCCTTTTTGGTCATTAGTGTCTGTGCCTTGTTCCTCAATCCAAATACCTGAAAATCAAAGATTTACATCAGTTATTAGAACAAAATATGCATTTGAGGATACTAAATTTGATAAAATAAAATCTTAAATGAGTCCAAATAGTGGACATTTCACGTGACACTTGGCATTTGGACTTGAATGTCACCCGATCTGTAGCAACACAAAGTTTAAATCTTTCAAAATACTCAATGTTGGCATTTTTGGCTTAAGTAGTCATTCAGCCAAAACTTTCTCTTGAACTGAAAAAACATTCCTTAAGATCTGTGAGGCAAGGGAAGACGCCTCGAGAGGGCGAGGGTGCCTTAGGGGACGGCGCCCTGAGGTGGGGTGCAGGGTGCCTCAGAGCACGACTTCTTGAGTAGGGGGTGATATACCGTGGTTTCACGGTATAATTAATACTTTTTCCTTAAGTTTAGTGTGTCCGAAAGCCGTTTTGTAATAATTTTGATATAAGTTTCTCTTTGTTTTGCAGGAAATCTGTCCAGAGCTGAATGCGGAGATTTTGAGCGAAAAAATGCAGAAGAGACCACCTACGGAGCTCATGACGGTCCGTCGTGCCTGTGACGGTCCGTAGGTGGCAGCGTAGTGCAGCTGCTGAAGGAAGATGGGGAAGTCTGACCAAGTGTGGGATTACGGAGCTTGTGACGGACCGTCACAGCCATGACGGTCCGTCCTGCAGGTCCGTCGTGAAGATCAGAGAAGTGATCCCAGTACCCAGATTCCAAGAGTTGAAGTATTTTGAAACGAAGACCCTCGACGGACCGTCGTGCCTATGACGGTCCGTCACACTTGCCGTCTAGGGAAAGAAGAGAGCAGCAGAAGAAATGACCAAGTATAGGACGACGGAGTCCACGACGGTCCGTCGCTACCACGACGATCCGTCGCGTGGTCCGTTGACCCGGTCGCGTTTTGGCAGATTTCCAGCAAATAAAACCCTTGTTCATTTAGTTTTTATTCAATCATCGAGAGACAGACGAGAGGCGACGAAAAAGCCTCGTTTTTGAGAGATTTTGTCACTCTTCCATTATCAAATTCCATATAGTTAGATTTTGTGAGATTAAACTTTGGCAAATAGTGTTTGATTCTTGGAGATTCTTACAAGCGATTTTGGTGATTAATCAAGCAATTTTCGGATTTTATTCTTCCTCATTGTTGTAAGTACATGAATTCTCATTTAACATATTTGAATGTTGTGTTTATGGCTATGAGTAACTAAACTCCATAACTAGGGTTGTGGGAACCATAGGCAAATAATGAGATAAACCCTAGCTTGAATAACAATTCTAGATTAGTGTCTTGCATGTATTAATAATTCTTTCGCTTAGAAGTTTTTCTAACGGATGATCAACGTTAGAACTCGCCTTAATGCTACTTGCCGGACCAAGGAGGTAGATAATAGGAAAAGAATTATTAACATAGATTTAGTGTATACTATCTAATAGGCTAGTATTGATTGGTACGAGGTAATACCTTAGTCAAATATCGAATACGATGCTTAATATGAGGTAAAGATAAGGGTTAGGAAAGCAACACACGTAGCCGGACCAAGGTGCGGAGTGAGATGTTCTAGATGCCGGACCAAGGATTTAGAAATACATAACTTATCACTTTGCATGCAAAATACTAGGAAAGAATTGTTATTGTTAGAATTATCAAGTTATGAACCCGTGGGGAACACGTAAACCCTAGTTACTTTAATTCATTGATTAAAACCCAATATTAAAAGCTGTCAAGTGTCTCTTTTAATTACGTTAGTTATTTTTACTCATTACTTAATACAACCCCCCCCTTTTATATTGTTACTTTCCAAGAGAGTTATCGACCAAACGATAGTAATACTAGGTTAAAGTTAAGTCTAGACTATTTTCCTCGTGGGAACGATCCCAACCTCACTAGTTGGGTTATTTACTTGACACGACCGCTTTACTTCTCATTTGAGAGGTGAGTTTGAGCGTATCAGGGGGCGGGGGTGCCTCAGGGTAATACACCCCGATATGGGTAGGGTGAGGGGGCCTTAGCGCTTGACTCCCCATGATGGGCTGGGTAAGAGGGCTCGAGGCACCGTGCCTCAAGGACAACGAGGCGGGGCTCGAGGCGCTGCACCCTGAGGCCCCCTAGCCTCGAGGCGCTGCACCTAGAGGTCGCCCCCAACTTAGAGGTGCAACACTCAAGTTTTCCCCTGTCACCTCCGGGTTACCCCATAGACATAACCGACGTCGTCGTCCTCTCATAGGACTAAGACGACCTCGTTGTTTACATCATTGCATTCATAGGTCAAAAACGTGGAAAACTTAAAACTTTTCATTACTTCTACTTGGAGGTTTACATAGACCTCTACATACACATAATATATATCCTTATCGAGTATACATAGACCCTTAGTATAGGAAAGTTACATAGCCTTCTACTTTTATTGCACATAAGTATATAGAACATAACATAAACATAATAGTCATAATAGATGTCTCTTATCATAACCATCTAATAAGAGTGTAAGATTTTGGGCATAATCTCATATATCAAAATAAGAATGCCTCACATGGGCTATACAATGTTTCATACTAAAATGGAAAGAAAGAACCAAAGAAGTCTTTAACTACTAAGCAAACTCCATAAGCTAGATAGTGGCATCGCCCTCGAAAAATGAGGATCTACCCTACTCGGTTGATCAAGATATTCAAACCTTATTCAAGTCATCTTCAAAGCACCTCAACGACCGAAACCTAAAATATTGATGAAAAGGAAAAATGGGGTTAGTACGCCACCTGTACTAAGTATGAGACCATATGCACATATAAGATCGAATCATGTTAAAAAAGACATTTTATCAAAACATGCTACTTTATTCTTTGAAAGCCTTGTGCATCATTAAAGGAAAACATACAAATCAAAAAGACATATTCATCAAGTTAAAGCTAATAACATGGCTATCAACATTCTTTAACCCATGATCTAATACAACCCTACCATCAAGCAATTACATCACAAACATGGATAAGAGTTCATCATATCATAATATAGCAAGACTACTACTCATGAATCCTCATAAAGCCAACAAGTGCAATAATCGAGCAAAACCCCATAACCTTACTCAATCAAGTGACCCAACAAGAACCATGACTAATATTCAACTTCACATAACATAACCTTTAAGGATACACAATATTATACTTTTAGCAACATAAACCAATTACATGTTCATAAGAATATCAATCACCATATAATATCATTTACATGTAAAGTCATCATATGATCATCTTTTGCATTCATTATCATATGAATACATAATATCAACCTTCTAAAGCTTTCACCAAGCCAAACTAGTGCAAGACATAAGTAGAGTCTCATACACCTACCTAGGCTAAGTCAAACCTCTCAAGTAACCCTATTTGTTTATACTTCATTGCTTTATTTTAATTTAGAGAACACTTGCCTTAACCGACATATATCATAAGAGCTAACTGTGGAATCCGGTGTTGTAAAATCTTACACCGATGGAAGGTGGTCTACCGGCCAAAGTAAAACCAAACATAAACATAGCTTTCTAAGTGGATCCACTTGCTAGTCTTCCTATGGGGGCAACATAGTTCAAGAACTAAGAGATAGGTACACTCCCTCTTCATACCACTTGGCAATTGGGGCCTCCTCTCATGGGAATCCATTGGATGAGTATTCCTCTTTGGGAAGTCAACACCACATGTAGAACTACTAGGTGAATATTTTCTTTGGGAAGTCATCACATCCCATTGTCAAGTTCACTCGGTGCTAAGCTAAGTCCCTTTATTGAAATGTCTTTAGTGTCTTTATTAATCATCATATCTTAATTTAGGTCATGGGGTCTAACCCTTGTATAATCATCATCATCATAGCTCAATAAGAATTGCATGAGTATAGTTATTTCATTACAATTCATATAAGTGAGGTTAACACATTACATATCACTTCATAATAAGGCACATTGGTAAGCATCACCAACCTTATAACATTCACATCTTAATCAACCTCACAACCATAGTCAAGACATTTCAATTTAACATCATATCAACCCTATCAATCCTAATCCAAGGAATAATCCTATACAACATCATGATTCAATCATACTTAATAATAAATTGAAGTAAAGAATAGGGATTATAAGACTTACCAAGTCTCCTTCATAATCAATCACCAAGGTCTTACTATCAACCCTTACTTCAACCCAATTAGGTCATAACATCAACATAATTCAATAACCAACATGGTAATAAATCTAAGAGAATCACTATATCATAATTCAATACTATATCATAGCTTAAGACAAGATACTTAGGTCAATTCACAACTTACTTGACTAACCTAGATCACTTATCAAGAACTATTATGAAAAAGACTACAATTCACCCTAATACATTTATGATTAACATAACAACATCATCTAATAGTAATTCAACCAATAATCAAGTCAATTAAATCAAATACGACCTAATTCATATCAAGATCAAACCTAGGGTTAAGGATTAAGGATCATCATCTACAAACTAGAACAAACCATAAGGATATATCATAATTAAGTTAGAATCCATGTTAATCTATTCATATTATCCAAAAGAAACCATAGATAAAACAATTCAAAACATGATTTTCGAGATTGAGAAGAACCTACATGAAAACTCAACTTTTAAAAATACCTTGAATGAACTTTTTGAGGAAAAAAGTCTCAAAGGATAATTAGATACCATACCTCATCGTTTAATGAAGAACTGATGGTGAAATCATCTCTTACAGCCCCAAATCCTTCCCCTAGATTGTCTTCAATGGTGTCTTCCAATAGAGAGAGAAAAAAAAGAGAAGGAAGAGAGTTTTTGTTTTGAGAGTTGTTATTAGACTAATAGGGTTGGGGTCTTTATATTGGGGGGGGGGGTAAATAACTTAATTAGGCTTTACTAATCCCCAAAATAACGACCTAACCCCTTAATTAACTAATTGGAACTTAGTTAAAATGTGCAGGAAAATTTCAGTGCCATCGACCACACCACGATCGGCGGATCATGGGTCAGTCGACGGACCAGGCCTTCTACGTGCTGCACATCCGTGGTTCTTATTAGAGACTTGTGCGGGTGAGGGATCCAACAATTTATCAAAGTGTTGGTCGATGGTTGTCAACGACGCCCCGTCGATCAACACACGAATCATCGATGGCCTCTCGTCGTTGCACACTGTCTAGACAGTGTTGACTCCAACGTGCAAGGTTCCTCCTCAAGGGCCCTTAGTTGGTCCTCGGGGAGTCGTACCCGGACGGTTCAACCACGAATCGACTTAAACATATGTTATCCACCCTTCCACCAATTTTCATAGATTTTCGAATCCTAAAGCTAATCAAATTGGCTAAGGCACGCTAGTACCTCTTTCAACAAATTTCTGGACGTCATGGACGTCCTTGAACGTTTTGGTTTCTAAACTTCATAAATGACCTATATTCATTAAAATGACCCTTAAAACAGTGTCTAGACATCATAAGACTCATGTTAGGCTTTAAGACATGTTTTGGATTTTCGAAATGTTACAACCCCCTTACCTTGAGGCGCTACACACCCGCCTGAGGCCCCTAGCCTCAAGGCATTGTACCTCGAGGCCTCCCCTAACTAAGAAGTGTCGCGCACCCCGCCCCGAGGTCCCTAGCCTCAAGGCATCGTGCCTCGAGGCGCCGCGCCCGATGCCTCTTTGCCTTAAGGCTTCATGCCCCGAGGCCCCCCAACCTTGATGAGCTACGCCTGAGGCCCCGTGCTCATGTGTTCCCCTAACATTAGACTTAGCATGCTCCATGCCCTTATAATTCTTCCAATAGCTTACCTTACAACCCAATTCTGTGCGGAGTTGATTTGACATGTCTCTTGTGGATGGCCTTTACCATTGGGAAACCTATTTTCAAAGTACTTACCTATGACTTTTGTCGTGATGTGGGGATTATGGCTTGTAAGATGCTCTGAATCACACGTATGGTACTTTTCATAGATTTTAATGACAAACCTATCAATACTTGTAAATTTCACAGCCCTCAGCCACCAATTGCAATTCGGATATGTACATTTAACGGAAAACAACACATTACGAGAATTGATCACCTTTTTCAGTTTAAAATCTTTTTTCGAGCAAGCAATTTTCAATGAATTTGCCAGTTTTTGCTTGTTCTTGAATGTCATTCCCTTATAAAATCCCGTTTCATCATCTCTAACATTATTCACACGTGAAGTTTGAGAATCACATGGATTGTTGCTGCCAACTATAGGTGTAGGAGAAAACTTGCTCTCAAGGTCCGGCCCTTCAGCTTAAGCTTCACCTACACCTTCACCTTCACCTTCACCTTCACCTATTCCAATTTCATCATCAGGATTATTCATGTCCGTAGGATGAAATTCATCATTAAACATATCTTGTTGGCATTCCTCTACATTATTATGATCCTCCTAGATAGGATTTTCTTCCACATATACTCTTAATATGAGCGGTTTCTTTGAGCCTCCCAAATAAACAAGCAAACTAGATTGATCAGTTATTCTAAAAGGTAAAACCTTCTCATTATGAAAAAAATGTGGAATGTAACTCATAACAAGATCTTGCGGTTTACAATTGTATCCACAATTTTGCACGACTAAAGTGAAGAAATCATCATACAAAATGTTTCTTTCGACATACATTCCTACTGAACCAGCTCCTCGTTTTTACTATCCTCCCAATGCCATATGAATCAATTTTTCTTCTCGACCCATTCACCACGACAATCAATCCCTACAAATAATGACATCGTACCTGCATAAATTAATTAAAAACCCAGTTAGTAATTATTTATAATAATTATAAAAATCGCAACATATGATTTTTCTGTTGCGAAATGTAACACATATGTTGCTACATATGATTGTTCTGTTGTTACAGACAAGTCACATGTGGCAACTTTTTTGTGTTATATCTAATGTTGCAACTTGTGAATTTTCTGTTGCGAAATATAACGCATATGTTGCCACATATGATTTTTATGTTGCGAAATATAACACGTATGTTGCTACATATGATTGTTTAGTTGTTACAGACAAATCACATGTAGCAACATTTTTATGTTATATCATATGTTGCAATAGATGACTTTTCAGTTGCGAAATATTTGTCAGTCATATGTTGTTACATATTATTGTTATATTGCGATTGGAATAACATTAATGTTGTTACATATGACTTTAATATGTTATAATAGTCTACTGTAGCAACATATATAACAAAATGTTTGAAATGCGAATGCAAATAATTCAAAAAAATTGAAGGTACCCAGATCAGATGATAATGAATTGATTTCAAATAACTATTAAATTTTACACCTGAAACAATGGTGTGTCGCCCAATCACTTATGCAGTAATTTCAATTGAAACAAAACAAAATTCGGTCCACAAATTACAGATTATGTAATCTGATTCAACCACTAGCACCCAAGACACACAATATGCGAAAAGAAGAACAAGAATAAGAAGATGCAGAGAGCGGGAACAAAGACAAGCAATTGAACAATCAAAGACGAGAGTAGAATAACAAGAAGACGAAGAAGAAGAAGAAGAAAAGGACGAATACGACTGCTGGAGACAAGAGAAAAATCTTTTATTTCCCCTTTTGGCTCTATATTTCCCATCAAAATTGATTAAATTAATTTTGATTTATTCAATTTACCCTTTTATCCCTAATTTAATTTCCACAAAAGTTGTTTAAATTAGTTATTGTGAAATTACCATTTTAACTTTTATTTAATTCAGTGAACCAAAATATCAACTTATAAACTTGAGGACAACTCCACAATCCTTAATCATTAATAACATAATTATCATCTACACCCAATACTTAAGATTAATATCACCATCCATTTATTTTGAAACCTTAATGTCTAACTTTTTTTTTTTAAATACCACGTTAATACCTCCTTTTTTTTTTTAATTGTGTGAAAATATCTCCAAACTCCTATTAAAACCCCAATTCTTTAGCAGCCCTAAAAAATCCCTTTGCCGCCACACTCCCCAGCCTGTTCGACTCCATAGTCAGCAGCAGCCATGCCGAAGCATTATCGGCCTGCTGTAAGTTTCTTCCTTTTGCTTAATTAGTTATATTTCGCCTTTTTTTCCTTTCAAGTTGATATAATTTTGGTTTATGTTGTTTTACAGGGGAAGAAAAAAGAAGGAAATGCTGCAAGATATATTACAAGGTCACAAGCTGTGAAATATCTTCAAGTCAGTTTATCACTGTTCAGGTATTCCCCTTTTCTCTCTATTTATTGAATAAGTTCTTGTGATTTGGTCTTAGAATGCTCTTGTATTTGAAAATGTGATTTTTAACGTGTATCTGCTGAGTTTGAGCTATTGGTTGTATAAATTCATGGAGGAGCTAGGTTGAAGAAAGGGATAAAATTATAGTGTCCAAATGGGAAAAAAAGGATTCTTTTGGTTTGTTTGTGTGTAAGCTATTTTTTTGGTCTCGCCCCTTTTCTCCCCATTTATCCTTTTTGTTGGGAGAGTAAGTTCTTGTGCTGAGTTCTTAGATTCTATGGTGTATCTGCTGATTTTGAGCTATTGGTTGTATAAATTTAGTGGTGGAGTTAGGTTGAAGAAACGGAGTTTAGATTATACTGTTCAAATAGATAGAAAAGGATTTTTTTGGTTTGTATATATATAAGCTGTTTTTTATGGTTTCACCCCTTTTTTCTCTGTTTATCCTTTTTGTAGAACAGACTAAGTTCTTGTGGTTAGGTCTTAGACTTTATGGTGTATCTGCTGTTTTTGAGTTATTGATTGTATAAATTCAGTGGCGGAGCTAGGTTGAAGAAAGGGGATTAAGATTATACTGTTCAAATAGGGAAAAGGGATTTTTTTGGTTTGTTTATGTGTAAGCTGTTGAATCCCCTTGACAGAAAAAAATATAGTGAAGTGGCAAAGGGGTTCAAAAATTGCTACTTTGAATTAGTTGTATGAATATATAGCTTTGGCACTTGTTGTGTTTTTAGTATTTAGGTATAAGCTTTGTTAGTGTCTTTATAAGTATGCAGTTAATGTAAAAAAGTTTCAGACTTTTAATTTGCATTAAAGGGATTTAGGGATGACTCAATTTTGAAACTAGTTGAGTCGGTTTATATGTCTGTTTTGAACAGTCGGCTCTACTATGGCTTTCTTTAGGGAAAGATTATTTACGACCTTTTATTGTTCTCTGTGGATACAGGAAGCTATGCATTTTGAAAGGTATTTTCCCCCGTGAACCAAAGAAGAAGGTTAAGGGAAACCACCATACCTACTATCACACCAAAGATATTTTGTTCCTTAAACATGAGCCCTTACTTGAGAAGTTCAGAGAAATGCGAGCATATGAGAAGAAGATTAAGAAAGCAGTCTCAAAGAAGAACCGGGATCTTGCTGAACGCCTACTAACTCGCAAGCCCAGTTATACCCTTGACATGCTTATTCGAGAGAGGTTAGTTTATTCAATAGTAGACATCATTGTTTTACAAATGACCCAGAGGCATGCCTGGTACTTAACTGCTATTGTTTATCATGATTGTTCTAGGTACCCTAAATTCATTGATGCACTTAGAGATTTGGATGACTGCCTTAGTATGGTACACTTGTTTGCTGCATTACCTGCTGTAGAGAGAGAGAAGATACCGGTAAACCGTGTCCATAACTGCCGAAGGTGAAGCATTTTTTTCAAGGTCTAGTTGGTAGTGTTATTTTCTTTTACCTATATACATACTTATCAAATGTACTCTTATGATGGGTTAGGTTGGGTCATGAATGGCAAGCCTACATTGCTCGCACTCATAAACTAAGGAAAACATTTATATCCGTGAAAGGAATATATTACCAGGTATTATGACTTTGTAATTTGTTTAGTTCCCACAAACATGGTAATATTTTTTTCCTTAGCTTGATTTACTAGTTGCTCTCTGCAGGCAGAAATAGATGGGCAGAAAATCACTTGGTTGACTCCACATGCACTGCAACAAGTACTTCCTGATGACGTTGACTACAACATCATGCTGACTTTCTTGGAATTTTATGAGGCCAGTAACATTTTTATATCATTATTTTGAATTTGTAATTGTGTTTGTTGCCTGTAAGAGTAATTCTGGTTAAGACCCTCTATAGTAGAAGTCTTGATCATTTCATTGAGTCTTCAATTTTTGCTGGAGAGTTGAGCAGAATATAATTTGTATTGCTTCTATGAGTTGGTTTTTCTCCAATATATTATTATCTTATAATTGTTGAGTTTAACATGTTAAATTTTTCGAATGCAGACACTCCAAGCTTTTGTTAATTTCAAGCTTTACCATTCAATTAATGTAAAGTATCCTCCCATTCTTGATCCTCGGCTTGAAGCTTTAGCTGCCGGTAAGATTTCATCTTTTCCTATTCACTTCATTTTTAATCAGCTGTCAACAAATCCTCACATTTTCTGCAGATCTTTATGCATTATCTAGGTACTTTGATAACAGAGCCTCCATGGCAGAGTCATCAACTACTAGCTTCTCTGAAACTGATGTGAGTAAGGACCAAGGGGAGGGGCCAAACTATGACGAATCTGAACTTAGACTTGCTCAACTGCAACAACAGATCCCTTCCAATGAGCCAGGTGCATTAATGCACCTTGTTCAAAATGCTACGGAAACTGATGAAGATGATTCTGATACCAGGGAATGCAAAACACTTTTCAAGGATGTCAAGTTCTTCTTGAGTCGTGAGGTGGGAGATGTTTCTTTTAAAGTGAAAAAATATAATTAAAATGGTGGTTTTGTAATATGAAGAAACTTATATTTTCATTTTGACAAAATATATATAAAGAATTTTATATTGATAAGAAATTATTTTTTTCTTTGTGTCCATCTTTTTCTTCTATCTTCTTTCATTTCAAACTGTAGCTGGAAAAAGGGAGTGTTGTGGTTAGTCATTCTGTGATAGCATGGGAGCACTTTAGTAAGGGAAGTTCAAAATAGAAATGTTATCTGGATGAGATACATAGTAGAAAATTGCATTTAATCCCATAAGATGATCATTTAATTGCATCAACATGGAAATTCAAAATGTTTAATTTGTTTTTGAACCATCTTCGGATTGGCTATGGCATTTTATTTCTAATGTAGCCCTACGATGGTTGATTTGAAGGAGGTGCTTGGCTGTGCCAAAAGTAGAACATGAGGGAACTATGCAGTCGTTTTGACAAATTAATCTGGTTGTTATGCCATTTAGTGTTGATTTTTTTCAAGAATCCTTGTTAAGCATATGTATCTCATTCATATTCATTTAATTTATTATTTTCAAGTTTTGACATTTCAGTTTGTGGAAGAATGACCTTCTGAATTTGTAGTTCCAATGCATCCCCTTTTTTCCTACTAAGCTAATATTGTTGTGACCCTGGTTGCGCGGTGCATCCTTTTCATTTTTGTTCCTTTTCTCATTTATCATGTTGCTTTTGTCTCTCATGCTCAGGTTCCCAGAGAATCGCTGTTGTTTGTCATCCCTGCTTTTGGTGGTAGCGTTTCTTGGGATGGTGAAGGGGCTCCATTTAAAGAGACTGACCAAAATATCACTCATCAGGTAATTTTTTTTGTTGTTGTGAAGGTAATGTTCATTGGGTAAGGTTTTGCAAAATTGAAATTTGTAAAAATAAACCAAGCCTGAAAACTTGAAATCTTGAGTTAGCATGTTTCTTGTGAAACTGTATATGTGATACATTTTTTTGCTACTTCTCTAAACCCTCCTTTAATGTTTTCATATGTAGACACATAACATCACGTCTTTCTGGTTTTGTTTTCTATTCCTCGCATTGTAGAATTTACTTCTTTTACTTTATAAAAAAAAAACATTGTAGAATTTACTTGTAAAAAGAGTTGTTACCATTTGATAATAACAATATTTTGGTGTTGCACCTCTAGCGTGGATGTTGTGGCTTTTACTTGGACACACTTAGTAAGAGGAAAGCATTGACTTGAAAATTTAGACGTTGCACTTTATAGTCATCATGCCAATAGGTCTGGAACTGAGATGATGATGTTGTGTATGTGTATTGTATCTATATGAGGTGCTTCTATCATCTTAGAGAGTGAATATGCCTCGCGTGCCTGCGTTAGAACGGTGAAAGAAAGAGAAGGGGAAGCAATGAGGTAGAGGAATCAGTCGACTCATTAGGATCACGACCTGCTGCAGCTTATATAGTGGTTTGCCTTATAAGCTCACCACGGCGCTCTTCCCTCTCCTCTTCACTTAGTAAATGGAAAATAATTGTCAGCATAATCTATGGAAGCATTTGGCTGATTAGGACCACAATCTGCTGCAGCTTATGCTGTGGTTATAAGCTTGCCTAGTGTTACTTTCCTCTCCCCTTCACTTATTAAGTGGAAAATAGTTGTCAGCAGACATTATGCATGTATAGCTGACAATTAATTTAGCAGTGCCATAATGGAGTGTATGGCTGTGTGCCATTCGATTTGACATTGAAGAAGTGTGCAATTATACTTTAACCTCCTCGGTTTAGGATTAAGCCTTATATACTTAGTGTATACTCATTTAACCATGTTCCGGTTTATCTGAGAGTCTATATGCAGTTTGTAAGAAATAGTGGTTTGTTCAAGATGTAGTTGATTGATTCATTGATTAAAGTTATAAGCTGAAATTAAACATTTGGTGGTCATTTATGCATATGAGATTGTAATTGTAAATGGAATTTCTATTTCACCTTCTTGCTGTCTTTTGGTTTATGTGATAAAATTAATGCTAGCACATGTCAAACTTAATTGCGCTGCTTCTCTTGTATATTCTGCAGCGCTTATTAAAACAAAATCGATAGGTACTTTAAGCATATTAGTAGGGGTGGCAATTTCAGCCCATATAAGTGTAAAATGAAACCATTTTGCCCATATCAAATTAAATGGATCACTCATATTTTCGTTCCTTTTCTTAAATGGGTTAATATGGTCTTCAACCTATTTAAGCTCATATAAATATGGACAAAATGGGTTAACATGAGAATTCATATCCAGCGCGTATAAGTGAAAATGAAACAGGTCTTTTTTGGAAAACAAAAAAATTTAGGGGTCGATTGGTGGAAGGGGGTTGGGTGCCCAGGGGGAGGGGTTAAATTTTTTTAATTTTGAAAATACAGATTTTTTTTGTTTTTGAAAAACAAAATTTTAGGGGTAGCTTGGTGGGGGGGGGGGGTAAAGTGTTAATAATGGAAGTCTTGTGCTTAGGGCAAGTGTTCTTACACAGATATTGAAACATTCTTTTAGTTTTACATTCCTTGTGAAATATTTGGTTCTTGCATTGGGTTCATATCATCACATGTTTGTGCAGATTGTTGACCGGCCAACACAGGGCCACAAATTCCTTTCCCGAGAATATGTCCAGCCACAGTGGATTTATGATTGTGTTAATGCACGCATCCTTTTACCAGTTGAGGATTATATTGTGGGAAGGTATGCTCCAAATAAGATAATGTGTCTGTCTTAGTTTTCTATTATTTGTTTGTTAATAATAGAAGTCAACTAAACGGTAATGAATGCTTAATTTTGTCTACAGGATTCCTCCACCACACTTGTCACCTTTTGTTGATAATGAGGCGGAAGGCTATGTTCCTGAATATGCAGAGACCATCAAGCGTCTACAGGCAGCTGCAAGAAATGAAGTGCTTCCAATGCCAGGGGTGGGCAAAGAGGATTTGGACGACCCTCAAAATTTACTCGTGGAAGGCGTCATCGACCGTGCTGAAGCTATTGAAGCTGCCACGAAAAAGCGGAAGGTATGGTTTAGATGAGAGATCCGAGAAGAAGATTCATGGTTTGATTTAATCTAAATGGAAGCATTTGCTTGAAATCCTGGCTAATATTTATGATGTTATCTCCTAGAAGAGCAGTGGCATTTTACACCTGCCTAGTAATGTTTTAATATACTTATATCTAATAGGTTTGCAGCTGATTCTTCATTTGTACTTCAATGCTACACATTTTTTCCAGCCTGACATAATTTTGATGGTGCAGATGTCAGTTCTTCAGAAGCAATATCATGATGAATTGAAAAAAGAACTTCGAAGTACCCAAATTTCTACTGCTTCAGATGGGAATAAGGAGAGTGTTCCTGTGCACGTTGATGCTGGAGAAGATTCTCTTCCAGATTTAAGTCAAATTTCCAAGGATGCAGACAGCATGTCCAAGATTGTCATGCCACGTAAAAAGCAGAAGCTACTAAAAGCTATGGAGGTAATTGTTTTTGATGCTCTCATAGTTCCACATGATGTTATTTTTCTATACCCTAGCAGGTACTAAAACCACGCGTCGAACTTGTTCTTGGTACATGTTATCTCACCACATATAGGAACTTACTGCACTGTACTTCAGTGTGTCTTCCCAACTACTTCTTTCAGAATCACTTGTAATAGAAGCAGACGCCCTTGCTAACTCTTTGCTAACTCTCCTTATTCATTATCTTTGTTTCTCACGAGGCTGATTGGCGACATATCTTACCGCCCACGCATGTTTTCACTTTGTACATTATGAAGTTTTCTGTCTTGACTGATTCATGTATACAACTAACTGTCTTGCAGATTGGCAAAGAGCGTAAACAAGCTAGTGTTGATCGTTTGAAAGAGAGGAAGAGAAAGATTGAAGAGGGAAAGAAATCAGGGAAATAAGCAAAAGCAACAAGTGTCGTGATCTGAAATTGTTCGCTGTGCTGTTTATCGTTTTTTCCTTTTTGGATTATTAGTTCTATCTACAATATTGTATATTTTTGCCAATTTGGCTAAAATTTTGCTAATCGTAGGTGTGTTATGTTTTAGTAGTATTGTACGTCTTTTGAGTACCATTTCTCAGCAGCTTAATACATACACCTTGTTCCTGGATATGCAAGACAATATTAATGATTTAATTGTGTTGTTAATGGATGAAGAATTTTCAGCGAAAGCAAGGAGCTTGCCTTCTGAGTCGAGCTCGTCGTAATAGGCTTGCCTAGTGTGGGTTACTTAATCTATGTGGTTTGTGAGCTATTGGATAGTAGTGGGTGTTTTATTCTGTGTGCACCAAACTGCGGATTTTCCTTCTAGTAAAAAAAAAAGAAGATGAATTTTAGGCTCACTAAAATCGTATAATGATAATGTGTTGTATGATTCTTTGAACATTTCTTGTATAACGTCATCTTTGGTGTAATGCAAAAAATTTGATCAATAAGTAAAGACAATCACTACTTAGCTAAATTGAAGATACCCTAGGCTTCTTTTCATACTATATTAAATATATTAATAGCTCACTTTAGGGTGACAAAATAGGTCAAATTTATAGTTATCAGCTCAATTAATCCATTTTAAAATGAGTTGGTTATTCAAATCATTTAAAAGTGAATCAAATATGGATCTACTCGTATTATCCATCATAAATTATGACCAAGTATCGACTAGTTGCACTCTCTTAATATATGTGAGGGCGAAGACGCCTATAAAAAATTACACTTTTTAAGAGTGTATTTCGTATGAAAAATAATATTTTTATTTTTATTTTTCAATTTTCTCACATTTGATTGAGTTCAGTATTTTAAAAAATATTTTTCAAATGGACTTGTTTTCCTCTAAATTAAGAAAAAGTAAGTTCCATATATAAAGTTAAATGGGAAAAAAATCAAAATTTTCCTTAAACCTCATCATCTGAAACAACTCCAGACGTAGGATTGAACTTCTGATCCCGACTCCCGATCTTGATCCGAGACTCGAGTTTTGACCTCTCAACCTCGATTCAAGACCACTCATTTTCTAAAGAAATATTTTCTTCGAAAACATGAAAATCATCGAATACACCCTAAGAGGAGAAAAAGAATAAGAAAAAACTCTTATAATGGAAATACGTATTTCTCTATAAAAAAAAAATAATGAATGATACACATACTCATATTATTTATTGAATTTATCCTTTTTATCTATATTAAATACGAGTCAGAGTCAAATATTTTATTTATTTTTATCTAGTTCAATTTCGACTCCAAGCTCACTTGTATATATTTTCAATTAAAATAAGACAGTGACAAATAAGAGTGATATACTTAATTATCCAAAGTCCATGTAGACCACTTCTTTAAGAACTAATAATAATTTAGTCAACTAAAATAGTACTCTTCACCAATTGTTTCATATTATCGGACTCTTGTTGATATGATATATTCTTTACAAAATTAAATGATTTGAATTTCAAAATTAACTGTAACTAAGTAGTATAAGCGAACTCTTTTGATTTTCTAAAATTGATAAGAAATAAATCGCCAAGTAAAATGAAATAAAAGAAAGTATACTATTGTCGTCCATGTTCATAAATAAAGATATCCGATATGGAACTCCTTAACACAACTTTGCTCAAATGCTTGAGTAAAACAATTTTCTTATTTTATTAGAATTTTTTTTTAAAAATAAATAAGATTATGTTTAATTCGTCGATTCAAACATTTAGAGAAGAAAAACTAAAGAAAATTTGGCACATGAACAAATTATCAAACTTGGTGTCATGCTCTAACTCTTGGTCATTGGCAGTAAGTATATTTTCTACAATGTTGCTATATTTTTACTCTTTTACCAAATATAATTGTGTAAATATTGTTAATATATATGCATAATGATGAAATAATGAAGGTAAATTTATATGTCTATATATCATCTAAATTTACATTTCACTTTCCAACATAAATAATAAGTGTAGGTCACATATATCACCTGTATATTTCATTTGTATATACATTGCATAATTTATAAGTTAGATAATTAACAAAACATATAAATTGCCACTCTTTAAGGGTAACTTTTCGAAATTTCTTTTTTATGATAAAACTAATTTTTAGAATAAGCAATGTTCAGAAACTTGACCAAACAAGCTATAAATTCGTACGTGACTTTGTTTTGTGACCACAACAACAAACGCCAACAATTAGTAGTTTTTTTTTATTCAAGAAAATCAAAATAGTATTAGGTATTGATTATGACTTCACAACAATCTTATTGGTATAAAAATCCATTCAAGTTGTCAAAAAGAATCTTGAAATATTGTTGAGTTTATTATGTATGTATAGTAGTGCATGTGACAAAATTTATATTATTGGAGTTTCTCTAGTTTAAAGATTTCCAACAAGTTCACAAACATAACACACTATGAAATATTGGTAGGATCCATCAAATAGTATATATTGACTACATGTGAGTAACAACTTAGGGCCTGTTTGGCTCAGCTTTTAAGCTGGTCAAACTGACTTAAAAGCTGGTTTTTGACTTATTTGACAATACTCAAAACAGCTTATTTTAAGCTAAAAAAAACTTATTTTAAGCCAAAAGTTAAAAGCTGGGGTAGGGGTGCTTTTTTTTTTTTAGCTTATAAGCTGTTTTAAGTTGACTTTACTTTTACCCTTTTGCCCTTAATATTTTTATATAATCCCCAAATTACCCATCCTTATCCTCACATTTTCTTCCATTTTTCCATTTTTCCTTCTCACGCTTGGCACATATAACTTAAATAAAAATTTATATTCCTCTTATAAATAATTTGTGATAATAAAAAAATATGTGAATGATAGATAATTATTATTACATATGGATGAAACTAAAATAAATCTTAAATCGTTCTTTGATCTATTCAAATTAAATATCTTTAAAATCTATAATAAGTTTATATTCCTCTTATAAATAATTTGTGATTAGAAAGAAATTGTGAATGATAGCAAAATATAATTATTTATGGCTGTAAAATATAAATTAATTAACTTTTATTATGTTAACAGTTTTTAAGGGTATTTCAGACATTTTGATTTAAAAAGCTATTTATCAGCACTTATTTGCCAAACACATCAACAACTTTTTTTTTTAACTTCAGCACTTTTATCCAAACACATAACTGCTTATTTTAAAAATAAGTTTCAGCACTTTCAAAAGTACTTTTTTAAAGCTGCTTTTATTAAGCCCATCCAAACGGGCCCTTAGTTATCAAAACTATAATGTACCCCCACCCCCACCCCACCCCACCCCAACAGCACCACCCAATTTTTTTATTTTAATTTTTTTAAAAAAAATCAGGTAGACAAATGTATGTATTAGGATTTTTTGTGAAAATTATAATCTATATCATTTAAGATTTAAGATTAAATAATTTTACATTCTATTATTATATAAAGACATTGAGAATGTGAATTTTTGTGCGTCTATAAGATCCAATAAGATATAACTAGGGGTGTTCGTGGTGCGGTTTAGACCGGTTATTAGTTAAAATAAAAATCAAATCAAAATTAATTGATTTTTAGATTTCTAAAACCAAATGAAATCAAAAAAAAAAAACTGTCAGTTTGGTAATTGTTGGTTTAGTTCGGTTTGGTTCAATTTTTTTTGGTTATTTTGGTTTGAAAGTTTATAGTTTGTTGAGGGCATATGTCTCTCGATAGACACAAATTCATAAAAAAAACTATGTGAATTACATTAAGCAATAATAGTCATAGAACATTTAAAAGAGGACTAAAGAAATTCATTTCTTTGTTAGAAGACTTATTTCTAAAAAGAGAATGTAATTTATATATTTAGTGGAAAATTAATATTATCAGCGTTGTCTTGAACTAAAAAAGTTCATTTAAAGTCACGCTTTCTAGATTAAAATGCTAAAATCAAGAAAAAATATAATATAAAATGATGGAGAAGAAAAGACCAATATGACTAAAAAGAATGAAGAGAAGGTGCAAAAGGTTGCTTTGAAATTTTTTTAAAAGAAAAAAAAAAAGAAGAAAGTTACGCTGCAAAATTTTTAACAAGAGAAGAAAGTTGCGTATATTTTTGTAAAAAAAATTGCGATCACTTAAATAATAAATTTTTGATGGTGTTAGAATTAGGATTTTAATAGTTGAATTGAAATTTAAGTGTTGGGTTTTTTTAAGAAAATGATAAAATTAAAGACTTAAGTTAATTAAAATTTAATAAAATATTTACATTTTATTTATGAATAATATATAAATAATTATAAAGTTTATGTATATAATTTAACGGTCTGGTTTGGTTATTTTTTCGGATATTTTTGAGTAAAATCAAAATCAAACCAAATAATATCGATTTTCAAAATTCAAAAACCAAACACAACCAAATATCATTTTTTTAATCGGTTTGATTTGGATAGCAATTTGATTTGGTTAGTTAACCATAACCATGCACAACCCTAGATATAACTATCAAATATTGTATTATTCTAGGTGTAGAATTAACAATCAATTATTATAAAAGGCAATGAAAGATCATAATAAACGATGTTGTTGTAGAGAGATTATTTTTTTTACATTAGTCTCATATGGTGGGATTTGAGAGGGTAGCATGCAGACCTTATCTCTATCTCATACATAAGGTAGATAAGTTGTTTCCGATGATAGTACATTACTTCCTTAGTCTCAAATTAGTTGTCATGTTTTGTAATATTATTATAGATGTATAACAATCAATTATATTTTTTTTAATAAAAAGCAATAAAAGATAACGACAAACAAGGTTGGCATACAGATTTTTTTATTGTACTTCCTCGGTTCCAAATTAGTTGTCATATTTTGAATTTTTTTTTCAATCGCTACTTTGACTAATTTCTTAAGATAAATTGAATTAAATCAATATAATATCATGAAACTAAAATTTATACATTTAAAAATTATATAAAAAATATTACAAGTATTTTTCTCAAAGTTGAAGTGTGGCCCTATTAGTGAAGCAAATTTAGTGAAGCAACAACTGGTGTCACAGAGAAGCGGCTATAAACTAGAGAGTCTTGACCAATTTAAAAGTTCATTTAATGTAGTTGAAATAATTGGATTGGGGTTGTTCGATCAAGTAAAGGAAACTGAATTAAATTTATAGTTGTCTCAATCTTATTTTTTTAGTAAACATGTCAATATGATTAAAAAAGAAAGATACTTATGTTGGTCAAAGCTAACATAACTTACCTTTCTAAAGTGAAACATGACAATTAATATGTAAACGAAGAACTTACCTTTCTGAAGTAAAACATGACAATTAATATGAAAACGGAGAAACTAGTATTTCATAGTCAACTTTTTTTTTTTTCAATGATGCATGAGATTCCACAATGTTTTGCATTGAGCTAAAAGAGTAGTTAAATTTTTGGATGTCACTTTCTGGCATTGATTAAATTAGTTTCTTTTCCAAAGTGTTTTTCTGTTTAGTTTTATTGTTTGTTCATTTTCTCTCCAAGCCTTTAGTCACTATTAATGTACTTTTTGGCAGCTCACACAAACTTCACTATTAATATTTATTATGTTGAATATTTGTTAGTGCTTTGTTTGTTTCTCTTTGCCTTTTTCTATTTGCACTTTTATTTTACACTGTTAAATCATATTTCTTCCCTTCTTTTCAACTTCATGACATCACTGTCTGATGATCATGAGTGATACTTGTTAGTTAATACACGACGTCTCAATAAGTTTGAAGACCTAAATTTATTTTTTTAGTTAATTAATATTTATAAATTGACAACTATAACTTATAAATGAGGCATAAAGAGGATACGATTAGGGTTAGAGGCAACTTATGCTAAGGTGATTCATCTGAACTCTTTTGACTGAAAATTATATTATTAATATATGTAACGATCTGTTTAGTCGTTTTGAGCAGCAGATTTTATTTCTGGAAAAACTGGCTGAGACGACGGATACCACGACGGACCGTCATGGGCACGACGGACCGTCGAGGGTGTCTCGTCCCAGAACACTTAGAATTTTGAAATTGGGGTACTAAAATCGACTCTCTGTAATCTGTGACGGACCTGCAGGACGGACCGTCAGAGCTACGACGAACCATCGTGAGCCCCGTTCCAAAACACTTTAACTCTTGAGAATTTGGTACAGGGAACGATTCTCTGAACGTCGTGACGGAAGTGTAGGACGGACCGTCACAAGGGTGACGGACCGTCACAGAATCCTTAGAGGAAAATGGAGTTCTAATATGTTGCGACGACCTGCATGACGGACCGTCGCAGGCACGACGGGCCGTCACAGGTTGCGCAAATCCCAGGCTGGGTCGGATTTCTTTACACGTTTTAAGGGACGTTTTGGACTATTCCTGCTTTAACTATAAAGTTAGAGGGTTAATGTTAATAATTCTAATTACTTGGGGGTTAAAAGAGGTACCTTAAGTTAATTAGTGGAGTATTATTGTCATCTTTTACACTTAATTATATGTTAATTAGGGTAAAAGAAAGAGGGTTTTGAATAAGAAAAAGAGAAAGAACAGAGAGAGAGAGAGAGGATCGAACGAAGAGGAACCAAAGCTTGGGAATTGCTTGCTTGATCATTATTCTTCGGTGGAGGTAGGTTATGGTTTTTACGTTATTCGTAGTAGACTCTTAATAGCGAATAATATGTATTGGTAGTATTGTAAACCCTTCTATATGCTTAATTGTGTGCTTGCATGAATTTGATTATGTGATTTTGATAAAACAAGCATGATGAAAACTACTGAATCCCAAATCTTGAAAGAAACTTTAATATACTTTATTAATGATGATGCCTTGGTATAAAAGAAGGCTTGATGAATTAAAGTAATGGGATTAATGATGCCTTGGTATAGAGAAGGCTTGATGAATTGACAGAATGAGATTAGGGGATCGGAGTGTCACGTACCGACACATATTAGGGGATCGGGTGTCACGAACCGACACGTAGATTTAGGGGATCGGAGTGTCACGTACCGACACATATTAGGGGATCGGGTGTCACGAACCGACACGTAGAATTAGGGGATCGGAGTGTCACGTACCGACACATAGTAGTAGGGGATCGGAGTGTCACGTACCGACACAAGAGGAAGAAAGATAATGAATCTTGAAAGATGATAATTTACTCAACATAATGAACTTAATTCCCAAATGAGTATGGTATTGAGGCTTGAGCCCTCATGGATGAACTTGATAGTACTTATTGATGATTATAGTACTTGTTGTTGCTACATGTTGAGTTTTATAGTTGATTTATGATATTAACTGATATATACTGTTTCTATTTTGAGTTGGCCGATGATATCTACTCAGTACCCGTGGTTTGTACTGACCCCTACTTTTATGTTTTCTTCTTTGTTATTTGTGGAGTGCAGCAAACGGACCGTCTTCTTCAACTCAACAGTAATCTAGCCAGTCTTCACTTCATCGGAAATTCAGGGTGAGCTAATGCGTCTAGCTTGGACGGGATCTTCTTCTTCAAGTCTTGATGCCTTGAACT
>CM064969.1:64181494-64256493 GCA_032847665.1 Solanum chilense
GTTCCGGTACCAGGATAGAATGAGGATCGAAGTGCCACGTTCTGGCACCAGGATAGAATATTGATCGGAGTGTCACGTACCGACACAAGAGGAAGAAAGATAATGAATCTTGAAAGATGTTAATATACTCAATGTAATGAACCTAATTCCCAAATGAGTATGGTATTGAGGCTTGAGTCCTCATGGATGAACTTGGTGTACTTATTAATGATTTAGTACTTATTGTGCTACATGTTGAGTATTGTAGTTGATTTATGATATTGTCTGATATATACTGTTTTCTATTTTGAGTTGGCCGATGATACTTACTCAGTACCCGTGTTTTGTACTGACCCCTACTTGTTTGTTTCTTTCTTTGTTATTTGTGGAGTGCAGCAAACGTTCCGTCGTCTACAACTCAACAGTAATTCTAGCCAGTCATCAGTATACCGGATTTCAGGGTGAGCTAATGCTTCTAGCTTGGACTGGATCTTCCTCTTCATGTCTTGATGCCTTGAACTTCCGGCACGGACTAGCTTTTATTTATTTAGCTTCTTAGAATACTCTTAGCTTAGTAATTTGATCATAGATGTTCTTGTGATGATGACTTCCAGATTTTGGGGATAATGAGTTATAATTTTAGAAGTTATTTTGTTTGATTTATATAATGAGTTTAAGTCTTCCGCATTGTATTTTGTTCAATATGTTTGGGTTTAGATTGGTTGGTTCGCTCACATAATAGGTTAAGTGTGGGTGCCAGTCGCGGCTCGGTTTTGGGTCGTGACAAAGGCGGACGAGCCTAGATGTCGCATTATATGGCGGACGAGCCTAGACGTCATATTGTAAGGTGGACGAGCCTAAATATCGCGTTGTAAGGCGGACGAGCCTAAATGTTGCATTATAAGGCGGACGAGCCTAAGTGTCGCATTGTAAGGCAGACGACCCTAAATATCATTTTGTAAGGCAGACGAGCCTATATGTCTTATTGTTAGGCAGGCAAGCCTAGATGAAGAGACAGTAGGTCACAGTAGCAGGTTGAGTCTGACAGTATCTCCAGAATAGCCTGAATAGTATCCTGAGTAGCCGAATGATAATGCAAGTAGCCAAGAATTTGACAGTCTTTGTTTGTAAGCATGAAAACGGTCATTCAGAAGGCGACTTCATTTGTAATCTGTACATCTGTAACTTGTAATATAAATTAAATAGAGTAATTAGAACACATATATCAAAATAAGCAGTAAATGTAAACATGATGTAATTACCATATTGACCATGAATGTTTGCCTTAAGAACATGAAAATGACTTCTTAGGCTAGGATGTCTAGAGCCATGATACGCAAAATGTATCATCGGGTCATGAAAATGTTCTCTCTAGGCCATGAAAATGACGCCTTTAGACTATGACACCTTCGGATCATGATAGACAAAAATTAAACCTTTAGTCCATGATATGGTGTTTGCAGGCCATGAGGATGATGCCTTTAGACTATGATTCCCTAGGAACATGCTAAGCATATAATCAGTCCTCAGGCCATGACATGAAGTCCGCAGGCCATGAAAGATGATGCCCTTGGAGGATGACGCCTTCGGAATATAAGTAATGAGTGAAGAGAGCGTATCTATTTTTGGCATCTATTGATACTTGTGACTTGATTTGATTCGGGCACATGCAAACTTCGAGCACGATGCAATCTTGGGCTTATGCAAATTTCGGGCACAATGCAATAGTGCATTTCTTCGGGCACATGCAATATCGCGCACATGCAGTGATGCATTTTTTCGGGCACAATGTAATATCAGGCATATGCAATGATGCATTTCTTCGGGCACATGCAATGATGTGTTTCTGCGATCTTGGGCATAATATAATGATGTAGTTCTTCGAGCATAATGTGATATCGGGCGTAGGCGCAAATGATGCAATATCAGCCAGAATGTAATTTGCCAGCACAACAGTTGCTTGAGTGCATACAGTAGCTTGGGCATCTGCCTTATTGGAAGGGTCGAGTGTCATTTGTCGGGATCAAAAGTGGTATGTTGATTGTTGAAGTTTCCTTTGTATACGTACCTGTATTTTTAATATTCAAAGAAAAACAGTTAGTTTAAAGGGAGAAGGTTGATCGTTATCTATGATTTGGCACAGCGTGCTCTTTTGGTGTCTGCTAGAATGTTCTTCGGAGTGTTGTCGAAAATTTTGAGATCCCCTCAAAATTTCTGCCCGAGTGTAGAACTTCTGTTAGTCTGATCTGTTGTAGTTGTAGCTTGACTGTTGGTTTTATTCTTTTTTAGTAGATTCTCCAAAATTTTCTACCTAGTATTGATTTTCAGCAATTTTGAGATCCTCTCAAAATTCTGCCCCAGTTGTTGAGAAGAAATGTTTTTGATGCAATGCCCCAGTATGAAGATGTGCAAGAAGAAATCTTGATGGAAGTTTTGAGACCCTCTCAAAAATTCTGCCCCAGTTATCAATAGAATGGGAAAATGAAAGTTTTATTTATGATAAGACCGAACCCCCATAGGAGCGCCTACATATCCCCTCTTAAATGGGAATCAGGTTTGACGTAGTCCCAAATTACAAAAAGAGCATAAGCGAGATATTAAGAACATTCTTGAGCAGCAACTGAATGGTAGATTTTGACCAACTTTATTGGCCCATATGTTATCATGGGTGTATGAATGTGGAAAACATGAACTTAAACGGCGCAAGCCTTATTTGGAAAACAGGATCAAGTAGACGTTGGTGCGTTCACATATGAACTTCCTTTGTTGCAAAGTCCTCCAAGGATATGGACTTAGTATCAATCAGTTGTTGAATCTTGTCTTTCAGATCACGACATTCTTCTATTGTATGTCCTTCTATTCCTGAATGATAAGCACAACTCTTGGAGGGTTCAATCCACGATGCACGCGTAGTCATCCTTATTTCATTGATAGGAGCTATGTGACCGACGATCCTCAAATTTTCAAAAAGTTGGCCTATAGGCTCAATCAGAGGAGTATAAGTTTTGTCAAGTCTCTCCTCAACTTTGAAGAGGTTTTTGCGTATATGCAGTCGAGTGACGACTTTGGCATTATTTCCAGGATATGTTGGTTGTCGATATGGCATAGGAGGCCTTTGGTACAGAGACATTTGATATGGAGGGATTGAAAGTGGTATGAGAGGCGCATGATGCCAGGGAACTTGGTGCAGAGGTGTTTCGTATTGAGGGGCTTGCATACTAGGATGATGCAGGTGTGAAGTAAGATGTTGAGGTTTAAGAGCATATGCTTGATGTTGCGGAGGATATGGGTGATTTGGAAAGTAGATGTTCTTTGAAGGCATTTGAATGGAGATTGGTTGACTTTGAGACGTAGAGTAATCTGGAGAAGGATTATTTTGGAGAGTGACTTGACTTGCGAAAGATGACATATCCATGTTTGTCTCCAAAGTGGGATTGGAGGAGAGTAACAACTTTTCCCACTCGCGCATGTCACCTCTTCTTCTAACTTCTTTATTTTCTACTCAAGATTTGATACCAACTCATCTGAAAGACACTTCTTTTCAATAGTTTTGCACATAACCCTAGCATTAGTTGCTTTCACTTTTCCTTTGCAATTCTCAGTCGGAAGAGGAGGAAGTGAACTCTTTGATCGCGTGTGATAAGCCATGGTCTACAGATCAGCCATTGGGAATTGGTAAAGGAAATAAAAAAAATAAAAGAAAAACAAAGCCCAAGTTAGAACATTGCATAAATTGGGATATCAAACACATTATTTTAAGACAAATTCCCTAAATGCAAAGGAGCCTCGTTGAGCCAGAGGTAGGCCTAAGCGACACATAAGTGATGCACAATAATTAATTCAGCCTTATTTGACAATTTGGAGTTTAGATTAGAAGAAACCAAATAACTTTCATTTATTATAAAATTCAAACAATACATCATAAAAAAACTGAAATAAACTAAGGGAAAAAGGGATAACTTGGAATAAATCATCCTAAGTTCTGAAATCTTGGAGGTATCGACTCCAAGAGCTTGGCGCCAATTGACCTCTTGTGATGGGAGGGACTTCTTGTCTCATGTTCAACACACTCCGTGCCCATATGTTTTACCTTTCATCGGCAAGCCCATGGTATCCTTCTCCACTTGATATTGGGACTTCAGATTCTATCAATATCCATATGCGATACTCATGCATGCATAAAGCCTATCGTGCACCAATAGGAATGGTCAACACACGCTCTCATCATCGAAGTATGTTGTGGAATTGTGGTTTATATAGTCCAAACTCATACTTAAATGGCTCCATTTCAGATCGAAGTGGTATGATTTGACTTTGCCCAAATTGGTGAAGTACTCGAAGAGGCACATATGGTTGGATACATTTTAGACAATAAGCTCGATGAAGTATCGGTCGTCCCCTCTTACTATGACATTAGGCGTGGACAACCAATGAAGCTTCCATTGAATTCCGTGGCTCTCAAGCTCAGTCAGAAATATCTGCCAGTCCACAAGTACTACAGGTGCAACGAAACATGCCAACCTTCTTGGATGGTTATCAATCTTGTCGCCTTGACCAAGATAGGTATCTACCACGTCAGATCGCTTGTGGAAGTGATTGATAGCCCATAGTTGAAGTAGAAGGTTGCATCCCTCGAAGAACATCCTACCACCAACACATGCTGACAGACTCCTCATTATCTCCGCCAGGATCATGGGCACTATAGTTTTCCTAGGCTCGCCCCCTCTTTGAGCTAGGTCTCGAACCACATACCTTAAACATGTATCTATTCTTCCCCTTGATTTAGGAAAAATCAAGGATCCCAATAAGGCGATGGCAAAGGCATCCAGACGATACTTTTCCCACTCTTCAATGGAGCACTCAAATTCATAGTCATAAATGTAGTAGCCATCATCTCGGCAGAATCGTGAGTATAAGAAGTCTAAATGAGTCCATCCAAGGTCTAAATAAGTCCAGGTTGGATTAGACTTCATCCCCATACTTTTTAGAAATTCCCTTGATGATGGCTTATAAGGTACCATCATTTGACACTCATGATATAGAAGGTCGATGAAACCGCTAATTTCTTCAATTGTTGTGTCAAGTTGCAATCTGTAAACTTGAACATCATCCTCACAGAGTCCCAAAACTCTAGTAGAGCCCTAGTTGGGTGAGGGTTTGGTGTGAAAAAAATAAGAAATGTGAGGCCACCCAACAATTGATGAATTTCCGTTTCCCTATCTCTCCTTATATCCATCCACCATGTCTTAAGTCTCTCACTCACCTCTGTCACCATTTGAGTGTTTGGGGGTTCATACTCATCTATGACTCTGCAAATAAAACAATAAACAACTTCTAAACTCCATTTTGAAAAAAATTGGTTTGATTTAATTATTATGATCATGTTGACAGATAAGTATGCAATTTGTCTAAAGGGTGTTGGGGCCCTTTAGACAAGAGGGTAGATACTAATTATATGGATTGACACGAAGGGTCAAACCACCTAGGGCTTATGCAGCATGTATGATCTAACCAGGACTTCAAAGAGTTGGATTGACACGGACTTGAAATGGATTCTATGCGAGAGGCTCGTGGTTTCGCGGTAGTAAAACTATTCGTTACGTCCACGCATATGCCAACTCTCTATAATGGATATTTGAATAGAATTGGAGCAGTTGTGAGAGGTGGAAAGGCACAACATCACGAGAACAAAAAAAGAAAGAATAGAGTCCCAATTGGAGGAAGTATGAGTGGAATGTCAGTTATCAAAGCAATAAACAGTTAGCATTTAAATTGGAAAGCGGTAACATCTATGCAGTTTATAAACAATAAATAAATAAATAAATAAGCATGAATAAATAAAGGAAAGTAAACATAAAAAAACTCACGTAAATAAAGAGAGGGGGTATGGGATTAAATATGTAAGTAAATAAATGAGGGAAAAGGGGAAATGTTAAACATGGTAATAAACAAATAAGGAAGAGGGAAGGGGTCGAACATCAAAAGAAGATGGTAAATAAGACAACAAAATGATAATTAAACATGATAAACACCTAACAAATAATGACATAACCAATGTAAAGTAAACCCCACATATATAAGCATTAAACACGTAATGGTACAAACCTAATATCCCAGCAGAGTCGACATTTTGTCGTGCCCTATTTTCGTAAAAAACGGGTTTTGTGCACGACCTAACAACTCTTTTGGGATTTTGAGTTTAAGGTATCGTCACCTAACTAATTAAGGCGCGTTAGGGAACCTCTCTAACCTAACTAAGTCTAGATAAGGTCAACGAGACAGAGATCAGAGTAAGGGTTCAAATTACCTCGAGGGGAAGGTGTTAGGCATCCCTCAAGGTCCACAAATGTGGCTCCGGGCCATATCTCATGCAATCTATGTGGGGGTTACAAGTAGAACTCAAGGTCACTTCATTATTATTTATTAATATACTTGCTAAGTGATGGCATAATATTAAGCAATTAATTTTTTTTTTTTTTTAGTTAATTTAAACATGCAAGGCTAGGTGATAGAAATAAATAAACAATTAAGCTCATTTTTATTTATTTCATATACGATACTATGTGATAAATAAATCGAACAAATAGCTCATGTTATTACTTAAATTAATATTTAAACATGCGAGACTAAGTGATAACAATAAAATATATATTAAGGAATTAATAAATACATAAGCGAGAGGATAGAAAAGAGACAAATAGATAAGAAAACAAAAAATATTTTTTTTTAATCTACCCTCAAATAAATATAATTGAACAAACAAATAAAGGAACAAAGGGAAGGGAGACTCAAAGAGACTTTTGGATCAACACTCGACCTTTCTTTTATTTTCCGCTAGGCTGCCGTATAGGGACATACAAAACCAAAGTTTGTCTTTCAAGCCTGAGTCGATGTCATCATCTCCGTAGGGCCAACTACCCCTACCCAACCACCGCATGCATAACGTACCTAAAAGGTGCCTAATCGTCCCAACTTAATAACCAAGAGGCTTTGGACTCTTAATGGGATGGGTTTAGACAAAATGGAATATAAGGTCATCCTAGACACCAAGTCAAACAAACAAGGCAAACAAGACGGTCATTTTAGCAATACATGTCTCAATTTGGCCACTAAAAAATCAATTAGACATGCTTGCAAAAAAACATAATGGTGAATGTTCTCATGCTAACATAGTGAGCATACAAAGTGATAATAACAAAGCAAAGATTAATTATGAGGGCAAAAATATGATATGAATGTAGGTTTTAGTGTTGAACTAAAATTAGAGTGAGCGATTATTAGTGACATCAAAAATTTTATTTTTATTTTCAAGTAACAATGGATATGATCCACATACACTTATAAATGATAGAGAATTTAATTATTAATGCAAAATATAACTTAAGACAACAAATTTTATTTATTTAGGCAGAAAATTTATTTTAAGAACAACAATAGATTTAATGCATAAAATTATTTTAGAAAGAAGCAGAAGCAAAATATTATGAGTACAAAAAATTATTTTAAGCAATGTGTAACATGCAAAAATTAGTTAATTGAGAGCATTTAATAATAACAAATTTATATATTAATGCAGAAATTATGTTTTAGAGATATTAAACTTATTAGATGCAATAAATCAATAGGAATTGTTTTATTTTTAAAAAAATGTCAAAATATGCATAACGGATTTTATTTTTGTTATTGATATGCAGAAAATTTTACAAGCCTATTGACATGATCTCTAGGTGTTTAACATGCTAAAATGACAAAGTAATGAAACAAATCAATTATGAACATGCTAAAATTAGTTAAACATGATTGCTACGAGATTTAATAATCAACACATTTAAATAAGACCTATAGGCATGATTTTTAACTCCAAATGACATACGAATGCATAACACGCCAAATTGGATAAAATTAACTTCAAACATTAGTTCGAAAAAATAACTAAAAGATTGAGCGAATAAGATTTGCTTTATTTTTTTATTTGTTTTGGTTAGATCTAAAATTATTTTATTACATAAACAATTATCACACAAATTATGAACTTATAGGCATGCTTTTAAACACAAACAAGTTTCCAATAAAAAATGATTAACACATAATTTCCCCTCCCTAGGTGATCCCCCAAATTGCTTCATATATAAGAGTTTCTTTAGAGTTATACACATATTGGAATTAAAATAACAGATGAAAATATACACAATATTAAAATAAACAAACCTTTGTCCGAAATTTCTTCTAGGCCACTCTTCATCATCTTGAACTTTAAGTCCAAAACCTGCTAGAATAAGTAAGGTAACACGTATACAATGGAAGAATGATTGTAATGTAAAATATTTATACTAACCAATTACTCTCATATATACATATATAAACAACACACATAACAAATAAAAAGGACAAAACATAGGCATAGACATATCAACACACATAGGGAAAAAAGATAAAGAGTGCTTCCACACAACAATAATAATAAATGCAAAACAAAAAAAATAATAGAGAGTTGACTAATAGTAAAATGCTAATTAAGAATTTTACCCGGTTAAGCAGAAAAGAAATAGTAGAAATGAAAACAAGTTGACCCAACTTTTGTTAGAACAAAAGCAAAGTAGCAAAGAAAAGCACTTGAATATTTTACCGGAATCTTAATTTATTTTTTAAGAGTAGCAAGAGAGCAATGAGAGAGGTAGGAGTCTAGTTCTTGTGTTGAGAGAGAGAATTAATGAGTTTAGTGTGAGTTGGGAGAATGTTAGTTCTTCTCAAGATGTGAATGTCTATGATAAAGAATGAATAATTCTCTTTATATAGTAGAAGAGGGGGGGGGGGACAAATAAGGAAAATAAATATTATAAATTGACGAGACAATTAAATCACAATTTTCTTATTTTGAAGGAAGTCTAATCAGTCAAATTATTTTAATATTTTTACAGATTATAAGCAAGTAATAAAATAAGAAGAGTAATATATATTTCCCTAAATAAAGAGGAGCCAAAAATCAGAAAAAATATTTAAATGCTCATTACCAAAAATAAATAATTAATAACAAAGTTAAGAAGACAATATTCTTTTACCTTAAAGAAAGAAGCTCCAAAATAATATTAAATAATTATTATGCTATAAAATATAAATAAATAAGAATAAATTAGGAAGTGTAGTATATTCATACCTAAGGAAGGGCCAAATCAAATTTATTAAAACATATCATTTCTTAATATAAACAAGTAAGAAATAAAATCAGGAATAAAACATATATTTTCCTTAAGTGTAGAAGAGTCAAAATCAAATTTATTTTTAATTTATTTTACCAATTACATGAACAACAAAATATAAGGTTGCCGTAAACAAACAAGTAAGAATAATCAAGCCAAATATTAAAGGAAGGAGTGATTAATTCATATTATTTTCCTTAAATAAGAGAGCCTCAAATCAGTAAACAAATATTTCCCAACTGAATAAATCTCGTTTTTTTTTTCAAGAACAAATAATTTTATTAATTTTACCAAAATGAGCAAAGACTTATCAAAAATTCATCTACCATATATAGATAAGTCAGAAAAACCAATCAAGGTAGACCATTATATTACTAACAATTACTAAAATTATAAATAATCAAATTAAGATACAAATTATTTTAATTCTAATTTCAACAACACGCATAAATCAATTAAGAGCCTAAGTAAAACAAGGGTGTTAACAGACTGTTTTTTTTTTTGAAAAACAAACCTACGCAAAAGAACGTTCAAACAATCTCAAATTGCAATTTGTAACATTTAATCAACAAAACAATAACAAGTATAATGAACATAGTAAACATTATTGACAAGAATATATGAATCATAAAGGATTGAACGGATCAAGTAATAAATAATAATATTTTTATACCAGAGACGGATCTGTTGAGATTCGTCTTGAACTTTGTCGAATGAAAGGAATAGAGACAGATGGGATTTGAGGGTTCGTTGTTGCTGTTATCCGTCCTTGCTGTCCGGAGCAGCTGTCTAGGGTTGCTGTTGATGTTACTTTGGCCTCGACTGCTTGAGCTGCTGTTGGTTGTTGCGTGGGGGCTACTATTGTTTTCGCTGGAGAAGCAAGCCACTAGAGTTCTTTTGTCCTTGCAAAAGGAGAAGAAGGGGAGAATGGAGAGGGAAAGAGAAAAGGGGAGGAGAGAGAAGACGGGAGGGGATAGAGAGAGGAAGAAACAAGGAGGAAGCATTAGAGGGAGAAAAGAGAAGGAGGAAGCGATACAGGAGGGAGGCTCTGCCGGCTGCTGCTCGCCTGCTACTGGCTGTTGCTCGTGGAGCTCGCCTGGGATTCTGTTGGTCTTCTGGACCTGCAAAAAGAAAAGAAAAGAAGGAGGAAGAGGAGGGAGGAAAGGGGACGACGGGAGATAGAGGCGCCGAGGATAAAAGGAGAGAAGGAAGGGGAGAGGGATCGCCGGAGAAAAGAGGAGAAGAGAGAGGGTCGGTCAGAGGAGAAGAATGGAGGGAGAAAGAGGGGAAGAAGAGGGAAACAGGGGGCGTTGGGGCTGCTAATCGTAGCTGTTGCGAGAAGGGAGGAGGAGAAGAGGGGAGAAACAGAAAAGAGGGAGAGGGGGCTAGGAGAAAGAAGAGAAGTGACGCGAGAGAGGGGTGTCGGCTGAAGAGAGGGGAAGAGAGGGATAAGAGGCAAAGGGAGAGAGACGATGCCGATTGTCGTCCTCGCCGGTGGCTGTCTCGCCGGTGGCTGTCTCACCGGAAAAAATGGAGAGAATGAAGGGGAAGGGGAGGAGAATGGTTGGGCGGCCGCTGGAGCAGAGAGGGGGAGGAAGAGAGGATGAAAATTTTTTTGATCTTCTTAGGTTTAGATCTTTGATAGTTCAAAATAGGATTCGATTAATAAAATAGATGGATGAGATTAAAAGATGAAATGTATTGAAATCAGATTGGATTGAATATGGCATGGCTACAATTGCAATTAAATTGAGATGAAAGAGGGTTATGATTGAAATAAAATTTGATTGGAGTGGCTAGCATTGAAATAAATTATAATAGAATAGGCTAGAATTTAAATAATTTTAAGGAAAGTATAGAAATTACTATTAAATAAAAATACTACATATATTAAAATATTTCTTGTATAATTGAAAATCATTTAAATTTTATAACATTTGAAATTCATTATTAATTTTAAAATATTTTAGTAATATTTACGATAATTTTATAAAGTAAAACATAATAAATTATATAATTTTCAAGCAAAATCGACTAAAAATTCTGAACTTTAAATAAATTTAAAAATGTGTATTTAATCGAATATCATTCCTAAAAAAGGTTAAAGGTCGGTCAAAATTGGGTGTCAACAGGTAGAAAATTATTAATAAAATAAGTTCAGGGGGTAAAGTACTTTAGTATAGTATAAGTGTGTCTCTGAAATTTCAGATATAGGTTGAGGGAGTACTTGTGCATTATCCTTTTTTTTTCTCTTTTATATTTTTTTTATCTGAAGGGATTGCATTTTTCTCAATACGAGATCCATTTTGCACTTTCTTGAGTTGCCTTCTCTTTTCACCACACCCCCAAACTTAGTCTTTTGCCTAAGTTGGTTATTCTATTAAGCACAAATCCATAGGATTAAGGATAAAGGGTTAAGAGAGGTTATGTTTTTGTCAAGTTTCTTCCAAAGAAAGGTAAATCTCAAAGGGTGTTCAAGAGAGGCTCAGACACACAAGGTAGGTAACAAAGAGATATATATCAAATTGTCTCACACTCTATAAAGTGTCCTAGAATTATATCAAGATAAAGCCTTATTTAGTCAATTGGACAAATGGGACAAATTCTAGGTGTTTTCATGCATGGTTCAAAGTAAGATAATCACACAAGATATTCGACACTAAAGTCAAACCAGTCTCCACACTTTTGCTAGTGTGCATTGGTCGTTACAAGAGAATCGATTTGATAATTGACTAATCATATCGAGATGTAATGAGTTCACATATTGTCTATGCAACTTCATTTGGCCTCGTAGTACTCATACATTCATGTTTATTCAATTGCAAGCACTATTCAAGTCATCGGTATTGATCAAATAGAGACATAAATTTTCCTAAGAACAACCATGCTTTCAAGTACATACAAGAGGTGGCGGAAATTTATGAAAAATGTAAAAAAATTGGAAGGGTCAAAATCATTTTTCAGGCATTAAAAAAATGAATTCATAAGCTCAAACATCCACAAGAAGCTGTATTCGATATGCTAGGCGTCAATGCAGTCTAAATCCAAGCACAACTCAATTAACCAAAATACAATATAGGTGCAGAAATATAAAATATAGAGATGCAGGTGTGAGTTTGAAAATGAAAAGTGAGGGAACTTGGTAGAAGCTGAAAAGCAAAACATGTGGCTTTATAAAAACATCCAGATCTCACCCATTTGGGACATTAGTTGAATTTTCTAAGGTACTCGGTGATCTGTTGAGTGATTATCTATCTCATTGAGTTTTACAGAACCCTTAATCTGAGTGAGGATCCAAGCGACAGTCTTCATCGGGGTCGTTGATCTAGTCGGTGACTCTCCATGTTGCTCCTATAGTTCACGGATTGATACATACTATGAAGTGAGATTTTCCTGAATCTAATGGCTATATGAGTCGACCTCGCTGAGCTTCTAGACGATTTTCCTACTGGGTTTATGCACCTCATCCTACACTTTTCATGCCCAATCCTACAAAATCAACACACCTTTATTTTGTAAATAATAAATTAAAAATATTTAATGGTTTTGGGTTGCTCCCAAATAGTGTCATAGTTAACGTCATGGCATGACGGAAGTTAACACTTATGCTCCAATGATGGGGTTTGCCTCGATCTCATTAGGCAAATCTGTTTTAAAACTCGGATAAATTTCATTCAACACATGGTCCATTGGGAAGCCTAATAATTGAATGAGCATAGTATGGGAGGTTGTCAAGTGGTTTAACAACATTACATTCTCTGTAATCTCCTCCAGTGTTCTATGTTGCTCATTAAATTTCTGTAGTAGAAGTTTGAAAATTTCTTTGTTCTACCCATCCTCCTTATTTCTTAATTTTTCTTCGTTCATGAGGAGGAATGTAGCGCTCTTTCTTATTGCACTAAACTTCAAGATCCGCAATCTTCTTTGTCAGCTCATCTAACAAAGTTAGTAAGGCCACTAACCTGAAGTCTCTCCTTTTTGTTGCTTGAACAAGCTTAGCTTAGTTGTCAAGCAATTTGACTACTATCACATAGGTTTGTCGTACCAGACTACCTAGACCAGTTGATTAGCCATCATTATGTTAGAAGGTTCATAGAATGACTGTGTCCGACATTCAACGGGTAGGGTATTGATGCAGTAGTGCTTTGAACCTTGACCAAGACTCATGAAGAGGTTCATATTCCCATTGCCTAAAGGTTAGAATTTCATCTCGGAACACCATTACTTCCCGCAGAGAAGAATCCATCTATTTACCAAAACCAACAAAATGAAACTGAAAGTAAAGTAAGAAAAATATAACTTAGAAGAACAATAATTCTTCTAATCTAAAATTTTCACATAACACCACTCCCCTGCAGTGGCGCCATTTTGATCGGTGATGTAATCAAAAACAACTTCCAATGCTAGTGTCGATAATCTTTACCATAGTATAGTAACCCAACCAGGGGTTGCAGTCGTTTCCATAGGGAGTGGTTGCGAGAATTAATATAAAAATAAAATCACATTTTAACTAGTCATATCTAAAAGCATTATCGAATAAAAACATATTGATTTAAAGGGGGTGACACAAGCGTCATTATCGTGGGGCGTTTTATCACAACTAGTAAGTAAAAACAATGAAGTTAACAAAGATTTCTAAATCAAGGAGAATGATATTCCTTGGATATGATAGGAATATGGGATAAACAAGATTATTAGGTACATGCTTTCATAGAAATTTTATAGACTAAATGTGACTAGGCTAGAATTTAAGGGGAATACACTCTCTTTCGAGCAAGTTACATTGTTTCAAATGGGTTCCTCTCGGACAAGTGACTTGCCGCATGAAGCATAGCCTCCGCCTAAAGCACTCACACTCTCGAGCTGAGTCTGCGGTGTGAGACTAGGTTTCACTCTCTCGTGTTGAACCTTATGTCGACCCACTCCCACAAGCCATCACTTTAGTATTCTTAGTTTCTCGACTTCTCTCTCGAGCAAGTCGAAAACATGTATATGAGATTTTATTTGCAACTATAACCTCATTAGATTCATACACAACTACTAAGTGAAATCACATTCAAACTACGAATAGACTATCAACAAGAAAGACCCAACAACTAACTTAACCCATATTCACAAAATCACACCCCAAAAATTTAGGTTTTAGCTAAACATGAATGAGATATAGAAAGTTATACCAAAATGATTTTGCATTTCAAATGGGTATGAAGATTTAAGTCTTGTTACAGTTCAAGAATGAAGAATACAAGAGACCCAAGTTCAAATCCTTAAGATGAAACCCTTTGAGTCTTCAAGTTCTTCTCCAAAAACGTTCTCAAACTTAGAGCTCAAATTCTGATCTTTTTCTACTTCCGCAAAATTAAATATTTGCGTCCTTTGCTCCTGTTGAATGACTTACTGACACCACTTTTTTTGTATCAATAAGTTGGTGAATAAAATTGTTCCATCCTGAGAGGATGTATTCTTTAAACCTCCAGTATTGGAGGGGAACAATTTTCTTAAGGTGACTATGTTCATTCATTGGACTCGATTTTTCTTTTCTATTTCATTCTATTTTTACATATCCTGGTATGCTCTCTTACACTCATTAGTTCATGCATATGATATTAATTATTTTTTTAATACATGTTTTAAACTCTATTATTTATGTTTTTGCAAAGTCATTGTCTTCGGTCATATTGAACATATACATATATAGTACGTATATTCATTGTGCAGAAAATAATTATAGTACTCAGTTCCAAGAATTTATGTTTTGATATTCTATGTTAAATTTTATAACTTAAAAGTAATATATTTAAGCTTACATATTATCTATTTTTACATAGATATAAATTCTATAACTTAAAAGTATTATATTTAAGCTTACATATTATCTGTTTTTACATAGATATTCACTTATCAAATGAAGAAATTCATTATAGAAGTTCAAAAGTTATAATTTCATGATCAAGCGTAATTTATTTTAATATGTTAAAAAATGAATTTTCTCCTAAGTCACACATCATAATTGTATAATCTATGCAAACTAATTATTTTTTTACTTACGAAATACCTTTGTGTATATATATTCTTATTTTCCTTTTAATATTGATTAAAGAACAAATGATTTATTATTTCATGAATAATTCATCCATTAGAGGTTCTTGAGTTATGTGATAATCACAAATAATCAAATTCATGTTGGAATATTGCTAATACTTTTTTAAGAACCTATTTTCACATTATTTTTAAGTATGGATATTAGTAAAAAAATATTTGCAAGTTCAATGCAGTTATTATTTATGACCGCACAAAGCGCGGACAAATTACCTAGTTTACTATAAACCATTATATAATTTGAACCTTATGTGTAAAATTATGCATTTTAAAAATGAAATGATTTTGATAGAAACAAATTTAAGTAAGTATAAAGTTATAACTAGAAGAGCCATTAAATAGGATGAGATTGACTTTCCCAAGGAGTGGGTAATTGAAGAGACAACCCCATCCAAAAATAATATAAATCCTGATATTTCTAATATTGAGTCGACACCTGATGGGACAGTAAAAATTTAAATTCACTGATCAAAATTAATTGATGAGTTATGTTGATGATATCGGTCTTCCTTCATGAATGCTTAGATCTAACTCATCTTACATTTCTCCTGTTGATTATATTGTTGATATGTCATCTAGAGCGTCTACTTATTAGATTAGAGATGAAGATAACTTTAAAGCATCAACTTCTTATATGAAAGAAGTAAAAAGAGTTGATAAATCATATTGTTACTCCTGATATGGAGCCTATTATGTCTGATATGGACTTACCAAATTGTTTGAATGGTTAGATCGGGACTTGATTTTAGACTAGGATCACCGTAAGTAAAAAAATTCAAATGAATTTTTTCATCCCGAATGGGAACCTTTTAGAAAATGGTCTTTTAATGTTGTGATAAAACTCAACGAACATTTTTTCAAGAAGATTTTTATAAAGATCTTTCTAAGGTTAATAAATCTATTGCATTTGTACCATGGTTCATGAAAAAATACATTTATGATTATATTTTCATGTTAGAGCATGATGGTATTATTACCAAATCTCTTTTACCTCTCTTAACAATCTTTTCAAATCGAAAAAGATTATAAGACCATCTATCATACGGCATTTGCAGAAATGTTTGGAAGTTACACTGCACTTATTTCTGCTAAGCATATAAACACATTGATAAGACTAAACAATTACATGAATGTCTATTTGAGTATTCTAGGAGAGCATATTCTTTCTTTACATGATAAAATTAGTCATTTATGTTCTGAATTAGGGAAGCCTAAAATCATTGATAAAGGAAAGAAGAAGGCTACTCCTACTATTCAACTGCCTTCAGAAATTAAGGACTTTAAATTATCAAAAAATGATAATATTGAAAGATTTCTTCAAGAAGGGTTCAGGGGGTAAGTATTAATTCCCACCAACAATGTGAAGGTGATGTCACTAATAGGAATAATATTCCAGATGAGATTAATAAATCTCAGAGAAACATGCTAAAAAATTAGTTCAAATTATATATTACTATACCAGGTTGACTCCTCAAGATTTTCTTCTAGAGGAGCAAGAAGGGTTATTCAAGTTTAAGTATCCTTTATTCATCATTTCTTAGGGATTCAATCAAGGTTTGTTGGGAGTTCATCAATGGGTTCCAATTACCAATTAAGTCCCCAATGTTTCTTCAATCTCAAATTTAAATTCCCAAAGAATTGATTAGGTTTTCATTCAATTTCGAATTGGTTCTGTTCATATGAATTTCATTGCTTTATTATAATTTGGACTTAAAGCCGTGGTTTTCAACTAATTCAATGTGAACCAATGCGTTGATCTATGAATTTAATTATAAGTCCTAACTAACGTGAATTTGTGAAATATCTTAAATTTATGAATATGTTTTTCTCAAATCATACATATTTTCATGAAACCAATGTGTATGACTTAAGTAAGCTTATTGATTAAGGTATCTATAAGTTTTATTAAGCTTGGTCACATGACATGAATCACATGTATATTTGCCCTCAATGCTTTTGGGCCAAGTAGGATTTACTTACAAAATTAGACCCTTAGTGGCGAGAAGTCGACACGAAATTCCTAAATATTTCCACTGAAGGTTTTGAGTGATTTTTAGAGGCGGCCAAGGTTGCAATAGACATTCGCTAGTAAGACCTATTTTTTCAACAAGAAAATATGATAATTAATTTTCAGTTACGACCTAATTTTCTAAAATAAATAATATGTACTATTAATATTAAAAACATCCATAAATTACGAAAATTGTATAAATTACTTCTGGACTCAAACTTCCTACTACATAATACATTATTGTACATTTCATGCATTTGTATATGACATAAAATAAAACATATAATATCTTCAAACTTCTCATTGATCAACATCATTTGTAAATTTTTTTAAAAAGAATGAAGAGAGAAAAAAAATAAAATTATAATTTAATGCTAAAAATCAATGAAAATCTTTAGTGGTGATATTCTAGGATTTTGTAGCAATTTTTGTAGCCACTAAGGATCTAGTTTTTGGTAACAGTTTTATTAAAAGTTATGTTGTATATATAAGATCGATTTTATTGGTTACGTGTATATATTTAAAATGAACCCCAAAGCATATGTCAAAGGAGTATCTCAATGGTAAATAGACTTCAAGAAAGCGTATCTTGTGGGCTTGGTCATGGGTTCGAATCCAGCAAGCAAACCTCGTATTTCTAATTTTGAAGCGACGATGTTTCACTAATGGTTAAAATTTTATATTTTAAATCTCTAATTGAAAAGTCAACAAATTAAAAAAAATCCCACTTTTTCTAGGGATTTCAATATTCTATTTTTTCCTCCTAACTTCTCTTTCAACTAGAATACTGACTCTCGTTTTTCTGCTCGCCTGACGCTTGCTTCTGCTTGCTGCCGCTGGTGGTCCTTTTACCTCCGCAAATCATTTCCTTCTCTTCTCCATTCAAGATTCGACCATCGATGACAAACTTGGTAAGTTCTTGTATTTTTATTTTTTTAAAAAGAATCAAAATTCTATTTGTGCAGTGCACCAGAAAATATTTGTGAAGAAAAAGTGTGCTTTGGTTTGTGTTTATTGTTAGTCTTTCTAATGTTAAATTTGTGCTTGCTCTCCGCTTGCACTTTGAAAAGCCGAAGAAAATTCTAAAGGAATTGAAGAACTTGTTGAATTTTTGAATGAGTTGTTCTACTTTATTCCTACCTCAGTTTCAAAAAAGAATGATCTCTTTTTCTTCTTAATCTGTTTAAAAAAGAAGACCTCTTTCTATTTTTGGTAACATTTTAATTTCAATTTTTCACGTAGCATGTGTAAGACCACAAGATTAAAGGTAAATTTTATACATTTGATATAACTTTAATATACAATCACAAGATTCAAAAGTATTCTTTATTTTCTTAAACTTCATATCAAGTCAAAGTAGGTCATTCTTTGTGAAACGAAGGGAGTATCATTTTATATATATGTACTTTAAATTTGTTTTTAAGCTAAGTTGTAATTGTAAGAAATTATTTGAACTAAGGATTTTTTTTGTCAACTTGTTTGTTATTCAATCCATTTATATATGATCCTACCCGACTCATTTATTTATGGATATTAGTGTGTTTAATTTTTTTTGAAACCCCTCAATAGTATTTCTAGTTCCGCCACTATGTATATATGTGCGATTACTAGCGTGTGTTTATCGTATTTGAGTGATTCGATAAGAATTATTAGACACATGTTCAATCATTTCTACATCGTCCTATATTTCAGATCAATATACCCTGAGGAATTTCTATCAGCCTTCCCTTTACTCAAATGAATTGCCTAAGGATCGTTTTAGTTAGGAACAAGTTTAGCATATCAGATGGTTGATCTTAACATATTTTTGCATTTACTTAGATGTGACGCTTCATCTTGGATAGGTTGTTGAAAACCTTTTCTACCACAATATGAAATATTTGTATTTCAATTACGTCTTTACTGTTTTTATGATTGAGAAGATGATAGCATTTAATTTTTTTCTCATTATTTTTTCCTTTGATGTTATATGTGATTTTATGTATTGATTTGCACAAGTAAAATAACTTATACTATTTGATGTTAGAAGATGTAATATTTTTTCACAATTTCGGTCGATTCCCTAAGAATATATGCAGTATTTAATATAATAACAGCAAGCATGAGAAATTAAATGATGAAGTGGTAAGCAATCCAGGGCATACCTCCCAGAAATATTTTAGTTACAATGATATGTGTTATAATTCATTTCAATTGAGATATATGTATTCAATAATAGCTTTTTTTCTTTTGGTTATTTTCAAGCGACGTGTTAGTATTAGAGCTGTCAATATAGGCTAACTCATTCCATCCTAACTAATTCATACAGATTTTGATAATTTATGGGTTAGGTCGGGTTAGCCCATTTTTTGTGTGGGTTAGAAAACCGGTCGGTCCAACCAATAGGTACGTGAGCTACAGGCTTGTCAGGCCAGACAACTTTGTAAAAAATTATATTTTTATAATTATTAAGTTAAACTATAAATTATAATTTAAAAATCATAAATATCGACAAAATAATATTACATGATGTTAACGTTACTACTTGTTAATCATATCAATAAATAAAATTATCTTTATATAATATTTAGAGAAAAAAAACAAGTACCCCCCTAGACTATGACCAAAATTCCAGAGACATACTTTAACTAAACTAAGTCCTATTATCCCCCAGAACTTCTTTTTTTTTTTTGTAATTTTATACACCTTTTGTCTTATGTGGCACACTCCGTAACTCCACGCAATTGAGGCACGTGGGGGATATTTGGATGCCATGTAAACTAAAAAGGTGCACAAAATTACAAAAAAAAAAAGTAAGTTCAGGGGGGTAATAGGACCTTAGAATACTTAAGGTTTGTCTCTGGGATATCGGTCATAGTATAGGGAGGTACTTGTGCATTTTCCCTAATATTTATTAAGTTTTTTCAAAGAAAAATATAAATATCTAAATAGAAATATTAACTTAATTGTTTTGAGTTTGAACTCTCTTTAATTTCAAATTTTAATATTATATTATATTTTTTGATTAATTATTATTGGCCCATGGGCCGGCCCTACCGATATTTCTCAAACCCTACAATTCAGTAGAATTATTCAGGTCGGGCTAAAAAGACCTTTTCTTAAATACGCTCCAAAACTCTTAGTCCATCCTTATTAAATTTCAGATTAGCCAGGCTGGCCCAACATACGTAGCTCATATTGACGGTTCTAGTTAGTATTATGATTTTGTATATGAGGCTTCTCATTACCTACTTTTACAACCTAGGTCGTTTTGTTAGACGAGGCTTCTCATTACCTACTATTTACAACCTAGGTCGTTTGTTAGACGAGGCTAACTAAAAAGATACATATGATATTTCCTATTATATTTTCTATGCTAATATTAATGAAAATTTTGGTATTATATTGTTGCTTTTATACAAGCTATTCTAGTTATGTATATCATGATATTGTCTTCATTGTATCAGAAAGATAGACAATTTATGATACATACCTCATGATCTGTTGATGGTTCTTTTTTGATGTGCAGATAATATATGAAAAATGTAGATATAAAGTTTCATTTACAACAATTGAGAGATTATTTTATAGGCAAGTAAGCGTTTTTACTGACTTACACCTATATTATTTGAATAAAAATATCTTTATGAACTAATCGACATGTTACATAATCAATTTTCTATTGAATGTTGAATCTTGTAGATTCAAAACAATGCATATTGAATTGCAAATAAGGTTGTTTCAAAATAAAGTGACAAATAACTGAGGAAGAATCTTCTACATTAATTGTTTTTCGGAAAAGGGTCTAAATTCCCCCTCAACTATATGAATTGGTACAAATTAAAATTAACCTTCTTCTACCTTTCGGGCCTAAAATGTCCTTGCCGTCAAATTTTTGGCTCTATTTTGCCCCCGTCTTTAACAACACAAATTGTAACGACCTGTTTAGTCGTTTTGAGCAGCAGATTTTATTTCTGGAAAACTGGCTGAGACGACGGATACCACGACGGACCGTCATGGGCATGACGGACCGTCGAGGGTGTTTCGTTCCAGAACACTTAGAATTCTGAAATTTGAGTACTAAAATCGACTCTCTGTAATCTGTGACGGACCTGCAGGACGGACCGTCACAGCTACGACGAACCGTCGTGAGGGCCCGTTTCAAAACACTTTAACTCTTGAGAATTTGGTACAGGGAATGATTCTCTGAACGTCGTGACGGTAGTGCAGGACGGACCGTCATAGGCGTGACGGACCGTCACAGACTCCTTAGTGAAAATGGAGTTCTGATCGTTGCGACGACCTGCATGACGGACCATCGCAGGCACGACGGTCCATCACAGGTTGCGTAATCCCAGTCGGAGTTGGATTTCCTTACACGTTTTAAGGGACGTTTTGGACTATTCCTGCTTTAATTATAAAGTTAGAGGGTTAATGTTAATAAGTCTAATTACTTGGGGGTTAAAAGAGGTAACCTTAAGTTAATTAGTGGGTTATTATGGCCATCTTTTATTCTTAATTATATGCTAATTAGGGTAAAAGAAAGAGGGTTTTGAAAAAGAAAAATAGAAAGAACAAGAGAGAGAGAGAGGAATCGATCGAACAGGAAGAGAGAAAACAAAGCTTGGGAAATTGCTTGTTGATCACTAATCTTCGGTGGAGGTAGGTTATGGTTTTTATACTATCTCTTAGTAAACTCTTAATAGCGAATGATATGTGTTGGTAGTATTATAAAGTCTTCTACATGCTTAATTGTATGCTTGCATGAATATGATTATGTGATTGTGATAAACCAAGAATGATGAAACTATTGAATCCCAAATCTTGAAAGAAACTCTAATCTACGTTATTAATGATGATGCCTTTGTATAAAAGAAGGCTTGATGAATTAAAGTAATGGGATTGATGCTGCCTTGGTATAAAAGAAGGCTTGATGAATTAAAGTAATGGGATTGATGCTACCTTGGTATAGAGAAGGCTTGATGAATTGATAGAATGAGATTAGTGGATCGGAGTGTCACATTCGGACACATAGTATTAGTGGATCGGAGTGTCACGTTCCGACACATAGTATTAAGGGATCGGGTGTCACGAACCGACACGTAGAATTAGGGGATCGGAGTGTCACGTACCGACACATATTATTAGGGGATCGGGTGTCACGAACCGACACGTAGAATTAGGGGATCGGAGTGTCATGTACCGACACATATTATTAGGGGATCGGGTGTCACGAACTGACACGTAGAATTAGGGGATCGGAGTGTCACGTACCGACACATAGTAGTAGGGGATCGGAGTGTCACGTACCGACACAAGAGGAAGAAAGATAATGAATCTTGAAAGATGATGTTAATATACTCAACATAATGAACTTAATTCCCAAATGAGTATGGTATTGAGGCTTTAGCCCTCATGGATGAACTTATTGGTACTTATTGATGACTATAGTACTTGTTGTTGCTAAATGTTGAGTTTTATAGTTGATTTATGATATTAACTGATATATACTGTTTTCTATTTTGAGTTGGCCGATGATATCTACTCAGTACCCGTGGTTTGTACTGACCCCTACTTTTATGTTTTCTTCTTTGTTATTTGTGGAGTGCAGCAAACGGGCCGTCGTCTTCAACTCAACAATAAATCTAGCCAGTCTTCACTACATCGGAAATTCAGGGTGAGCTAATGCGTCTAGCTTGGACTGGATCTTCTTCTTCAAGTCTTGATGCCTTGAACTTCCGGCATGGACTAGCTTTTATTTGTTTTAGCTTCTTAGACATTTTTAGTTTAGTAATTTGATCATAGATGTTCTTGTGATGATGACTTCCAGATTTTGGGGAATAATAGATGTTGAATTTTAGTAGTTATTGAATTGGTTTTTATTAATGAGTTAAGTCTTCCGCATTATTTTCTGTTGTTATACATTGAAATGTTAAGGTTAGATTGGTTGGTTCGCTCACATAGGAGGGTAAATGTGGGTGCCAGTCGCGGCCCCGATTTGGGTCGTGACAATATATAATTAAATAATTTTTAGATATATATCGTAGATGTCGAACTCCCTTCAGCTAATTCGTGTATCTATTTCTATAGATTTTGAACCCCTTTATTGAAAATTCTAGTTGCGCCACTGGATATGATATATGTGGACCTTATGAAATAAAAATATAAATAATGTAAGATTTTAATGGAAAATATAATATAAAGTCAGAATAAAGAAACCTAACTCAATTTTTTTTTTATATATAGTTATATAGGATAGTGTTGTGCTGTATTTGATAAGTTGATATAATGCATCAAGAATAATATGGACTTGTTCAAAAAGTAATTTTTTTAATTATTTTTTTTCTTACGGACACATCAATAGATTTAAAATTTTAACCATTTGAAATACTATAGAATATTCAATAATGACAAAATAAAAATAGTAAAAGATAAATATAACAATACCAAAATAGATAGTCACTTAAAGAAAAGATCCACATAAAATACTTCATTATTTAATTCCTAATTTACCATATTCACATTAAATACTTTATTAATATTTATTATCTTAAAAATATTTAGTAATAGTTAATTTAATATTATTATATTCAGAATTATTAAAGCTTAACTATATTAATATGAAGTAATAATTAAATATTTATTATTACTGCTAAATTTAATATAACAATAACTATATTATTGCTGCTAAATTCTGTGTTCGTTGTAGTGTTCATGTAAGAAGTGAATTAAGCTAATAATTTCTTCGTTTTTTGTTCCTCATCTTCACAAGTAGTAACAATAACAAATATACATATATAATTTTACTGTATGTTAGAAATGCATATATTTTATTATTATAAAATTATATTATATTATAATAAATGACAATGACATGACTTCAACGGTTTTAAATTATAATATTTTTTTTGGTGATTATTAGTTTAGACATTGGATTTAACCATATGATTAACTTATGTTGGCATACATATTAAAAACGACAATGACATGACTTCAACCATTTTAATTAATTAATTATAAAATTTAATGACTATGATAGTAGTTTTAGACATGATATTATTTTTTTAAAACCATATATGATTGACTTGTTAGCTTAGAGCATATATCTTACAAAAACAAACAACATAAAAGAGACGTTGAGGGAGTGAGTAAAAAATGTGATTATTATTTTATTTTTTTTGTATAAGTTTGTAATTTTGATATTATGATCAAATTGTTCTTAAAATTCACCAAGAATCCATAGTTGTGTGTGCTTCTCATATATGTCCAAGAGACTAATTCCAACACATTAAAAGACAATTATCCCTATGACTAGTTTCTTTCCTTGTAGATATCCCCCCTATCTAGTTACCCATAACCTAACCCCTATTCCTCATCCTATCTTAGAAAAAAAGCTAAATATAAATACAATAACGAAGTCAGAAGTTTTATTAAGAATATCTAAAAATTAATATACACACCGAAAGATAGTATATAATGTTTTGACACTCCATCTCAATCTTTTATTTTATTTTAACTTTTTAATTAATTTATTTTAGATCAAAAAGTTAATAATCAATTGAATTATAATACGTCCATAAAGACGACGTTGCATCAACCCAGAGTTTCTAATTTCAAGATCGCACTTTAAGTACGCGTGTGGTGAGATGTTCCAAGCTCGGTATCTATTGATTTTTCCATTCCTATGATTCCAAGGGGGAAAAGATGTTGCAGTTCTCTATCGAGATAAACTCTCAATGGATCCTTCACGTGCTAATAATAATATATATCGATATAAAAGTTCTTCTTAATACGTTGTAATAAGAATGTTCAAACTCAAAATCTCTGTTTACTCTAGTATTATATTGGAATATATAATTATCATATTTAAAAATTTAAGTTATTATCTTAAAAAGTTTATATTTTTATTTACTTAATCATATTTTTTTATATAAAGGTTTAAAGAAATAATGTGAATTGAAGATTCTGTTTCAAAGTGATAATTTAAATATATGCTTTCTGTCTCATGGGAATTTGGGGTTTTTCTTTGTACACCAAGCATATATATATATATGTAGGTACTACTGTTTTCTCTGACCATCAATTTATAGCTTTTGATTTGATTGGACTTTCAAAAGATACATTTGTTTATTTTATTCCCTTCTTTTATGTGTGTATATAATAATTATAAAAAAGAATAAAACATGCATTAATAGATCTTATGATATGACTTTTGTCTGTGCCATATATATATGCAGTAGATTTTGTAGTAATTTTTTTTTTTTTATCGTTTTGTTTGGTGGGAATATAATATCATACTAGGAAGTTGATTCAATCATCCTTAATCATGTTTATAAAGTATAAATAGACACCATTTATTTAATTTTGATAGTAAGAAAGACTCTTTAAATATTTGGATTTGAGGCATTTAATTCAAGTCCGAAATTCAAAGGATACAAATTTTTTACAAAAATTTCAAAACGGTATATAAAATTTTATATTAACAAAAACGGTAAAATCGCTGCAGGAGCAGCGATTTACAAAGGTAAATCGCTGCTCCGGCAGCGATTTAGCAAAAAAAATTTTTTTTAATAAAAAAATGAAATCGCTGCCCAAGCAGCGATTTCAAAAAAAAAAAAATATTACATAAATTGCTGCCCCGGGCAGCGATTTATTTATAAAAAAAATTTCCAGCAATTTATTTTTTAAAAAAATTTTTTTTTTTTATTAAAACGCTGCTAGGGGCACGATTTATTTAAATAAAAAAAATTTCCTTATTAAATCGCTGCACGAAGCTTTTTTTTTAAAAAAAATATTAAAATTTTTTAATACAGCGATTTTATATTAAAAAAATTATAATATTTTTTAAAATTTAAATATATAACTTATAAGAAAAATTTTATTAAATCACAAAAATGTTAATACCGTTTTGATTAATATAAAATAAAAAAAAATTATTAAATCGCAAAAATGTTAATACAGCGATTTTATAATTTTTTTATATATATAAAATCGCTGTATTAACATTTTTGCGATTTAATAATTTTTTTTTATTTTATATTAATCAAAACGGTATTAACATTTTTGTGATTTAATAAAATTTTTCTTATAAGTTATATATTTAAATTTTAAAAAATATTATAATTTTTTTAATATAAAATCGCTGTATTAAAAAATTTTAATATTTTTTTTTAAAAAAAAGCTTCGTGCAGCGATTTAATAAGGAAATTTTTTTTATTTAAATAAATCGTGCCCCTAGCAGCGTTTTAATAAAAAAAAAAATTTTTTTTTTAAATAAATTGCTGGAAATTTTTTTTATAAATAAATCGCTGCCCGGGGCAGCGATTTATGTAATATTTTTTTTTTTTTTTAATAAATCGCTGCTTGGGCAGCGATTTAATAAAAAAATTTTTTTTTTCTTATAAATCGCTGCCCCGGCAGCGATTTATTAAAAAAAAAAAAAAAAATTTTCGAAATCGCTGCTTGGGCAGCGATTTCATTTTTTTATTAAAAAAAAAAAAATTTTGCTAAATCGCTGCCGGAGCAGCGATTTACCTTTGTAAATCGCTGCTCCTGCAGCGATTTTACCATTTTGGTTAATATAAAATTTTATACACCGTTTTGGAATTTTTGTAAAAAATTTGTACCCTTTGAGTTTCGGACTCCATTTAATTCCTATTTTTACTAAGATTAAGATAGAAATGATCAACATAATTTCTTTTTGTTTATTTCTAAAGTATAATATAAAATGATTCATTTGTTCCTAAGTGACTTCTTTTAAATGAGTCTTCAAACGGCCTCTCACCATAGTTTACTAGATGGTTAATATGGAGATTCATTATCTGTCGTCGTTATTATCATTGTGATCAATTTCTACTATTAATGGTTTCGGTCATCTCAATTCATAACTAGTTCAACGGTCAATTATCATCAATATCAACATAGCCAACTAATATGAACCATTCAATCCATTATCGCCACCAACATCGTCAACTAGGGTTGGAGGCGGCATATATTAGGGAATTTATCAGAACACTCTCAACGTAAAATAGTTACTATTTGTGTATGGTTAAAATTATTTTTTAGGTATATATAATAGATGTTGAATCCCTTTTACTAGTTTGTGTATTTAATATCAACTTCGATTTTAAAACCCCTTATAAAATATTTTGTCTCTGCCACGGTCTTCAACTACTAATAACCAATTCAACAACCAACAACAAAATTATCAACTGTTACCATTGTACTAGTTACTATAACACCAACCACCTCGACCATCATGACTATTAGTCTATCACTATCACCATTAATAGCTAGTAGCATAAATTCCATCGCCATAACTAACGCTACAAATCATTTGCAGACGTAAATTCTTTATTTTTTAATCAAATAACAAATATTTAATTACTTTTTATTTTCAAATTATATATTTTTCATGCTTAGAATAAATAAATCATGCATATTCAAATATCGAAAAAAAAATTACCTTATTAAAATCTTAAGCAAACAAACAATCAACTTAATTAATGATACAGAAAATCTATACACAATGTATAAGCCCACAACTTTTAGACTAAGAATATCCTTGGAGTAAGATAGTGAAAAAATAATTAAGATTGCTACTTATCCTTATCAAATCATGCAATTAGATGACCCATGATAATTATGAACCTCAACTTGTCGTGAATAAATCAAAGGATCATTTCTAATCATTCAAGTAATGAAAATTAATCACTAATTAAATTAGCCATTAATATTTGTCGTTTATATTAAAAAGGTTTAAGTCCTCAACCTTTTCCTTTCGTTAATCGCTTGAGATAGATATATACGAGTACGACAATCAATTTAATTAGGCATAATAGTAATATAATAATTAATATGTATGAAGGGATGGTAATGGTTCAACCAATTAATCATATTCATAGGCGGAGTTAGAAGTCAGGATACGAGTTCGATCAGTAATTTTTGTTCAAATAATATATTTTTATTGGAAGCTTATTAAATAGATACAAATTTTAAGTTTAAAACCTACTTTTCATTACTATAAAATTCACAACTCATAAAAATTTAATTCTAACTTGAAGGTACTTGATTTGTAATTTAAAATTTTGTATGACTAATACATGTTATGAGGGGTTAATATATCTGTGTATTAATAGAAAATGAATAACTTATAGAAGTACGTGAATAACAAATCTCTACATTACTTATAATATGTATGTGCTCGTTTGCTTGAGTTGGGTTCAGTAGTAATTTAACCACAATTAACAGTATGTTATATTTTTGCAAAAAAAGATATAGTTAGGTTAGAACCTCCGACCTCAAAGAACAAAGTTGGATTATCAATTAACGCGTCAGGAAACGTTCTTTATCAAATAATATTATTTTGTTCGGTATATCACTTTATGCATGAGATCAATAACGAAGCGGTATCGTTTGACAATTGTTGGCTCAACATGGGCCCACCACTCCACCTCGGGATATGAGCAAGATTTGGCTAACGAAGTGATCAAGTTAGCTAGTAATTGTTCTTTTCTAAATATGATTAAGACACTAATAAAGTAAGTAAGTACTTTTAATTAGAAGTGTTTCACTGAAATTATAGTTAAATTTATATAGTGTACATATTCATATGCTTACAAAGTAAAACATTAACATCAATACAACACATCTTACGCTACACAACATGACTACAACGTTCACATCTCTGACTTCTTTCTCACACACAAATAATGGACACTAAAAAGCCTGTCATCATTTCGAAATTGAATATATATATACCAACAACATAAACAACAAGCTACGTTACCATCAAATAACGGAGTACAGTGAATAAAATATGTCCTTTTTAAATTAAAACTTTTAGATTCGAGCTTTAGATATAAAACAAATCTTTGAGAAAGAGTACTTTCCTCCAAATAGAGCTCACATGACGTGAATTAAAATTAGTCTGACTCCAATACAAGTATTAGATACTAAAAAAAAAAAAACCACATTCACCTCAAGCTTTACATGCATCTTCCACAAATGGCTCGATTTATACTTAATTTGAACCTAATATTTTTTTTATGCATATCATAACATATGATTTTTCTCCATTTTTTTTCTTATAAATTTTCATTGTACTTTAAATTTAACAAGTTTTTTTTTAAATATCATAATATTTTAAATTAAAAGTGTGTAATGCATACTAAACTGCTCCTTAAATTTTTAACGTCTCGTATATTTGCTAGTAAAAACTATCAAATATAGAAAATGACACAATTCAATTCAATAGAATCATAACTTTGACATAAACTATATGTATTTGATATTACTCGAAATCCATTATAAAAAAAGATTATAATAAAATGTACAAAAACCTAAACTAAAAATTCTACACAATTCATGTTCCAATTTATATGACTTACTTTTTTTTTATCAGTCTAAAAAAGAATAAAACATATTTTTATATTAATTAATAATTAAACTATAAAATGTTCATTTTATCATTAATAAAATAATTTACAGTCACACAAATTTCTATCATTCATTTTTTACCACAAATTACTTTAAAAGTCTTCATTTCTTTCTTAAACTTTTCGTGACGAATCAAACTAACTAACATAAAATGAAACAGAGAGAATAATTATTATAATTTGAAGCCTACAATAATAAGATACGTAAACTAAAATAAAGAAAATATGTGAAAACTTACTAAAATTACAATAAAAACTAAAATTGAGTTCATAATATTAAAAAATACAAGTAGTAAAAGTCAAATCCATCAAGTTAAAATCCGTGTGGATAACTCCCAATGTCTTACATCTCCCCCCTTTAAAGTTCAATCTAATAATTCAGAAGCTAGTTTTGGATTCTTTGTTCAAACTCTTTTGCCCCTTTTTAAATTTTCCCTTTGTCTTCTTCTCTTCTCTCCTCGATACCTTACCTACCACTCCCTCGGGACGGAGCTATTAAGCGTTTAGGGGTTCATTTCTATTATTTTTCAACAAAAAATTATATTTATTATCGTTTTATTTATATGATGCAGTTGACTTATTACAAAGTTAAAATTTAAAGATCTTAAAATTTGTAGTCTAAAATAAGTGAAGAATGTTTGCATGAGTAAAATAAATATTTATGTTTAGATTATTACACTAAATATAAAAATGCATTATTTTTATGCGATGAACTAAAAAAAGAGTATATCGTTTATATTGAGATAGAAGAAATGCTATTTATACGTTATTAAAATTGTTTTTTTTTTAATTTGGATATATTACTCCTTCCGTCTCAACTTATGTAACATTTTTCAGATTTTGAAATTTAAACAAGAATATTTTTTATCTTGATTTTTTTTATATATCTTTATATAATTATAAATTAATTACTGTAACTTATAATACTTTTTATATAATTTTATAAATATATATATCTCATTTTAAAATAATTGAAGATTTCACGCGCGAATTTTTTATCAAACTCAAATACTCTAAAATGAAAAGTGTCACATAATTAAAGCATGGGGAGTAGTTGTTTAAACCCTTAAAACGTGTTTACCTCTTTCTGTTTTGAAATTCATAAATTCACACTCTCGTCAACTCTTTAAGTCAAAATCTTCTACCATTATGAGTTACGAGGAAGTAATATAACTGTTTTATCGTTAATTATAAGTCTAGACTCAAAGTATAATGAAAATTTTATTAAAAATACCTCTCCAAATGAACCTTTATAATATGTTATTCAAATTTAATTTTACGCGAAAAATCTCACGCGCCCCAAAAAAAAAAAGAGTCAAAATCCTTTACACTCTTAAATTTGTTCCCTACAAATAGCCATTACTTCTCTCTTTACTTCCTTATCTCAACCTTTAATAACCCTTACATTCCTTCAAAAATTTGTTTGAACAATGGATACCAATTTTTTCATCAACGATAATGAGGATGTGTTGATGGAGATATTGAAGAGGCTCGACGGCCGTTCATTGGGAGTAGCTGCCTGTGTATGTAAGCTCTGGTGCGGTATCGCTCGGAACGATTCTCTCTGGGAGCATCTCTGCTTCCGCCACGTGTCGCCGCCGCTCGAAGGTGTGAGGACGGTGGTTTTGGCACTAGGAGGGTACCGGCGGCTGTATATGGTCTGCGTGAGGCCAGTATTGAATCGATTGCGAAAATGGAGGCCGATTGGAATTGAATCTGATTCCGAGATTGTGAGACGAGTTTATTGGACTCGTCATGAAGTCGAGTTATCGTTGTCGCTGTTTTGTGTGGATTATTATGAGCGAGTATTGTTGACCGGCGGTAGTGGTGATGGTGGTGGAGGCGGCGGTGGAGGAAGACACGACGGCGGAGACGCTGCGGCGGCGCCGTGTGTATCGTCGCTCATGTTCCTTCGTAAGGCTGTGAATGTTTGAATGGAATTGAAATTCAAATTTAATTTGGAAATGAAGCTTATTTGGCGAGGCAGTTTACAGTAAAGTAATAAGTATTCTTTCGTATTTAATTTGACGTCTCAAATTTAAATTATATTGAAACATAAAATTATATTTGTTTATTTAAATTCGAATTTTGTTATGCGAAAACATAAGCTTCATATTATTATTATTATTGAGTAGATTTAATATTCTTTAATCTTAATTACGTATTTTTTTTGATTTTTTAATCTCATGTTTGGCAAAATTGAAACTTCCAGCTATTTGGTGATATTAATTGAATAAATTTTTATTATTATTATTCCTGGTATCTAAGGATGGTTATAAGATTACTAAGATATTGATTCGTTCCAATTTGATTTACCGATTACTTTTATTGATTATCGTCATTCATAACATGTATTATTAAAAAAGTGGATACTAATGTTTATTACATTCAATAAAATATTACAGCACATGCAAAACACACAAAAAACTCGTATAAATATCATTTTATGATATCTAGCTGACCCAGATTTATTTTATTTTTAATAAAATTGTATATTTTTATTTAAATGTATAATCGTCAAGATCAATTGAAATGGTCATTTTAATTTATGAAAAAAAATTGAACCGAATCGAATAAAATAACCTTATGATATGTAAATATATTTTATACACTAAGGGGTTGTTTGATTACTGGTTAGAGTTATGCAGGTATTAGCTATGCAGGGTTTAGTTATGCAGAGTTTAGTTATGTAGATATTAGCTATGTAGGGGTAATTTATGCAGGTATTAGTTATGCAGGGTTTAGTTATGCAAGTTCAGATATGTTGGGTTTAATTATGCGGGTATTAGTTATGTGAAGTATTAGTTATGTAGATATTATTTAGTTACGTAGAGATTACAATACATGAACTATTAACTATTGAATATTAAACTTGTTGTAAATTATTAATATATGTTATTTATAAAATAATAATACATGCAAATAAAATATGAAATATATTGAATAATATATAATGTTCATATTTAATTAGTATATGTACCGTCAAAAAATATACAATCAATTTCTAATATTGAAACAATATTTTATATTTATATTTTCATAAATCAATCAAAATGGTAAGTATATAAAAAGAAAAAAAATAATCTATATATAATAAGAAATAAAAAAAACAATGTTGAAAGAAAACAATAAAGTTTCTATTTAAAAAATAAAATAAAATAAATTAAAAGAAATAAAAATGATCTAAATATAAAAAAGAAATAAAAACAACAAACTTATATATAGGAAAACAATAAAGTTTCTAATTAAAAATAATAAAATAAATTAATAGAAAAAATATGTAATTTATCATTTTAATACAAGTATAACTAATACTCACATAACTTATTATACCTTGTACCATGTATAACTTTATACATAAGTTATCTTTAAATTAATTATGTAGGACTACAAAAATGCAACCAAACATAATATAAATTATGTTGACTTTTATACCTAATACAAAACTTCTACCGAACATAGTAAAGCTAATGCAACTTTTTATACATGAATAAAATGTCTCTTGTACATTAACCAAATGACCCCTAACAATATGTTAAATTACTTATTCCATTTTTCAAAAATATAACCTAGGCTCTAGGCATGACTTTGAGTCTTTGCTCTTTACTCAGTCTTTGCTTAATTAAGTTTAAAATTAAAAGATGTTGTGATAGGTACTTTATCAAACAACACAACAAAATCTACTAAATGTTTAAAATTAAACAATATGAAAACAAAGTTTTATATTCTTGTCTTCTTGGTGGAGAATTGAAGTGTTTCTTTAAGAATATATTTGTGAAATAAATATTTTAATAGTAATATATTTCAAAAGTAAAAAAATCAAAAGTTAGTTGAATCGTATCGATTCCAAAGAGAAACTGATATGATTTGGTTGTTCATTAAAAATCTCTTTTTAAATATACATTATAAGATATCCGAAAAGTTGATATGGCATAATTTTAAAAAATAACTTACCATATCGTACCACACCATTGACACCCATACTTACCGATATTCATATACTACAAAATTATGACTTTGACTTTTTTTAGAAAAGGTTTCAGCTATATCATATTAACACTTTATACATGTACAAATATTCAAAAGAAATTACAAACAATTTTCATCACTAATTTTAAACAAAAAATGATATTTCAGTGAAGATAAAATAATCAAAGTTTCAATAACCAAACAATTAGTTTTATACTAATACTAATTTATATATTTTCTAGCTTTTTTTTAATGATAGGGTATATAATTATATACTTCAATATAATATATTTCAATAAATTTTATTCTTTTCTTATAAATATCAAATATCATATAGAGCATTATGAGATTTTCAAATGCATATTAAACATTGGCATCAATAATTTTAATTTCGATAAGATGATTCAAAGAACATAAATAATTAATAACAGAGAAAATTGTGGAATAAAAAAGAGGGAAAAAAGATTTTAAACACATATTAGTTACTCTTTGAAAAGAGTATAAATAGCCATCTTTGTGTCGATTGTTTTTTTGCTTTCTTCTTAAGAACATAAAAAAATAATTAAAATAATTTATTTTGTCTTCCGAATCATTCATTTGATAACTTTCAAAGCTTCTTCAAGTTGAATACCACATATATTTGAGACAGAATTTTTCAAATTGACGACTATAAATTTGTCATAACCAGTGAATAATTGAAAAACAATCAAGTATTTTTTTTATTTTTTTATTTGTTCGGATGAGATATTCATATATGTAGAGTACAAAAGTGTTTTTTTTCCTAATTAAATCAATTAAATCTTTGTATGTATTGCGATTTATAGCTTTTTCGAATATTTAGTATCCAAATCATGATGTATAACCAATGATTTTTTTTCTTCTGTTTAGTAACCGTTTTTTCTGTTTGAATGCGTACAATAATTTGTATCTTATTAAGTTAATGACTTAATATAACTAATCGATCATGAACTATTTGTTGAATACAACAATATATTAATATAAAAGTGCGATGAAAATACAAAGTTATAAATACTAAGTGAAATTGAATATAAAGTTGTGAATACAAAAAGAAATACCTTCTTCATTTGAAATACAAAGTGACTTTGAAAGGTAAAATACAAACTAATCGACCATGAACTATATGTTGAATAAAACTATATATATAAATACAAAAATGAGATTAATATACAAAGTTATAAATACAAAGTGAGATTGAATATAAAGTTGTGAATACAAAAGAAATACTCTCTTCATTTGAAATACAAAGTGACTTTGAAAGGTAAAGTAGACATATAAAATACAAAATTGTTGGTATACGATTGGATAAAATGCAAAAAAAAAGAGAAATACAAACTTGTTCACATATAAACTGAGATTGAAATACATAATGAATACCGAATGATATATAAAATTGTTAGCATACAGTTAGGACGAATACAAATTAAGAAGGAAATACAAACATGTTGGTATGCTAACTGAAATTGAAATAAAATGTAAAAACAAAAAAATGTAAATTTTTTTGATATGTAGATAGAATGAATACACAAATAAACTGTTGATTTAGACATTGTAGACATACAAATATTTTTTCCGAATCTAAAACCCTAAAAGCAAATACAAATATATCAAAAATCAAACAACATAAGCATATGAATGGATTTGTAGATTCTAATAAATCTGAAATATTAAAAGGAATCAGAAAAAAATAAAAAAAATTTAATTTAATCGACTAAAAATCTGAAATATATAAATATCAAATGAATATGTAAACAAACTTGCATAAAAATAAAAAACTATTAACGAAAAATCTGTAATATGTACAATGCGAAATATAAATCATAAACAATGTTATTGAAATTCGTAATACATACCATAATCAGTGATCTTAAACATCATATCACAATAAATCTAATAAATAATGGAAATTACCTTACCAATCGAAAAATCAACTAATTAATAAAGAGATTTCGTGTAACGATAGAGAAACTCTTGAATTAAAATACATATTTTGATGAACAATTTGTGAGCACTATCAAAAGATCTAAAAACGTGAAAGGGGGGCTTGAACATGAAAGGATGGGGTAAAAACGTGAAAGGTGAAGAAGAAATATTATTGGGTATTAGATTAATCGGGAGGTATTAGAATCCCCCAAAACTCTATTAAAAAGAAAACAAAGAAATGTTGATGATTCTTAATAGTTTCTCTTTAACCTGTTCCAATAATGGATGCTTTTAATTTGCTTCACTGCTATTGTAAACGGTAAAAGATACGGTAATTTCATTTAGAGAATCATAAACTAATGGATATAATAAAAGAAGAATCCTAATTATCTAATATTTCTATATTTGATATTTATATTTTATAAAATAAAAAATATTAATGATAAAAAATAAACTTGCCTTAAAAAGTATGTGTAAATGTAAAAAAGTGTACATATATGGTGGATACAATTTAAACTCAAATCTGAATATATATTATTTTCTAAAATATTGCCATTTTGATATTTTAAATAAATATTTTAAAGTGTTATTATTTTGACTAAATATGTTAGATATTATGACTTAATTGCTAATTTTTCCATAAAAGGAAATGACATTCCCAGCTAACCAAACCTTCAACTGGTTAAAAATCTCAATAAATCACAAATTTCTTTGAGAAATGAAGTTTTTTTTTTTTTTAAAAGAAGATAAGGTCAGAAAAATATCTTAACTTTGGTTCAATATATTGTTGCGATACTAAACTTTCATGAGGACCTATACTCTCTAGACTATTTAATATCATATTTTAAATATATGTTTTTTGTCCACGTGGATATAAAAAAAAACGTAAAATTATAAATGATATTGTGTCCACGTGGACAGATCTATATCTTTAAAATATACTATTAAATAGTTCAGGGGATAAAATGAGATATTTTAAAGAAAATAATGTAAAGTAACTCAAATTGACGATATCACATCATACACATTAAAACTTAAAAATATGTTTAAATTGTTTTAGCCCAGCCAGAACATCAAGATTTATGATCATAATATTACACTTGATCTTGGACAAAAAGGCCATAAAAAGGTTAAACGTATGCACATATAATATTAATCTAAATGAATAGTCAAAATATATCTTGAGTCTTTTCTTACTTCAGTCTTTGACTTATCACATACTAATGCTATGAATAAAAGTGTGAATGTTATTCTTAATTACATCACCTACCACAGTGAAAAAACAAATACTTTTTAAAATGATTGATTTTTAAGAGAACTAAAGATGCAAATTGTAAATTGTTTGTGGTAGGTCAAGGTGTTCACTAAATATCATTGTAACAAACTTATCATAAAACAAAAAATAAAATAAAAAATACTAGCATATATCATGATAGCATGACTAAGCTCCCCAACTTGTCCATATTTATAATGTATATATGAACTCAAGAATATTTGCAGTGTATACTCTATCTTCTTCAAATCTTATTATATATCACGAGATTTCAATATGTTATTGTTATTATTATATATCATGGAAGAGAAATTGCCACATTTAACACTATGATAAGTATTTGTATACTATAAGTTAGTAAGTTGCTATGTTAGAGACATATGCATTTAGTTATGTTCCTTCCAAAACAGATAAAAGTACTACTAGCCATGTGTTGTCTGCTCTACAAAAAATTAAATTCCAATGCAATTCATCTTTAAGGGAGAAGGTGATAGACATAGACATCTATGGTACACGTTCAACACCACCAAAGTATTTTTGTTCAACTTGTATATTTTTTTTTGAGATTTTTGAAATTTATTGATCAACTAATTCGACTTTCTTAGTAAGGTCACTAAAAAGAGAAAAATATTATACATATTAGACTAATGAAACCAAATTTATCCCAAATAAGGTTCATTAGGAAAAATAAAGTGTCTCTATCTAATCAAAGATAGAAACGCCTTAACTTAGAGTTTTAGTTTTTTTTTTTTTTTATCTCGTTGCGAACATAACATACATGATATTACTATATACGACTACATGTTCATTCCGTGTAGTGACTTCGAACAAGGTAACTTCATGGGCTTAGGCACATGCAAGTTATTCATCAGGAAAAAAATAGAGATAATTGTATATAATAGCAAACTAATAACCTAAAATAAATGGAGTAGCTACGGTTTGATTTAATTGTGCTCCATAGCAAACGTTAGCCGAAAATTGTCAGTCACATCTCTCCCAAAAAATCTCGCTCGTCACTCTCCCTTTGCTCGCCTCTCTCGCTTTATACACAAAAGTGTATAAATTGTGTTTCTGTTTTGTATAAAACGAGAGAAAATTGTATATACACATGCAAATATATATATCTTCGTGCTATACACTTAATTATATAATTTACAAACATTTTACTTCAATTCAATTGTAGACAAATGCAAATTTTATACAAATATTGCAGCAAAAAAGGCCAACGAATTATACAATTGCGAATTATACAATTGCAGTGAAATACAATTTTCTCTCACTTTATACAACAGAAGTGTATAAATTGTGTTTCTGTTTTTGTATAAAGCGAGAGAAAAACATATATCTTCTTCCTATACACTTATAATTATGCAATATACATACATTTTACTTCGATTCAATTGTATGCAAAGCAAATTTTATACAAATATTGCAGCGAAATAGGCAGCGAATTATACAATTGTGCATTATACAATTGTAGTGAAATAGGATAGCGAATTATACAATTGCAATGAAATAGCCAACGAATTATACAATTTAGGCCAGCGAATTTTACAATTGTATATGTATAGCGAATTATACAGTTTCTATGTTTGCTATGGAGCACAATTATGCAAACTTTGTTATAGCATACAAATATGAATTTTTTGTTTGTTATATGTGAAAGTTGCCCAAAAATATATCGTATATACAACTAAAATGATATACTAAGTGGTTAAGTAACATATTTTGGACACTTTTGACACAATAGGTTGTTGTAGCTTTGTAATTTTAGACCTTTTTAATGAGTTTTAAACACCTTGAATGAATTAGCGATCGCGTGTTCGTCACCAACAATGATTTCTTACCTTTTCTAAAAGACTTTTGTTCACTAACAACATTTTTTTAAACCTTTTTTAAAGACCTTTTGTTCACTAATTTTGACTCTACCATAGGTTGTAAGGGTGAATTGCTCTACATCCCGACACATTATAGCGATCCAAAAGCAATTTACTTCTCGTAGCGAGACGAAATCTAACCACTAACTGTGGACTCTAAAGTGAATTGTAAGTAGAAAAAAATATGAAGAAAATATTCCACTTAAAGTATAACAAAAATAAAACGTATTCTATGTCTTTTTCCCTCTCTTGGAATCTCTACTTTTTTACTCTAAAAAAAAAATAAATTCCTTATGAGTCATGGGATTCCATAATTAAAGAGAAGAAAAGATGCATATTTTTTTTTCCAAATAATTGAGTACAAGTAAGTTTAATACTACAAAAAGAATTATATATTTGCTATAAATAATACTAAAAAATTAGAAATGTCAATATATTTAAGCCAAGTGGCAGACAACTTGTGAACTCTTTATAATATAAGTTTTCCACTATCTAATCTTAACCAAACATTTTAATTAAGGTCACCCAAAAAAAATTGATACCCTTAATTTTCCTATTCAAAATAAAAATAAAATATGAAATAAAAATTTATATTCTCTAAATTTTAAATTCAATTAAGTGCACAGAATCCAAAACCCAATCCCTATGGACAAGGTTTTTTTTCTCTCTCTTTTTTAGATTTATTTCATTTATCAATATTATTAGCTTACAATTTAAGAAGATTAATGATATTTAAAGTAAAAAATTAATATACATTTATAATTTAGATTTTTTAAAAGTTGTAATACTAGCTTTAATTACATAGTTGACTTTTTCTAGAATGATATTATCTTCGACATATATAAAGTATATTATAATTAAGTACAATTTTTTTATTTTTATAAAGGTAAAAAATAAATTTGCCATTCTAAATTTGAAAAAAATAATTAAAAAATAGAAATATTTCACTCTGTAATCATTTCATTTTCTAATATATTACTATTTCTATTTTTAATTTTTAACAATCAAACCATCTCATACAGTATTGTTTCAGTTTAGTTGCAATAGTAAGTAAAAAATAAACAAAAACAAAAAAAAACCTTCTTCTACTCTTCGGCGTCTCCGACGGTTTCTTCCGCCGTAACGCCGCCGTTAGATGCCGAAATCTTCAACTGGAAAAAATCTGTAATTCTCTCAGGAATCTCCGTTTTCACTATACGATTACCTTAATGTTGGTTAAAGTTGAATGATATACTTCTTTTGAGTTTGTCATTTTACTTTGAAGTTTAATTTTGAGATCTGCTGCAAATTTTGAGATCAACAGTATTTTTTTGCTGATCTACGGAGATTCGTATGTCAGTCGGATTTAGTCTCTGTAAGTCCACTTTGATTCTCATTTGAAATTTCTTCTCCGGAATCTAGCTAAGTTTTGTGCTAATATTGTCTGTTGTGTATGATTTTTTTTGAACTTTTGTGTTCGTTGTTGTTTAGATCTTACTAGTATATTTGAAATTATGCAAATATTTTGTGTGATTTTTTTGTTTGTTTGTTTGAATTGAAATTTAATGTGAGTTGAAGTGTTTTGACTTGAAATTGAAGAAGTTGAAAGGTGTCGGTTCTGTTGAATTTGACTGAGTCAATTGATGACTTGAGCTGTAGTTCTTTCTGTACGGAGTATCTGGTCTTTTGAATATAGATTTAGATCTGGATATTTATTTCGATGTATATAATGGTTAATGGATTTAGCCTTGTTGGATTTATTAGTTATTATTTAAGGTTAGGATATTACTGAAATGTTGAGTACTATTGAAGGTCGATCAGTGAGTTGATTTCGAATGATGAATTGTACATTAAAGTATTTCTCGTTTAATTGCAGGCCTGTAACCATGTATTTTATGCGAATTGAGTTTTATTTATAAAAACCTGTGAGATTTTGAAGGATTTCGTAGGAAAATCGGGCTGAAATTCTGGATTTAGAGATGGGAACGAACATGGAGGAAGCATTGAAAGCTAAAACAAATGCTGAAAGGAGATTCGTGGAGAAAGACATTTTGAGTGCAAAAAATTATGCTCTGAAAGCTCAGATGTTGTACCCTCACTTGGAAGGAATATCACAAATGGTAGCGACCTTTGGAGTCCTTAGTGCTGCAGAGACGAAGGTTAATGGAGAATATGATTTCTATGCAATACTGGGTTTAGATTCCTCTGTTGACAAGGCCAAGCTGAAGAAACAATATAAGAAGATGGCTGTGTTACTCCATCCCGATAAGAACAAAAGTGTTGGAGCTGATGGTGCATTTAGACTTGTCTCTGAAGCATGGACGGTGTTGTCTGATGTTTCCAAAAGAAGCTCGTATGATCACAGGAGAAGTTTATTTACCCTGCATGGTTCTGGTGTTGGGAGCTATGACAGTTACTCCAATTCATCAGTTTCTCATAACAGGCTTGATACATTTTGGACCGTTTGTACCTCTTGTCACGTTCAGTATGAATATCTTAGGAAGTACCTGAACAAAAGGCTGTCCTGTAAGAACTGTCGTGGGGTTTTCATAGCTGCTGAAACAGGATTGGCTCCGGTTAATGGTTCCTATTCCTATAGCTCTTGGTCCAATGGATATGGAAGCCATGGTTGCGGGGCTACATATGTCCCAACAACATCTGTTTATGCTGCAAATAATGGGGTCTCAGGACATCATTCCGGACCTTGTTCCGAGCATGTCTCCAATTTGTCCTTTCAGTGGAGCTCCAGTGGAAATTCTGCTCCAGTTTTAGATTCCAATGGATCATCCACAGCTGTCAGTTTTGCAAACCAAGCAAGTAGGAAAATCACCAGAAGAAGAGGCAGAGGGAAGCATGAAGTGAAAAAGATGGTGAGCAACGGGGTTCTTAACGGGCATACTGTGTGCAATGAACAAATCCCTCGCAGGCCTGGTAGACCTCCTAAGAAGATAAAAATTGGTGTGGAAGGTACATGCAGCTATAGTAATGGAGAAATGGCTCTAAATACTGCTGGAGAAGTTAAAATGGCTGATGGAAATGGGGACGGGAATTTGAAACAAAATATTAAGCTTCTAAATCCTGCTGAAGCTTCAATAAAAAGACATTCCTCTGCTCCTGTATTTGATGCAAGACGGTTACTAATTGACAAGGCAAGAGCAGAAATCCGCAAGAAACTGGAAGAGATCAAGTTGGCTTATAAAGCTGCTGCTGCAGAGACCGAGAAGAAGAGAAAGGCAGATGCTGAGTTTGGTGAATCGGGTGAGAGACCTAAAGGAGCAGTGCAGGAAATTGTTGTTCATCAATCAGAACTGGGGAAAACTGGGTCCATGACAATAGTAGTCCCAGATTCTGACTTCCATGATTTTGACAAGGATAGATCAGAAGATTGCTTCAGACCTAAGCAGATATGGGCTTTATATGATGAGGAAGATGGTATGCCTCGCTTGTATTGTTTGATTCGTGAAATCATATCTGTGAAACCATTCAAAGTTCATATCAGCTACATAAGCTCAAAGACAGATAGCGAATTTGGGCTGGTCAATTGGTTGGATTCTGGTTTTACCAAGTCATGTGGAAATTTTAGGGCCTTCAACTCTGAAATTGTTGAGCATGTAAACATATTCTCTCACCTGCTAAGTAAGGAGAAAGTTGGAAGGGGAGGTAGTATTAGAATCTACCCAAAAAGTGGGGACATTTGGGCTGTATATCGAAATTGGTCACCAGATTGGGACGGAACAACCCCAGCTGAAGTAAGGCACCAGTATGAAATGGTTGAGGTTCTTGATGATTATTCTGAAGAGCTTGGTGTCTGTGTTACTCCTTTGGTTAAACTTGATGGGTTCAAGACAGTATACTCTAGAAACACAAACAAAGATGCAATTCGATTGATTCCAAGAAGAGAGATGTTACGATTTTCACATCAGGTACCATCTTGCTTACTGAAAGGTGAAAGAATGAACCTGCCTGAGGGGTGCTGGGATCTTGACCCTGCTGCAATTCCAGAAGATTTACTTCAGCGAGTAAATGACGCCAAGGAGGAAAGAACTACTGAAGCTGAAAGCCCAGTGGGATTTGATCTAAATGTGACATCTCAGGCTGAAACCAAAATGTTGATGGAAGAAGAACTTGGACAAACAGAATATCCTGGTGTTCCTGATGAGCTCCATGGCACTAGATGTGGTTTGCAGATTCAAGATATCTCGAATGATCCACAAAACCTGTTCAGGATTTCCACTGAGCTTCCTCAATCTGTAAAGGAAGTTCATAGTTGTGAAGAACCCAGCAGAATGGAAAAAAATTTCTCTGCTACACCAGGTGAGCATTTTCGGGCTGTAACAGAGGTATAGGTGGAGGAAAGACCTAGATAAATAAGGTATTAAAATCAGAGGTCCTTCTCATCAGTCATTCTAACAGTATCAAGATTCAAATTGTATAGATTTTAATACAAAATGAAGAATGATTCTCAAAATATTAGATAGCTCCAAGGATCCAAGTGATACTTAACAGATGCCCCTATTGTTTTAGGCGGCTATAGTTCTGGTTAGCCACTTGTAGTAGTATTTTTTTTTTCTGGTCTTAACTCTGCTTATCATGTCTCAGTTTAGTGACACTATAGGGACATATTCTTGATGCCTTAGCTGAATGTTCTCAGGAACTACAGTGTTATAGGCATCAAATCATCCTTGAAATATCCAACTGCTGTAGTTCAAATTTTCAATTTTATCTTGGTTTCTCTTCAGTGGCAGTGAATATTTCCTCTTAAATAACCTGGTTACTGATTTCTCACTCAATTGGTTTGATTAAACAAATCTTTGTATTGAAATATTTGATGTACGATTGTTCTTTACCCAGGGTGATGGGATTTTAGATATTCTCAGTATGGTTTTTGCAATGGAAACAAATGCTAACTCATTCATGCCTGTTATTGGATTGGTGTGTATGGGGTAAATGCTATGTTTCTAATGCTACAAAGAAACTTTTGCCCTATTTGCTGTAGGGAACTACAAGGAGATAAAAATATATTTTCTTAAGCCAACAATGTGAGATTGTGAATGGCGGTGAGCCTTTTTGGTCTACCTTGAAGTATTAGTAGGAATCTAACAATCTTATTTTAGGTACTCTGTGAGGCTTTAGGAAGAAAATGATACAAGCATGCTAGTATTGTGCCACCATAATGGTAAGACATTACTGTAGTAATGTCCTTGATCATAGGTAAGTAGATGGGCTTTAAAAAATCATCAGATGTGTCTGCCATCAATAAACCAACAATCTTTTAAAATATAAAACTCCTAGCCTTCTCATTGACCATATTCTATGTTGTCAAGTGGTAATTGTAGTCGAAGTTGCAAGTGTTTATTCAACGCTACGACGTCGAGGTTACTATGTTTAAAGTGTTGAGAACGTGGAGTAAAACCTAAATGTCTTTTACAAATATTCTATCAATGTGCAATGGTAAATATGTCTCATTCTCAAGTATTGAATCACCTTTCACGAGTAAGCCATAAAACACTCTTATGTTCTGCGAGGTGTGATTGTTGCCTCACCCATCCTAATGTGAAAAGTATGAGTCTCAACTATTATAGTGATTTAACTATGATTAACATGTCAATGGAATTTTTAAACACCCTACAATTCGAATAATATTATCACTTTACGACTCATTTACGAGTTCCCAAAACTTTAAAAAATAGGTCAATCAATACATGGGCTTTAAAAAATCATCAGATGTGTCTATCATCATTTAACCAACAATCAAAACTCCTAGCCTTTTCATTGACCATATTTTATGTTGTGAACAGGTAATTCTGGCCTAAGTTGTAAGTGTTTATTCAGCCCAAAGACTTGAGGTCACTATGTTTAAAGTGTTGAGAACTTGGAGTAAAGCTTAATAATATTTGACAAATATTCTATCAATGTGCAATCATAACTATTTGCTTATACCCAAGTATTTGATCACCTTTCACCAGTAAGCCATAAGACACTTCTACGTTTTGCAAGGTCTAATCGTTGCCTCCATCATCCTAATGTGGAAAGTACGAGTCTCAGCTTCTCAACTAGTGTACTAATTAAACTACAATTAATAACAGGTCGATGGGATCTTTAAACATCATAAATTTGGATAATGTTGTCACTTCTAAGACTCGTGAACGAATGAGATGTTCCTTTACGAGGTTCCAATGCAAAATCGTATTATCATTTTCTTTTCATATATTTCTTGACCTATAAGTATATTGTTCAGTTAATATGTACGAATCAAGTAGATTGCCAATAATTAAAACTTTTGACAATAATTATGTCGTAAATTAGGAACAGTGAAACAATAGTTAGGAATAAAGAGCGTTTTTTATTCGATATAAATCTAATTTTAGATTGCTAAGGTTTTCTTCAATTTGGAGTAAATCATTACTTCCAGTTACAAATACATATTAACACGTTATTTAAAATAACAAATTTAAAGAAAATGACATCATTTTCTAAAATAAATGTGTTGCTATTACTCATAAATTTAGATTAAACGCATCAGTCTCATATTAAATTCCAACATTATTCCCAAATAATATATTTATATTCAAAGCCGTTAGCATTAGTCCTCCATCTCTTTGCCTATTGAGTCTTTAAAATAATTCAATCGCTATTTAATACTTCCAATCAAATATATGATATAATAATATTTACATATATCACAAAATTATTATACCTTCTGTATTGAAATTTCCCCCCACATAATTACTTGTTTAGGAAATAGTCAAAAAATAATTTTATATCAATAGAGGCAACAGACTTATGCTGCGGCGACCAAACTTGAACAAAGTTGCAAAGATCAAAAACAGTTCATCCAAATACCAGAAATCATCAAAAATGGATCCTCAAATCTGGCACAAGATTGCTGCTATATCTGGTAAACTACTTCTCTTTTGTTCATATAAAGAAATGTTTTTCTGGGTTTAAAGAATCTTTAACTGAAATATTGTAAGCTTTGGGAAACAGGTGTAGCTGCTGTTGGGTTAGGAGCTTATGGTGCTCATGGTTTCAAGCCCCAAAACCCCACTTACAAAGAGGTTCTTGTTTTCTTTTTTGAACCCCTTTTTCCCATTATTCAATTTAGTATTTTCTTTGTTGGGTTATGAATAAAGATTGAATTTTTGTTGCAATTGGGAATTGCAGGTGTGGAATACTGCGTCATTGTACCATCTGGTTCACACTGCTGCCCTTCTTGCTGCGCCTATCACTAAACATCCAAACATTGTGAGTTCCCTCTATGGTTTTGTCACTAACTTTAAGTACGGGATCCTAACTCGTTTGGGACTGAGCAGGGCTGGAGCTAGGGTACAGGGTACGGGGTACAGGAAGGGGGTTCATTGAAAAATTACATGGTATATAGAATATCTAAATTATCTTTTTTTAATGTATATATAGTAGACATTGAACCCCTTTTGACTTCTTGGTATGTTGTTTTGAATCCCTTTTCTTGTATTAACTTTTTTTATATTTTGAATGCTTAAAGTGAAAATCGTGGTTCCTGCATTGTGACTGAGGGGCAGTTGTTGTTATTGTTTTGTTTGTTGTAGTTTGGAGGGCTGCTAACTGGTGGAATTATGGCTTTCTCTGGATCGTAAGTACTTCTATTTCTGTTCTGTGCATCTGGTCGTGTTTGAATGGACTGATATTAGTGCTTTGACACCATTCTACCTTGTTCTAAATTGAGAACTAGCAAGTGTAAGCTCAAAGACACTTTCTTTCATAATCCTTGAGTGAAATTCTAAATCTACTGACCCACACGCGCTCACACACACACACACACACTTATAGAAAAGTATTCTTTGAAATATTAGGATATCTGCAGCTGCAATGTTGTCTGTTAGTTACTGGGGTTAAGAAATAATGGAAATCTATTAGAAGTATTCTTGCCAAACTTACATCATTTTCTAGATCATAAGTATCTATACAAACAGGTGTAAAGCATTGCATTGCACCGTTCAGAAATTCCCCCCTTTTCTTGTAATCTGTTTACAGGAGCATCTCCCTCTTCAGCTCCTCCTGTTGCTGTAAAGTGTAATCATGTTTAAATCTGTTAATCAGCAATTAAATCTACTAGAGATTTCTAAATAACAGAAGGACCCCAATTAGTCTCGACTGAGCTTTGGATCCAGCATAAATTGTGAATATGGGAAGCTAAGTCCAGAACACACTATATATAAATTGCACATTTGTGCTAAAAGCTGCTCTGAACAGCAATGTTTGTGATTCCTATTTGTTACCAAATAAAAGAAGGCTTTTCCTGTAATTGGTGAAATCGTTAACTATGAGTTCTGTTCTTTAAATCAGGACATCTCCGTCACTGTGATTAAAAATAAACTGAAGGTGTTCTCGTTGCCCGATAGTTCACCTCTATGACTACTGGGGCTACATCAGAACCCATACCTCTGATCTTTTTTACTTCGTTATTAAAAAAAAATAAACTGAAAATTCTCAAAGAATATTATCTATGGATCAGTTACCTTTTCTTGTAAGCTGATGTTATAAGGTCACGCGTCATTTTATGCTGGAAAAAGATAATCTATCCACTGATTCAGAATGTAAGGGACCATAAAAGTTTTAAAGTGCAATAATCAGACAAGAAGGTGATTATCAGTATCAGTTTTCACCAATTAAGAAGTTTGATTTCTTTGTCTTGAAACTCCAAAATTTCTCCATAGTAGGTTTCAACTTTAATCTGGGTCAAGCTTTGGCCTTTCCAGTTTGAATGTCTTTATACTATAGGGCTACTGAATAATGAAGTTTAAAATAGCTGATCATATACTATGTGTTAAGTAACATTTAGAGCCCATAAAAATAAGTCCATTAGTTTTTTTGGATAAACTTTTTGTTGATCATAAAATTCGTGTAGCTTTCCATATAGTATGTAATATACGTTGTTAATGTTTAAGCATATCGTTTGGGGACTTGAAGGATTTGGCATGGATCTGCAATGTAATTTATGTAATTTACATATTTCATTCTTTTTTGGCTGTGGATCCTTTGGTAACTTTTTTATGACATTTGATATCCTAAAAGTCATGATAATTTCTAAAACAAGTTATTGCTCCTATTTAGTTTAGTTATGCAAAACCCCTTTTTATTCAAAGAAATTCATGTTTAAGGTGTTAGAGAAGTGAAATTTATGTGATAATGATAGTAGTTTTCTCACAAGTAGAATCAATTTCTAGTAATCATAGTCATGTTCTTTTGTAATTGTTGCATTTAGAACTTGCTTATTAAAATATAACAATCGCATAAGCATTGATGATGTTGGACCTTAAAACTTATGGATTTGGAACCGAAAGCAATTACTTAGAAACTGCATTGCTTGAAAGTTTGTTAGTTGGACGCTTCAGCATTTCATTTGAATGAACATGCTTGGATGGTCAAGCATAGGTGTTCCTTCTGATACAGGCTAGTAATTTTCAGTTCGCTCATATATTCATTACAAATGGATATTTAGTGGTTTAATTTGACTCAACTTGTCTGATTTCTATAATATAGATGCCAAAATGTTTTTTTTAGGTTTTATCTGGACAAGAGTCTGAACGAATCAAATATATTTTTCTTAGATGATTGATTTCCTAAATATATTGGAAGTCTAGTTGAATACTTCTACTACTACTACTACTATCTTCTTTAGTGAACATTTCGCTGAATATACATTTTCATTTCAGTAATGAGTGTAATTAAGAAAAGCAAAATGGTGGTCTGTCTGTCTACAGGTGCTATGCTGTTGCACTTCTTGAAGACAGGAAATACTCAACCTTAGCTCCTCTCGGTGGCTTTGCATTTATTGCTGCTTGGGCAAGTTTATTGTTTTAGGAGAACGGATGCCCAGAGTTAGCAAGCAGCAGTTGCTAAACTTGATTGATTCTGCAGATTTATTAAGCATTTGGTGAATCAAACGGGCTAGTGACACTTTCCTGTTTCACTTTCTGTAAAATAGCAACGGAATTGGTGAAAATATACTGTAAGCACCTTCGACATTCCTTGAATGTGTAAAGAGATGTTGAAGTTCAGTATACTGAATGCTGGACCATATAACTTATTAATAAAGTTGATTTGAAATTTCCTAATACAAAGTTAATGCTAAGTTCGAGCTTTCATATTGTTTCGCCATAGTGCATGAGGCATGAGCCTGAGCTTTATATCTAGCAAGTGGAGTCACCCTGGCCATTAAACCAAGGTATGAAAATTGAGTTGATTTAGCCCTCATCTTTTTCTTATGACTTTTAATTGGTTTACTTAACACTAGCTGAAATTGTATTATAGAAGTATAGATGCTCCAAATAGAGATAAACTAGTGGATGTCACAATTGCATGATTAATTAGCAGCCTCTATCTCGAATCTTTAATTGCAAAAATGGATACAACATATTGAATTCAACTACTCAAATCCAGGATATAGTCAGTTGTCTAATCTCCGGATTATCTTTCTTGGCAGTAAATGATGAAAACCTGAACTTGGCATTTAAGAGACTGGAAAACACAAAGTACTAGGGCATGTACTCGTAGTGGCAAGAATTATGACCTGTAAGCAAGTAAAATGTGGATCAAAAGTTAGCTGATATGTTGTTGTATACTAACAAGAAGTAGAGAATCTGTGAAGAAGACAGAGTAAAAAGTTAGTAGTAATAAAAGTAAAAGTTACTTAATAGCACATAATAGTGTATAAGAGGATCCAGATCCATACTTAGCTTAGCATAGAAGATTTCACATGGTCTCTTTTTCTCTTTGTACTTTAACATGGTTTCATGTGATAACATGATCTAGACATTCCTTTGGACACAAGACAAGTTTTTCCTTTTACCCCCGCCCCACCCTTTTATTCAAGATGTCATTGGTGCATTTGGATAGTGGATACAGAAGCGGATCCATGATTTGAACATAACACAGAAGTTCAGTATTGATCTACAGTTTATATCTTTGTTATCGATACTGAGCTTACTTTTTTCAAACATGAGAATCATTCTTAGTTGAGCGAGAATCTCCCTTTTAGGAGTATACTCCAGCCATTCCTCTAATTGTGTAGTTTGGCACATGTTGATTACTTACTAACCTTATATCTGTCATTTGCTTCTTGTTAAAGACATTATATAATTTGCAAACTGAAACAGAAAACAGGTAGTACTTACTAGGATCAACTTGAATAACCATGGCAGCATTGTTGAAGAAACAGGTTCCACCTTTCTTTTTGTACTTCTGAAAGTAATTATTGAAGGCATAAGAAGCATGATCTCTTACAGTATTTGGATAATAACAAGACTGGTCCTTTTGAATCTTGCTACAATCTGCACCCCCTTTTCCACATGCCCAATCTAAAGCCACTTGCAACTCAGTATCTGGTGTCTGTTCATCTGCTATGCACCATTCTTCTAGCTGCCCATTCACTATGAAAAAAAGGGAATAAAATGTGTTGACTATCAAACAACAACATATCCACTGGAATCCACGAGTAAAGTCTGAGGAGGGTAGATTAGATTTTACCTGAAATTTTTGTGACAAACATGAAAAGCAGCAGAACAAGAAAACTTGTTGACATACTTCTCCTTTTGTGACAAGGTGAGATTGACAATTTCTTTTGGGGTTATGGGACTAGTGGTGCTCAACTGACAGTTTATCTAGATTTATAATGTAATGCACAAGTTTGTTTAATGTTTTTTTTTTTGTTGGCATTTGGTGAAGTGGGATGTTATCCAGGTCTCACATGCAGGGGTTTAACCAATAAAATTTGGGCTCTGCTAATGTTACTTTTCACATTGTTAATTAGAAAAGATTCTGATTAACTTACAAAAATATATATCTGACCATACAGAATAGAACAAGTGCTTTATGTAATATTTATTTTTTAAAAAAGAAATTAATCAGTAAAATATGCACATTTTTTTTTTAAATGTCAGAATAAACGAGATTGTTACAAAGAGGGTTTAGAGAATCAACAAAATCATTTAAATAAGAAAAACACAGTGAGGGTTTTAAGATGATTAAAATATAAGAGTCCGAAACTCAAAGGGTAGAAATTTTTTACAAAAATTCCAAAACGGTATATAAAATTTTATATTAACCAAAACGGTAAAATCGCTGCTCCGGCAGCGATTTAGCAAAAAATTTTTTTTTTTAATAAAAAAATGAAATCGCTGCCGGGGCAGCGATTTATAAATTTTTTTTTTTTTTTAAATCGCTGCCCGAGCAGCGATTTATTAAAAAAAAAAAAAAATTACATAAATCGCTGCTACGGGCAGCGATTTATTTTTTTTAAAATTTTTTTTTTTTATTAAAACGCTGCTACGGCCACGATTTATTTAAAGAAAAAAAAATTCCTTATTAAATCGCTGCACGAAGCTTTTTTTTTAAAAAAATATTAAAATTTTTTAATAGAGCGATTTTATATTAAAAAAAATTATAATATTTTTTAAAATTTAAATATATAACTTATAAGAAAAATTTTATTAAATCGCAAAAATGTTAATACCGTTTTGATTAATATAAAATTTAAAAAAAAAAATAATTTAAATCGCAAAAATGTTAATACAGCGATTTTATATATATAAAAAAATTATAATATTTTTTCTATAATATTTTTTAAAATTTAAATATATAACTTATAAGAAAAATTTTATTAAATCGCAAAAATGTTAATACCGTTTTGATTAATATAAAATTAAAAAAAAAATTATTAAATCGCAAAAATGTTAATACAGCGATTTTATATATATAAAAAAATTATAATATTTTTTAAAATTTAAATATATAACTTATAAGAAAAATTATTATAATTTTTTATATATATAAAATCGCTGTATTAACATTTTTGCGATTTAATAATTTTTTTTTTAATTTTATATTAATCAAAACGGTATTAACATTTTTGCGATTTAATAAAATTTTTCTTATAAGTTATATATTTAAATTTTAAAAAATATTATAATTTTTTTTAATATAAAATCGCTGTATTAAAAAATTTTAATATTTTTTTTTAAAAAAAAGCTTCGTGCAGCGTGCAGCGATTTAATAAGGAAATTTTTTTTCTTTAAATAAATCATGGCCCTAGCAGCGTTTTAATAAAAAAAAAATTTTTTAAAAAATAAATCGCTGCCCGTAGCAGCGATTTATGTAATTTTTTTTTATTTTTTTTTTGAAATCGCTGCTCGGGCAGCGATTTCATTTTTTTATTAAAAAAAAAAAAATTTTTGCTAAATCGCTGCCGGAGCAGCGATTTTACCGTTTTGGTTAATATAAAATTTTATATACCGTTTTGGAATTTTTGTAAAAAATTTCTACCTTTTGAGTTTCGGACTCTAAAATATAAGCTCACCAAATTTAGTCTGCTTAAAAGAATAAAACTACATCTTAATTAAAAAAAAAAAAGAAGAAGAAGAAGCTAATTACCAAAGTTTTTATTCATATAGAACAATTGTAAAACCACTAATATTGTATACGAGTGCATGTTAGATTTCTAAAGGATAAATATCTCAATATATTTACACAATGCATTTTATGAAAACACAGAGGCTAAGAGATGGATTTCTTGACATACTAGTAAAGGCAAACTTAGAAATTTCGACGTTACGAGCTTTGAATTTATAATAACGATTTCAAATACTGAGCTCTAAAATGATAATAGTATATATTTAATAAACTTATTAATACAAATGTATTCTTAGACTGAACTCGTATCCAAACTTTTAACTCCACTTCTACATATTAGTATATAAGTTTAGAAAGTAGTAGTAATACACACAACTAAAAACATGACGTAGTGATCAATCAAATAGTGAAAAATGTTGGTGTTAGCACATTTACGAATGTAATTAAAAAAATATTATGAACTCATATAATTCCACTTACGATTAAGGTCTAATTTGTACATCACAGAAAAAGATGGGGTTTTCTTGCAAATACAGAAAATACATTAAGCGAACCTTCTTGTAATTTTTCAAATGTATGGGAACTCCGATCGATTCAAAGTTGAAGCTCTCAGAAGATACGTGAACTATGGCAACGGCGGTTGGGATCGGAGAAGGGAATTCCGGTTCCGGGAGTGGAACCTTATCGGAACTTTACCAAAGCTCGAGACGGCTCTTACTCAAGTCTCGAGATGGTTTGGAGAGGCTCGAGCGTTTCGAGTACACTTCGTCGTCGTCTTCATCCTCGAGTGCTGTCGTGACAGATCCTTCAGAACAACCGTTTGATGCAGTAAGGCAAGATATCGCTCAGATCCAGTCTCTTTGCTCTAAGATGGAACTTCTCTGGCGATCCATATCTGCCAAATCCCAGCGTGATCTCTGGAAAAGGTAGGGTTCATCGAATTTCGATCTATTGTATTGAGATTGCTTTGCTTTAAAATTCAAATTACGTAGTATTGGAATGATTTGAGCGTAATACATACTAGAATTTATATTGCTGATTCAGTAAGTTGGGATCTAAATATAAATTATTGATTAGTTAAAATTGAAGTCTAATTTTTCTGCAGTTTGTGGTCTAGTGTGGTTGATTTCTTCGATTAAGGTGAATATTTATAATTGAGAGGTCTAATTGCACATTGGTCTTGTGGTAAGTTTGATGTGTGGTTAGGCAGGATTGTGAACTAAAATATACAACTCATTGAAATTAGCTGCTTTAAGTTTTTCTCCTTTTGTTCTCCCTTTAAGTATCAGGTTTCCATTGTGTGGTATAAGAGTATTAGTGCCAAATAAGATAGAGTCAGCCAATATTTTTTGTTTCAAATTTTGAGTTGGTATGAATTTGGAGGTTGTTTATTAATGGATCCGATTAGTTAAGATCCTTTCCATGTAAAATTTTGATTCCATTTGAGGGGAACTGACGAAGGTGCTTACTGGAGGCCAAAAGGTAGCTGAATCCCAATTCTTTATGAGCTGACATCATATTTTTCCTACTCTTTCCTTTTCGTTCAATGTTGACTTTCACTTAGAGTTGTTAGCCTGCATTGTGCAGGTTAGTTGGTTCTCCATTCAGATGAGGTTGACATTTGTATATGGAGTATGTATAGGTTTCACATTAGAAATGTAGTTTACAATGCTTGAAGTACTGTGTTTGGTCTTAGTAAACGAGGCTTAAAATCTCAGTAGGATCAGTCCTCTTTCTAATGTTCAGCGGCAACTTTTCTTGGTGTTATACTTTGTAAATTGTGGTGATTCAAGTATAATGAATCACATTCCTAATTATACTATACAATAGGTAACAACCATCCAAACAAGTAAAGAAATAAAAGCCATATCAAAGGGACGTGAGAAAATGAGTTAGTGACCCTCTTTTACCATCCTATTAGGTGTCCATTGAACTTGGGGAATGGGAAAAATGTGTATCGATCTGGTTATCAACTTTTGATGTATGGATGAAGATTTAGACAGATGAGTGGATTCTGTGTGTGTTTAGGTTAACGGAGCTCCTAATATTATTAAATCAGTTACAAGTAACTTATTTTTTAAAAATATTGCATCTCACTGGATTATTTACTTAGCTCCGCTAGGATTACATAAGAGAATTATAGTCATATTGGATTATTTGAGAAAGGTGCAAAATCTGTAATGGAGAAAGCACCAACTTGGAATATCTGATGAGCCTGGTTACTGAATTAAGGAGTTGCTGATTAAGTTCACCGTCATACTCTGGGAGTAAACCAGAAGGTCAGGCTCTTTGGAGCTTGTTTATTGCATGCTCAGTGATGGTCAGTCTTGTGCTCATTTCACGTTGATGTTGCATGTTGAGTTTATGTCTTCCTTATGCAGAAAAGTGGAACAAGTGGCTGAAGAAGCTGACTCTTTGAAAGCCAGTCTGGATAAATATAATTTAAGACATCAGCGACGTATGCAAGAAGCCCGGGAGAGAGCAGAACTGATTGGAAGAAGTGTATGACGTTGTTCTCTTAGTGATGTTATTAATTTTTTTTGTTGATGCTCTGATGTTTCCTTCTAATGGATTACTTTATGTTCTAGAATGGTGATTCATCCCATGTTCTGAGGATTTTTGATGACGAAGCACAGGCGATGCAATCTGCTCGTAATTCATCTAGAATAATGGAAGAAACCCTGGCAACAGGTGTGGCCATTCTATCCAAATATAGCGAGCAGAGGGATCGTCTGAAGGTATTTTCTGATGGAGACCTGATTCACTTATTTACATATTTTACAGCATAGAAGCTTGTTTAGTTCTGCAATGAAAAGAGATTTTATGTGCTGGGAGTTTTGCCTGGAAAGTGGAGTAAAGATTGCCTGTTTGGTAAGAGTGTTTGGCTATCTTATACTCCCTCCGTGCACCTTTACTTGTCAAACCCATTAAGAAAACAATATTGACATGGCTAGTTTACCACAGGGTGCCTATTAATTGATGTTTAGTATTAGGTTTTGGAAAATGATTTGGGAATAAGTAATTATCGCAAGTGTAAAGCATGGAAAAAAATAATTGTCTTTTCTTGATATGTTAAAAATGATAAGTAAAAATGAAAATCTATTTTTGGAATAGTGGACAAGTAAAAGAGAACAGAGGGGCAGTAAATCCAAGTTCTATTACTACATTCACCAGCTATGCTTGGCTCGAAGGGGGAAGTGGAAATAGTCAAACATATATTAGCTGATGAAAGTATGGTTTTTCTGCTCCATGTTTTGCTTAAATGAATTTAGAGATAGAACAGTAATGGTTAGTCTTCATAATTGTTTTTAGAAAAAAACATGAGGGATGCTTAATCAAGTTTTGCTCTTCAGTACCAACACTTCTTTCAAGAAGCAGAAAGGCAAGGACAGTAAAAAGGTCTTGTTTGTGCAAGGTTTCTATTTATCAAGCTCTGGTTGCAAGAGAAATTTATCCAAAAACTTGTGGGTCTTCAACTTCCTGGTTGAAAGTGAGACGTGTTAGTCTGAGTTCAAGGTCATGGAGGTTTGATTTTTAAAATCTGTAGGTAGGGCCTTGAGTTGGACCCCTTTGATAAAATGTGGAGAAACTTTTACTTTGTTGAAGGAAAACAGGGCAGTGAACATTTGTTATCATTTACTCTGGTTATATTCTTTTGCTACGGTTACTGTTATTCCTTCCTAAAGTTTGTGTTCTTAAGGATATTATGGTAAAACTGCTGGTCTTTTGTTAAACCTTGTTGCAGAGAGCTCAACGTAAAGCACTGGACGTGCTCAACACTTTGGGGCTTTCAAATTCTGTAATGAGACTCATTGAGAAGAGGAATCGCGTTGATAGATGGATCAAGTATGCAGGGATGGTCTTAACAATTGTGATTCTGTTTTTCATTTGGAGGTGGACAAGATGATTGGTACTTCTGTGGACCATTTAGCGAGTATCTGGTAAAATTTGACTTGATACTTGATTAGCCATTTTGAACTAATGAAGAAATTGATAAAGCATTGCAATGTAGAATATGAAAACATCATTTTTGGAAACTTTACTGGTGTGTTAATACAGAATTATGTAAACAATTACTACTCTAATTAATTGTGATTTTATTAAACGACATAATAACAAAGTAAAGCCCAGTGGCTTGAACGTGGGACTTTCATGTTGGAGGTTTCAAGTTCGAAACCCTTGTAGGAGCGAGGGTTTTTACCCTGTGCTAGGGTTTCCTTGTCATTAAAAAAAAAAAAAACATTCAAACCCCTATACTATACTTCTTAATTACATGGATTCTTTTTCTTCTCATGAATATCACGCCACTTTCTGATCAGCACCTCTTCTTCCGATTCCAACTTTTTCAAAATTTTGGGCAAAACACTCGTTGGATCATCCCGCAATCTTGTTATTACAGAGGAACCTTCTTCTTTATATATTTTCCTTATGTATCCCAGACTGACAGCACTGAACTTAATGTCGATATTGATTTGTTGATCCTCCTCCTCATGTTGTTGTTGTAGTGAGTTCATCAGCTTTTGTGCAGAATCCTCAGCTGTTTTCCTACGGGACAAGTTGATGTCAAGCTCAAACATCTCATCTTCCATTGAATTCATCTCATCTTCCATCGTAATCTTCTTCGTCTTCTTCTCTTTTCTAATAATTCCGTTTCTACCCAAAAGAAGAAACTCAAACTCATCCATCAAATCTTGATTTTCTTCACCAAAGACTCTCATAATTTCATTATAAGCCTCTTTATTACTTAGCTTACCTTGTTTCAATTTCCTAAGGGTCTCCAAATATTGGACGATAACTCCCCGTTCATTAGCAAAGCGTTTCTGCAGTTTATTTATAAATTCAATAAAAGGCTTCAACACTATGATAGAAGGACCTTTCTTCTTTGGTGACTGCAGTGGAGGGGGAGGCAATGTTGCTCTCAAGTGTGGCGGCAAGAAAATTCTATAGCCAGTTAGAAAATCTGGGTGGAATTGGAAAAGAGTCTCCAATTCAGAAACAAGATGAGTAATATCCAACTTTTGAGTTGAATAATCGTTCATCGCTCGTTCGAATTGGGCGAAAATACGAGGGTGTAACTGCAGACGTTGAACAAAAGATACTGCGCAGGCAGTGCGACCACTCCTTTCCATTATTTGTGACTGGTGTAGAGGGAAAAATTTCAGCTTGTGTTTGATAGTTTGAGAGCGTTTGAATGGTATTTATGAATAAAAAAGTAACAATACTAGTAGGATTGTGAATGGAAAAATTAGTAGTTGTGTTGTTATAGTGTAATTAGGATTTATATATGGTATAACTAATTATACTTTAAGTAAATAAATATGGTAAGTAATACTATTTCACGCGGGAAGGATTTTGCAATAAAGATTAAAAAAAAAAGAAAAAGGAGGAAACATTTTTTTGTTCACACTCTGATTTTTACTTTATTTTATGTTCTAGTATGGTGATTCACAAAGGCACAAGAAAAAAAGTTAATTAAAAAAAAAATTGTTAAATTATTTTATTTGATATTACTTTTTTTTTTAATCACATTAATCTCTCTAGAATAAATTATACTTGAATTTGACTCTATAAATTCAAGATGCATGTATTTGAATGCGCTAAATATGTCTGTGAAGTCTAAAATAAGTTAAGATTCGTAATATTATAAATTAATGTGAATCTAAGTAATTAGCTTCTAAATTCGTGAAATTTCTGTAAGTTGCCTGTTATTATTTTAGTTGTGCCTTATATTAGGATTTATTATAATTATTACTATCATTTTATGTTATTTGCAAATTTAAATACTTCAAACATAACTTGAAATTTTTCTCTATCATATTATGCCTAAAGTACTATTTTAGACGCAGATATCTCAAAGTCTTAAAATGCATACAACGTAGGGTGTCAAAATAAGCCAAAATATAGATAATCCGTCCAATTCATTCAAAATTTTAAGGATTGGACTCAAGATAATTTGAATTGCGTTCAACTTCAACTCAATCAAGTCTTAATACAATTTAAGAGAATCCTCAATTGATCGATAAGTTTAATTTATTCTTCAATTTCAACCCGTTTTAAGACTCTTTATTTGCATTGATGTAATGTAAGTTCCTATATGAAAAATATGAATTACCATCTATTTTATATCTTTTAACATTTGTTTATCCATTTTTTTTTAAAATCTTGACTCAAACTTTGAATTGATAAATAATAATAATAATAATAATAATAATAATATGTTACAATTAAAAAAAAAATATACATCTTATTTTATTATAATCTCTAAAATTTCCTACCATTTAAAAAATCTAAAAAAAAACTCTCTCTGATACATTATCTTTAAAATACACTATTAAATAGTGCAACAGGTAAAATATCCTTTTCAAAGTTTTGATATATTTAAACATTTCCCCCTAACTAATAATATATGTTTACAACATTTATCGATTTATCTAGTTTTATTTTTTATAAAACATTCTATATTCTTTTTGCAAAATATAATAAAGAAAATATTTCACAAGATATATTTAATAACGACATATCAAAGTATATCACACCTTCAATAATTATTTAATCTTTTAATAACGACATATCAAAGTATATCACACCTTCAATAATTATTTAATCTTTTTTTCGTATTTCTTATTTGATTTATTAATTCCATTTAACTTGTTTCTCTTTCCTTTTTCTTCTTCTTAATTCATTTCTATCTCAATCCCTCAAAATGGATTCAAATTTATCCGTCCAATCATAATATTCCCAAATATTCTGAAATAACATGTTTTCATTAGGGATAGCAATTGGGGTAGGACAAAGAAGGGAAGGGCAGGCCACACCCTATATAGGGCAGGGCAGGTCGGGGCAGATAAAAATTATTTATTTAAAATATGTAACGGGGCAGGGCGGGTAACAAGTTATATTTTTATTTTCTCGTGAAAAGAGTAAAGATACTTCTGAAATTGGCTATCCAATATTATATCTTTTGGAATATATTTTCAATGCAGCAAATATCAAAGTTACTACACGATGAAATTGTTTAGTACAAAAATGAGGCGAGGCAAGTCTTAGCAGGTGGCTTAGGTCAGGACAAATTTTTAAATAATATTAAACGGGTCATGGTGAGGCGGATCAAAATCTTGGTAAGTCCAAGTTTGCCATGCCCCAACCCGCCCTACTGTCATTCCTAGTTTTCATCAATAAAACATTTCTCCGTTCTTTGTAAAAACAATTTAAGACTTTTATCTCATTAAACAAAGAAAGTGATCCAGTGATAACATACATTTTTCTTATTTATTTTTATTTTTATCTCGTATATTTTAATAGTACACAAATTCACAATAACGATGCTTTGTTCTTTGAGGAAAATTGCACATGTTTTACACAATTCACAACAAATGATACACTGTTCTTTGAGGAAAACTGTATATGTTTTTACGATACATGAATTCACACGATGCATTATTTTTTTTATCTGAATTTCTACATATATTTTTACCGTCTCTAAAATAATAAATATACTCAAAATTTCTTCATATGTGTTTGTTTTATAATGTATAATTTTCTTTGATTATGTTTGTTCAAGAACAAGATTAGTCATTGATATTGTGTAACTTTGAAAACTATTTTGAAGATTAATGCTAAAAAATGTAAGCAGAGTTAATTTCATAACAAAAATTAAAAAGAAAATAAAAAGTCTACTATTATAAATAAATCATTTGTATTGGCTCGTAAAATTAATAGCATGCATTATTCATTTGGAATAATTGGTATAAGTGGTGCTAGAGTTAAGCAATTCACTAGCTGTGATCTTTTATTTTTTTTCTTAATAAAGATAGCATTTAAGTAAATTGATAACTTCTTTTTTTTATATATTAATGGTAGTTAGAAGTTGGGTAATTCATCTCAATTTTTATCATGTACTTATAAATGTAGATGATGCCTTTTAGTTTGAAAAAAAAAATAGAAAAAAAAAGAGAAAAAAGTGGAGTTTTAGGTCAAAATCATCCTTTAACTATACCTTAAATTTAAATTACATTCTTAAAAATTATTCTTAGCAGAAAATATCCTTCAATTAATTAAAAGTACACAATTTTCATCCTTCTACTTGAATTTATTAGAAATCCCCCAAAAACCAAATCATCCTTTGTAATTATTATTCTTAGATACGTCAAAAATACTATCGTGAACTTTTTTGGTAATTGAGTTTAACATTATGCAAAATCTTTTAATTTTGACAGTTTTTTTTTCCACTTATTTTTCATGTAAATACAAAAAAAGAGTAGTGATTTGTATATGACTTTGTATGACTTTTCTCTTTTATTTTTTTATATTAAAAATACTTCTACTTGAAATATGTTTCTTCTTAATTGAATATATGGTAGCATCGACTTTTGTTGGAGATTTTCGCTTTTAATAATGTAGAAATGAAACTCAAATGCGAGACATAATCAATATTTTGATCACTTCAATATCATTGACCCAAAAGTTTATTGATCTAAATACAATTTGGCTTTGAAAAAGGTAAAAATAATTAAGCTCCAACTTCTTTCCATTTCTAAATGAGAAAAAGAGAAGATGATGTATCCTCACACCTTTGGAACATTTTTTTTCCAGTAAGCAATAGTGTCTAAGATTTTTATTGTTTTGTTTCATAAACATCTTATAGGAGGTAATGAAATCATGCAGGAAAATATAATCACATGAACTGCTCATGTTTCTGTAGGATTCCTTAGTTTTTTGACGATATCTAACCGAAGGATGAACATTGTTAATTTTCAAATACTTAGAGGATATTTTTTTTTTGCCAAAAAAAATATTATAAGGATGTAATTTAAGTTTGTCTTATGAAACTATATAAATTTAGAAGAAGAAGAAAATAGGGAAAAGAGAAAAGACTTCTTATTCATCTTGAAGTATATTCAGGATTCATAGATCTTTCACAAATCTTATTTACAATGAAGGAAAACCCTTTATTTATAGGGAAACCTTACTTGATCCCCAAGTAGGATTCCTAACCATATCCTACTAGGACTCCACATAATTAGACATTCACTATAACACAAATATGTTTATAACACTCCCCCTTGAATGTCGATAGATTATGTGCCTCGTTAAAACCTTACTAGATAAAACCAGTGGGAAAAAAATCTAGTGAAGGAAAAAGAGTACACATATCTAATAATACGCATTATGGATGCCTCATTAAAAACCTTACAAGGAAAACCCAGTGGGACAAAACCTTGTGAGGGAAAAAGAGTACATCGCGTATTAACTCCCCCTAATGACAACATCAATTTAGAGACTAGAATCTTCGTTTTCCAAGCTTGTGCACAATCGTTTTGAAAGTTGTAGTTGGTAGAGACTTGGTGAATAAATCAACAATAATATTACTTGAACAGACCTCTTGCATGTTGATATCAGCATTCTTGGGAGCTTATGAGTGTAGAAAAACCTTGACGAAATATGTTTTCTTCTATCTGCTTTTATAAATCTTCCCTTCAGGGTCAAAGATTTCTGGATGTTCCTTACTTCAACTTCTTTAAGCAAATAATCTATTGCCTTTTGAAAACTTTTCAAGAGTTTCAATTCTAGTTATCAACTTGCATAACAATATTTGTATATGCTTCATGCATTTTGAATCGATTTAATCCTTATGAGGATGATAAACAAGTTTTCCAAAAACTTGTATATGCTTTAGATTTTGAACCCATTGGATATTTAATTTTGTCAAGCAATAACATTCAAGTTAGATGTATGACATCTTTTAGTGCCTAGATTGCAAGTCAAATAAGCTTTACGCTTACCAAGATGCATCATTCCACTTTTCACTTGATAATTATTTCTACACAAGCATGCTTTGATAGATGTAGAATTCATATCCTCATAATCTTTTACAATATTGCGCGCTATTGTATTAAAGATATCCTCAACGGTAAACCATTTTGTATCGATTCACAACACGACAAAACTTATTGAGATCTCATCACTTCATTATTTTTTAGGTAGCTACTCTCTCATGAGGTTTCATAAAGTGTTATGTCGTAGGCTCTCCAAGAGCACATTATCTCCTTATTATGATCATTTTGATTCTTTGAACCTCCCCCTTTTTCAAGGATTATTTTATTCAGAATTGATTAGTCTATCATGCTTCATTCATGTCATAGACTTTATCCCTTAAGGGACATTCAATAGGAGTATTTACAACTTTTGTGTTGCTTCTAATCTCCCCCTTATGTTAGACAACCTAACATATATCTCAATCTTTTGGAGAATCTATCTTTGTGCATCATAGTATATTCATTGATCATATATTGCACATCAAAATTATCAGATGAAAACCACTTGGTCCCTGACCATAAACCAATTAACATAAAAATTGATCATAACTTATTGGTTTGATTCATACAATTATGTTTGTATGTAATATCATATTTCATCTCAACATATGAAACTTTATTTTCGTAAACAATGATTTTACTATTTGAGACATGTAGTGTCACATCATCTTGAGTATTTATCATTATTATCAAGATAAATTGTCTTGATTACACATTCTGAAATTGTGCTCTTAACTCAATTATTTTTGCACAAACAATTTTGTGAATGTCAAACTACATGTTGACAACAAACGCACATGTGATTATCTTATGGATGCATCTTTTTATCACATCACATGATAGGTGAATGGACCCATATTCACCTTTTATACTTTTCAGAATTTAGAGATTTAATCTCAACATTAGTTGATCCAATCAACTTGTCATGACAACAAACAACAAAAGAATTCTTGAAGAATCTTCTAGTTTTTCAATGTATGTCCATTACTCAGTATGCATATCTTTGAGATGACCAAATTATTCATGCCAACTAATAAAATTAGTAGTACTCGTAAACTCCAAGTTTACTACGCCATGCGCCTTTTGCTTTAGTAAATTTCTAATTTACTATTATATGAGTAAATTTCAATTTTATTACTCCAAGAGTAATTTTTATATTTATTTCTTCTCAATTACTTCACCCTTTAGGTGAATCATGATCCCATCATTGAATGAATTAATCTGAAGAAAATTGTGCATGTAACATATTATTTGTGCCAACATTTTTGCAATATTTCTCATGCCTAGCATGGTGACTTACACCTCATTCCCTTTAAAGAATGAATTTATATTTTTACCATTTATCAAAATTTCTCATTCTTCATGAATGAAAGACAAATATGTTAGCATATCAAATAATGATAGCTTTAGTACCTCATTCAATATCTATGTGCTTTATTCAATCACTTGTCTTCTTTCAGACATATTATGCACTACAACCATACTGACTTTACGTAATGAAGCAAATTCAGTAAATTTCATGACTTCTCATCAAAAACACATTAGTTTTTCTTTAGTCATTATTATATCATCAATATGGTGCATTGATACTGACATTCAATGTCTTATCCATATAAAAGTGTTTTAGGTCATAAATTGATGGATCTTGAACCCAATATCGTATCATCATGGTGCATCAGGACTTTAACCCAATGTCATACCCTCTTTTTGTGATTGGACATAAATCCATCGTCTTATTCTTTTGGTGCGATAAAATCTATCGTCTTACCCATAATGAGGCTCAACCTCAAACCTTCAAAATAATTATAATTTTATCACTTTTGATGATCATCAATATGATCGTACATTATAATTACACACAAAATTGAGATTATTGATTTATTATAATCAACATTAGTAGTTAATAGATCACATACCTCATATAAAGGTTGAAAACATACCTTTCACTTAATTGTGCTTAATCAATTATTAAAATAAATTAAGGAATTCTCTTTCCAATCGATTAAAATTAAACGTATAAAAAGTCAACAAATCTCTTTAAATACTTACTTTAGATGGTACCTCCAGATCTGTCACACAAATAATTATAACATAAAGATAAATCATACCTTGAAGATATAAGAATCTTATTGCATAACTTATGCACTTTTTTTCGTCTTCTTCATAATTCTTTAAGAATAGAACAATCGTGCTGATAACGTGTTATGAAACTATATAAATTTAGAAGAAGAAGAAAATAGGGAAAAGAGAAAAGACTTCTTATTCATCTTGAAGTATATTCAGGATTCATAAATCTTTCACAAATCTTATTTACAATGAAGGAAAACCCTTTATTTATAGGGAAAACCTTACTTGATCCACAAGTAGGATTCCTAACCATATCCTACTAGGACTCCACATAATTAGACATTCACTATAACACAAATATGTTTATAACAGTTAAGATATAATTAAGGATGTTTTTGATAAAAAAAACTCGAAAACAATGCATCTTCCATATAAGTAGAAGTGTTCAATTTTATATTTATTCTATATAATAAGTGACTCAATATTATTAAGGAAAAATTGATGCATGGTCCATCAATAATTTTTATTTTTTATACATTTTTTATTATCTATATGGTATATACACAAAAAAAATTAAGCATATATAAGGTGATATCATACTTTTCTACAATAAACATTCGTAATTATTATTATTTTTGCATTTTCTATCGATATTTTCACTATTGTTTTCATTTAGTTATTTTAAAGAATCTAATATCCACTATTAATAGGAAAATAATCTAAAGGATTAAAAAAATTTCTATTCTGAGAACTCTTTGTGGTCAACATTTTTATTTATTTATTTCTTTTTTTTTTTCTTCCTTTTACTTACTCCGTTAAAAAACTATTGAAAAGATCAATAATTCATAATATCCAGTATATAATCAGCATTTATGCATACATAACTACAACCCATAAATGTTAGAATTAAAAGAGAAGTAAATAATTATTTAAGAGGAAAAACAAGTCCAACTTTCATTAAAATAAATAAAAAATATATTAATACTGTTATGAAATAATATAAAACAATGAGAAGAAAGTAGAAAGAAGAAAAAAGACTTCTGATTCATCTTGAAGTATATTCAGGATTCGTGGATCTTATTTACAATGAAAGAAAATCCCTTTAGTTATAGGGAAAACTTAACTTGGTCCCCAAGTAAGATTTCTAACCATATCCTAAAATGACTCCACATAATTTGACATTCACTATAATACAAATATGTTTATAACACTCCCCTTGAATATCGGTAGATTATGTGCTTCGTTAAAATCTTACTAGATAAAAAAACCAGTGGGAAAAAATCTAGTGAAGGAAAGAGTACACATATCTAATAATACGCATTATGAATGCCTCATTAAAAACCTTACAAGGAAAACTTAATGGAACAAAACCTTGTGAGGGAAAAAAAATACATCACGCATTAACTTCCCCTTGTGAGAACATCAATCCACAAACTTGAATCTCCGTTCCCAAGCACGTGCACCATCTTCTTGAAATTTGTAGTTGGTAGAGACTTGGTGAATAAATCAAGTATAGTATTATTTGAATAAACTTTTTGCATGTTGATATCACCATTTTTGGAGCTCATGTGTGTAGAAAAACTTTGACGAAATATGTTTTCTTTTATCTCCTTTTATGAATAAACCCTTCAGGATCAAATATTTATGCAAGTTTCTTACTTCAACTTCTTTAAACAAATAATCTATTGTCTTTTGAAAGCTCTTCAAGAGTTTCAATTCTAGTCATCAACTTGCATGACAATACTTGTATATGCTTTATGCATTTTGAATCTATTTAATCCTTATGATAATCATAAACAAGCTTTTCAAAAACGTGTATATGCTTTAAATTTTGAACCATTGGATATTTTCATATCAATAATATAAGCATCCAATATTAAATGTATGACATCTTCTAGTGCCTAGATTGCAAGTCAAATAAGTTTTACGCTTACCAAGATGCACGCTATTGTATCAAAGATATCATTAACGATATATCATTTTGTATAGATGTGACAACCCCCTCGGGATCCACATATTCAGGTATTGTCTCTGCCATGGGCGGCCATTCGCTCTTTTAATCCCCTCTTATTGGCATGCAGCCTCAAGGGAGAATCGAACCCGTGACCTATGGCTCCTTTACATCCCTCCCAAGGAGATCGCCTCTTACCAATTAAGCTGCAGCTTAATTGGTAAGAGGCGATCTCCTTGGGAGGGATGTAAAGGAGCCATAGGTCACGGGTTCGATTCTCCCTTGAGGCTGCATGCCAATAAGAGGGGATTAAAAGAGCGAATGGCCGCCCATGGCAGAGACAATACCTGAATATGTGGATCCCGAGGGGGTTGTCACAATAGATTCATAATACGACATAACTTATTGAGATCTCATCACTTCATTATTTTCAGGTACGTACCCCTCTCATGAGGTTTCGTGAAGTTTTATGTCGTAAGCTCTTCAAGAGCTCATTGCCTCCTTATTATGATCATTTTGATTCTTTGACCCTCCCCTTTTAGTTAGATTTGATTAGTCAATCATGTTTCATGCATCTCGTAGACTCTATCCTTTAGAAACATTCACTAGGACCATTTACAACTTTTATGTTGCTTCTTAAGTCCCCCTTATGTTAGACAAACTAACATAAATTGATGGGACTTCAAACCAATATTTTATCATTATAGTGCACCAAGACTTGAACCTGATGTCTTAGCCCCTCTTGGTGCGATTAGACATGAATTTATCGTCTTATTCTTATAATGCGATGAAACTTAAATCCATAGTCTTACCCACAATGAGGCTCATCATCAATCTTTCAAGGCAATTATAATTTTATCATTTCTAATAATCATTAATATGATCGTATATTATAATTACATATAAAAGTGAGATTACTGATTTATCATAATCAACATTAATAGTTAGTAATATAGTTTAATTGATCATACCTTGTGCCAAAGTATCTGCATAAAGAATTACATTAAATATTCATAAGTAATATTTAAGCTAGATAAATCAAGTAAAAATAAGTGATAATGCCCAAGTACCCCCTCAACCTATGCCCGAAATCTTAGAGACACACTTATACTATATTAACGTCCTATTACCCCCCTGAACTTATTTTATTAATAATCTTTTACCCCTTTTTAGCTTATGTGGCACTATCTTGTGGGTTCAACGATGGTTGACTTTTTTTCCCTAAACTAGTACCACGTAGGCTAAAAAGGTGTAGAAAATTACATATAAAATAAATTCAGGGGGTAATAGGGCCTTAGTATAATATAAGTGTGTCTCTGAAATTTCGGATATAGATTGAGTGGGTACTTGAATATTTTCTCTAAAAATAACAAAAGGAATATCAGGCCCTATAGTATCCAAACACATGAGCAGAAGTCTTAATGATTGATATGACCTTCTCTTTTCCTTGCGAAGGCATGCGTGACTTTAGTTCTTGTGCACATCTTTCTCATTTCTTTAGATGGTAGAGCCTCGTGCTAATAAAATATTATAAAATAATGTAAAATAATGACAAGATAGTAGGGAGAAGAGAAAATATTTTTTATTCATCTTAAAGTATATTTAGGATTCACAGATCTTATCATATCATATATTATTATAAGAGGGAAGCACCTAACCTCAAAGTTGAATTATCATTTTTTTCCTTATTTTACCTCTAAAATAAATTAATATTAATATCTATTTAATTAATTACATATTAAGTAATAGTTATAGTTAAATTTATGCATCAAACAAGATCTTAATGCATCATATATTCATGTACTAATTAAATATAGATAATGAAGAGTCTAATAACTTTTCAATTTTAATTTGTAAGATAATTAAGAGTCTATCAAACACACTCACACCACATTATATATATTCCTTCTTTTATTCAAGTTTGTGATCATCTTGCATTCTACATTAGGTTACGTTAGTCTACATCAGTTGTAAATTTTTTAATTATCAGTTTGTAATTATAAGAACTCTTACTATTTTATTTATTTGTATTCTTTAAAATTTCATGCATATTCATCTTCTTTTTGTCGAGAAATATGTAAATTATGATAGTTACAAGATGAATATTCCAATATGAAGTTGTAAGTGAATTTTTATTTTTCATATCTCCATCTTTTTGAGTTTTTAAATATAACTTCGTAATTGATTACTGTATATTTGTATTCATTATTTCTTCTATCTTTAGGATGTATATAGTAAAGCTAATCACATTTTGTATTTATTATTAATTATTTTGAGGGTAAACATGTTAAAATTCCATAGGATAATAATTATGTCTTATCCATTGTTTGATAATCATTTATCTTTTTAAAACAACATATTTGAACTTTTTCGTTTTTATATGTAATCTAAAATGTTTAAAAATTCATGTACTTAACTGTTACAAGAGGTACAAAATAAGAGCAAAAGTAAAAATAAAATAAAAAATAATATATAGTAAAAAAATGACTAAATATACGTTGAATAATATTGTTTTAGCATTCATATATATATAGTTCAAGAAATATAGTGTATCTTTATTCTTAATATATTCATGCTTTCTTTTCTGTTTATCTTTTTTATTATTATTATATGATTATAGTTTTTATACATATGATATGTTTTGTCTACAGTGAGTCGACTTCTAACAAAATGTAATTCAATTAGTATGAAAATATTTTTGTCTATATATTTTAATGTGATGTCTTTTATTATGAATGTCATGTCTTTATTTACTTCTTCTTCTTTTTTTGTTTCATTTGAAATTATAATTTTTTCTATAAATTTGATGGTACACCGCCCAAACATTTTGTAATATTTTTCTTTATACTATCTTTTTTTTTATATAGACAAATTCTTTTTTGATTATTGAAACTTATGTTTAGTAATTAAAAAATATTAATTCCTCTGATATAAAAAATAAAAAATGTTCATGAAAGTATTTAAAATATCAAACCTCCAACATCTAACACAAGATTTTCATGTTATATTTTGTGTAGAGTTATATTCTTATGTCAAACTTACATATGAAAGGACTTAGATTTGAACTTAGCTATGTAAATTAACTTTTCTAATATCAATTAGGGGACAAACGTGCAATGCAGGTTCCGAGAACTAGTTTACAATAAAGGAAAACTCTTTTATTTATAGGGAAAACTTAACTTGATTCCCAAGTAAGATTTCTAACCATATCCTAAAAGAACCCCATATAACTAGACGTTCACTATAATACAAATATGTTTATAATAATACTTAATTTATGAAAAAATTATTCTAAATTATTATTATACCGTGCAAAGCCCGTTCAAGTTTTCTAATAAGAAGGATATGGGATTCCAAAATTTTAAAATGTGAAACCAATTTTTAATCTACAAAAGAGATTTCACTCAACCAGAGGTAATGCGTAAGTATTGCCTTTTATATAAGCCAAAAACAAAAAAGACTAATACTGCAGTACCTAATTGTACAATATGTCACGTGAGTAGTAGTATTAATATCTTATCCATATTTAACTTTAATTTACCTTGTCAATATTTAAGAATCATTACTTATAGTGTTAGAAGAATCATATTGATAGAATAGGGGTTTAACTATCATCTTTATTCTCTCAAATCATTTCTTGAATGAAAGTCAATTGTCACATGTCTAATATTGATATCAATGACTTAGGTTTAATTAATTGTGGACTATAACAATAACTTATGTAGAGTGAAAAAATAAGCAATTAATTGAGAGCTATAACGATAATCAATAGTGACTATTTTCCAAAGAAATTGGATGCAATTGCAATGCAAAATTAGGCCAAAAAAGAGCAAACAAACTAACCGTTCAAGTTTGAAGGGTAAAAGTGAGCCATACTGGTGAGTGAAGGGGTATTTTAGCAAAATAGGTGAATGAAAGGTATTTTCAGACCTTTTCCATCAATCATAAAAAATATTAATCCACCATACTTTGTTTTCATAATCTAATAGTTCTTCTGTAAGGAGTATTTTTTATTGGTCACCATTTTTCTTATTGATTTGTGTCTTCGTTCATTTTTATTTTCATGGTTGTTGGAGAAACACATAATCTAATAGTTCTTATAATATTTTTTTTATTGGTCACTATTTTTCTTATTGGTTTGTGTGCCTAATATTTTTTTTTTATTTTTAATGATTGTTAGAGTATTTATATGCCAAGAAATTTCAGCCTTGAGGCTTAGTTCTAGCCTTACAAGTTGCTCATCATTCACCAAAAAAAATGTTGATATTTAAGTTCTAGGCAAAAAGTAAACACTAAAAAAAGTTTATTTTATATGCACAAAAAGACATATAGAAGTACGTCAGACAATGTCGAGCAATTTTATATCTAGGGCCTATATAAATTATAACAGTAACAGAGGTCAAACGTGCAAGGCACGTTTCCAGAACTAGTGCTTAAATATATACGAATTCAATCATTTGAATTGGTATAATTAAAACTATTTTCCATCCACTTTTTGTCTCCAAAATACCCCTCACGTAAACCTTTTAGCTCAAACCAATACCTAAGTAGCTGTTCTGTCCATAAAAAAATAAGGAAAAACAATACCTAAGCAAATACAATCACTCTTGAAGTTGGTGGTTTCTGGTGAAGTTGTTACATTTTAATACATCCATCTTAGAACTAATACTACATATTTTGATACAAACATTGAACTACTAATACCAAATACCTTATACTATCTCTTAGTATAGTGAACAAAAACAATAACAAAATGGCCTCTAGCTACTTCCATCAGTTTTAAACAAAAAAGAGTAAAAATTGAGTAAAATGATAGTATTTCCAGGTTGTGTGATTTTCATGTTAGTATTCTCATAGTTCAGTAATTTTGTGTTAGAAATTACCCCTTCAAAGAGTAAAATGATAGTATTTCCATGTTGATTGCCATCCTCTATGTGCTTGCCATGTGTCTGGTCAAATAGTTTTTGCCAGTGCATCAAGAGAACTGGACCTTTGAAGGGTACCATTATAAAAGTAGCTATAATCTCCAGGAGCAGGTAACAATAATGATAATTATCAAATTAGTGTTTATTTGTTTTAAGTGTCTAATATGATCATGACATATTAACTTCATTGAATGAAAGAGATAGACTCTAACAAATATTTTTTTCTTCTTAAACTAATGCAAGTTAGCTAAAGCAATGTGCCTATATATTCTGTTTGGAGTTGATATGTGTAGCAACTCGAACAAAGAAAAACAGCTCTTTCAATAGTTGCAAAACAAGTATAAATGGCTAAATTTGGTGATTTGAGTAACTTTCTAGTGTTGTATATTCTAGTAGGAATAGCGGGTTCTAGCCATGGTCAGTTGCAGCTTAACTTCTATGCAAAGAGCTGTCCGCAGGCAGAGAAGATAATTCAAGAATATGTGCAAAAGCAAATACCAAATGCTCCATCTCTTGCAGCTGCATTGCTCAGAATGCATTTCCACGATTGCTTTGTCAGGGTAAGTTTATACCTCATTTCACATGAAGACTACCATTTCTTCAAGTAGTTTCCTGATTTGTTGATTGGAATTTTACAGGGTTGTGATGGTTCTGTACTCCTGGATTTCACTTCGAGCACGAAAAACCAGACTGAAAAAGTAGCTGTTCCTAATCAAACGCTGAGAGGCTTCTCATTCATCGATGGTGTGAAAAAAGCATTGGAAGCTGAATGCCCTGGAGTTGTGTCATGTGCGGATATTGTTGCCTTGGTTGCTAGAGACTCTGTTGTAGTCACAGTAAGTACAAAACTCTGAACCATATTGCGGGCTGAAAAATAGGTTCTTAATCTTGTCTTTCTTTTTATGCAGGGAGGCCCTTACTGGAAGGTTCCAACTGGTAGAAGAGATGGAAGAATATCAAACGCCTCGGAAGCCTTGGCAAACATCCCTCCTCCGACAAGTAACTTTTCCAGTCTCCAGACGTCTTTTGCCAGCAAGGGTCTTGACCTAAAAGACTTGGTACTATTGTCTGGTAAGTTTAAATTAGTACATCCGCGCTCATTTCTGCTTATCCTATATGAAAACTTTCCACACTCTCACAAAAATCATTGTTACTATGTACAATTTTCTATTAGGTGCACATACCATTGGAGTCTCTCATTGCCCGTCATTTTCATCACGTTTATACAATTTTACTGGAGTTTGGGGCAAAAAAGATCCATCTCTAGACAGCGAATATGCAGCTAATCTAAAGATGAAGAAATGCAAATCCATCAATGACAACACCACAATTGTGGAAATGGATCCTGGAAGCTCCAGTAAATTTGATCTGAGCTACTTCCAGCTTGTGCTCAGAAGAAAAGGACTATTCCAATCTGATGCAGCCTTGACAACCAGTGCGACAACAAAGTCATTCATCAACCAGCTAGTACAAGGATCACTCAAACAATTCTATGCCGAATTTGGTGTAGCAATGGAGAAAATGGGAACGATTGAAGTCAAGACCGGCTCTGCTGGTGAGATTAGGAAGCACTGTGCAGCTGTGAATAGTTAAGAGCTGTCTTTTTCCCAAATTCCAATATTCGTGTGTTTGTATTCTGTATGTAATCTTTGTGTGAATGATTCGGGATAACATGTATCATTTCTATTTGTTGTTATTCCGACTTATTCTTGTATATTGGTGGTTTTCTTGAAATATTTAATCTCCCCGTACTCCTATTGATTGATGACTCAGAATTACCACAATACACACTTGAATTGATGATTGCGTTTTTAAATTATAACCCTGCTACTTGAAATTTAGCCATGGATGTTGAAAAGGGAAGGAAAAATCCAGTTAAGGCTTCCAACATGAAATACAATTAGGCCTACCACAGTCTTATGCTCTTCAACAATCTAGCAAGTGAACTGTCTCACTCAGATATCAAGACTCAGAACTAAAGATATTTTTGTACTAAAATATGCAAGGAACTCAGAGATGAAAAGTGCTTCTGCAGGGGAAAAGATTTGCATAAAACCATCAATAATCACAAACAGGTAAGGTGACTGTAACAAACAATGTCGACTATGCTATTTTTGTTTCATCTCCATCAATGATAAGCTGGACAGAGTGAGTGCATAAACAACAACTTGCACCCGAATATTCCTCATTAAACAATTGAAGGTATGAAAATCATTCATGATATGAACTGCATTTTTTTATTTGCTTAACTTTGGAGAAACTAAGATGAGGATCGCCTTTTATTAAGAAACTTAAGCTAAGGTTCCGTACAAGTTATTCAGTGTCTGATAACAGTAGGCAATTGATATGCAGCACAGCAGTCTTTCTGGTACTCTTCCAATGACTTTTAGAACTGGAACACTTAGAAGCTTCAACTTGCATGTCAATAAACTAAAGGGAAAAATTCCCCAAACTTTAGCCAACTGCAAAGAGTTGCTAATTCTTGATTTAGGAGCTAATGACGTGGTTCCTAAGTTGAGAGTATTAAGCTTGAGATCGAATAAGTTGCATGGACCAATTAGGAAGTAAAAACATGTTTCTTGAGCTTAGAATGTTGGATATCTCTTACCAACGAGTTTGTTTCAACATTTGAAAGCCATGAGGACAATTGATCCATCAATAGAAACACCAATATATGTAACTTACCAAGAAACTGTAGCTGTTGTAACAAAGGGATTGGAGCTTGAAGTTGTTAAAATCCTTTTCCTGTACACCACTATCGATCTTTCAAACAACAAATATGAAGGGCATATTCCAAGTATTATGGGAGATCTCATAATGGATTGAAAGGTCACATACCGCCATCAATTGGAAGTTTATCTTCGGTTGGACCTGTCAAGTAACCATCTTGTTGGAGAGATACTCTTGACCTAATTCTATTTCATTAATTATAAGTGGTAAATATGGTAAGTAATACTCTTGACCTAATTCTATTTCATTGTTAACAACACATCAGATACACCCACATTTATAAGTCATTGAACAAGTAATATATTTCTTTAACAACAAACTCTGTCAGGACTCATCGTTAAAAAAAACAGTATTCATTTCCTAGATATATACAGAGCAACAACAACACACTCAGTGGGATATATATATACAGAGTCAAGTATGCAAATACAGTTACTAGCCATACAAAGAAAATAGGAACACTGGATCAGGTGGCGACATCACAAGCCGGAATCACATGAGAAGGATGCTTGACAATCCAAGGTGTGTGAACCAGTAAAACCACTCCGATAAAATCTTCCTTCGACTAGAGTGAATCTAGTATTCCTGAAAAAAGTTGTCTAAATCAGACAATATCTACAAGACAGTTATGACTATTCATCAACCCCAAGCAAAAGATATATCTAAAGAACAAAGTTTCTTTTATTCACTGCATGAAATATTTATGGCAATGTGTGTTGCAAATAGTTGGCTCATTCTCATCAGACACCAACAGATTAGCATCATGCACTTTATATCACATGAAAGAGCTTCAGACAATTTGTAACAGAAGCTGAAGTTCATTATAAATAGTCAATGAAATCTAATTCAAACCAAATTAACAACATCTTAAAAGGCAGTCATTATCAGCAAAGAGCAACAAGTTAAATTCCCGCTAAACATATCAGATGCAAATTTTGTAACAAATAACAATGGGGGAAAAAATGCTGAAGGAGCTTCAGTAGCTCAACCACCATATTTATTGGGCAAAACTCAAAAGTAAAAAACTCCAGAGTGAAATCCTTGTTTCCCTATCCCGCCCTTACTGTCCTCACTAGTAATCAATCAACCATCCCAACAGCATCCAACCAATCATATCCCACTCACTGTTTTTTTTTTATTTGGCAAGTATACATACCCCACCCCTCTCAACATCTTCTTCCTTGAGGATTACAGACCTTATCAACTGACAAGAGAGAGCGAGAGATTTTGTAAATGTCAAGAAACAGGATCAGACCATTACCAAGGAGAATAAGCATAGACATGACAACATAATAACACATGAACAAAGACCAAATGAAGAAGGATATAGTGGGCTTGTCAACATACTGATTAGGCAGTAGGCCTACTTGTCTTGAATTTC
>CM064969.1:64256593-64456593 GCA_032847665.1 Solanum chilense
TTTGCGTCATATGGGTCCAGACTCCAGAGTCTTATAGAAAGTGTCAACTGAGATATTAGTCCTTTGCAGTGGACGACTCCAATTTCTGAACAACTTGCTAATACAAGCAAGTAGCAACACTGCTTCCCTTGACATCTCCCCCCACACTTTGCACCAATCTCTTCAGCTCAATTTACCCTTAGCCCAATGAGAAATCAGATAAAACAGTATGCTGCAGGGGCTCAATCAGGAAGAAGGGTCAGGATACACGACAGGATGCTTAGAGAGGTGGACAGAAAAGGAAGATGGATGAAGTTGCAGCAGGAGGAACCTGGGTATCCCGGGAAAAAAGATTCCAGTTTTCATAAATGGAAAAAGTCCTTTACTATCACTAACCTGGCGGAGGGGAAGTGTGGCAGGGCATTATGATGCATCTTGAATCACCACCCAAAAGGAAAAAAGTAGAAAAGAAAAGCAGAAAAGACTTTGATAAAACAACTGGTAATTTTACCCATGATTCAGTGATAAAATGTGCACCAACCTCCCCTTTTATTCTTCTTCTGAAACTCCTACCTCAAACTCCAGAGAATTTTTGGATCACTAACAAGCCTCCTTAGATTTAAACACTGAGGTGTCCTTTATGAGACTTTTTCCCTATACAAAGTGGATCTGTCGAACCAAAAATGTAAGTCCTTTTCAGTCTTGAAAGATCATTTCACACTACTAAATAATAAATATGCACACATCAGATAATATCCTATAATCATTTGTAACAGCCAAAGTAGCAAATATGCCATGTTTTGGCAGACAAGTGGCAGATATATAATTTCCAATAACCACATCTTAAAGAAGAAATGACCCCTGACCATTATAGTCTACATTGTTAGAGAGACTATCCTTAAAAACAATGACAAATCCAACAAACTGTCTAATCCGACTTTCTTACAGCTGTTAGATTAAACATTTTGTGAAAACATGAGTATTTTCATTTAAACTTCCTCGTATAGGAACTCGACAGTGTATGAAATGGCATAAATGACACCTTTAAAAATCATTAATTGATCTAGAAAATGTTTCATTAAGGTCGTTTTACTATTTGATATCATATGAACATTGTTTACCTAGACTAACTATCATGTATGTTCCTCAGTTCCATCTTCACCATTACCCAATACAGTTCCATCTCCACCATTACTCAGTACAGTTCCATCTCCACCATTATCCAATACAGTTCTATCTCCACCATTATCCAGTACAGTTCCATCTTGACCATTATTCAGTACAGATCCAATTTCTTGAACAACATCAGTAGTCGAATTTGCCAGCTGCGCAAATCTATCTTCTTTCCCAACTAAAGCCAGGCTCTCGAAAAAAGGCTCACCATGGAATGAGCGATTGGTGCCATGGATTCCAAGATAGCTTATGTTTCTCCTCTTGGGGTTGTATGAAACCATTCCGACCATTCTGGCAGAAATCAACAACTCACCGTGAGTCCTAAATCCCACAACATTCCTGAATCCTCCTCTCAAATCAATATTATGCAGTCTACTCCAAGACTTCACCACTCCATACTCTTTCATCACCCATATCCAGCAATAATCACTCTGCCAAAACTTTTCATACTCAATAAGGGCAAGCGACGTGCCCGTAATCATCACATCCAATTTCATTACATTTCTCTCAGCAACACTATCAGGCAAGCTTATTTCACTGAACTTTTCATTCCCCACATCAAATGCTACAATAAAACTACAATCTTTACTATTACCGCTGCTGCTGCTACTGCTACAACTACAATCATTGTTGCTACTCCCATTATCATCATCATCGCTTGAATGAGATGCAATCCAATGAACAGCCCCATTAAGAAAAGTCGAAACAGAATGATTTTGATGCAAAATATAAGAAGGGCACGCATCAGAAATAGTCCTCCAAACCCCACTACTCAAAGAGTAAACCTCAACCCCAGGTGGAACCAAGAATTTAACAGCCCTCAATTTATCAAGAAACTCAATCGTCGGTGGTATCTGCAATTTATAATCCTCAGTAGCAGTACTATTATAAACAACCCTAACAACTTTATAATCATGCTTCACACCATCAAACCCAAACCCATAAATACAAGACCCACGTCCATTATACCCCAAATTAGGATTCGGCAAACCCACATGTTTACGAATTATAGGGTTCCATAAAACCACAGTATCCGTAAACTTATCATAATCATCAGATAAGCAAATAAGACCATTACAACAACCAACAATTCTCATATACTCACTACGACTTCTTTCAGGACATTTCAGCTCAAGATACTCCTCAAACGAATCGGCATCTGATGAATCTCCTAACTCTTCATCGTCGAAGTGTAACGCGTAACGTTCAACCCTATCAAACATGTTGTAATGCCGGACAAAGAGTAAAGGACGGCGACCGGCGGTGCTGATGTGGGTGTTGTGATGGAGAGAAATGAAATTAGGGTTTATGATTATGGAATACCATGATTTGCATACGGTGGTGCATTGAACAAGGGTTTTCAATGGTAATTTTGATAGAATTTCAACAAGAACATCTTTTGGAAGATAATCGGACATTGTTCTTCAGCTTCAAAATTCCCAGAAAATGGAGTTTTTTTAGGGGTCGCTTGAATGAGTGAATTTCCCTCTTTAATGGAGGAAGTGGAATTTACACGCAAGTGCATGCAAAAGAAAAAGATAGGATAATTTATCTTATTTTATTTTTAATTCTCGTCGAAACGCGATTAAATTCAAATTTATATTAAAAGTTATTTGTATTTGAATTTAACTAAATCCAAAGTTACGTCGAAAATCTTATATTGAGCGAAGCTCTTCCTAACAAAAAGTTATTTCATATTCGAAGGAGTTAAATATGAGATCTCTAGCTAAGGATGAAGAGTATTTGTTATTCAACCGCAATTCTTATTGATTAATATATTTTCATTTTTGGTCCTTGTGTTATATATTACTAAGTATATCTAGCTTTCCCAAGTATCACGATTTTGAAAAAACTTTTTTGGGGAAGATCGGTTGGTGTTATATTTTTATTTTTGCTATAGTTAATTTGATTGATTTTTAATTTAAATTGAATTAGATTAATTTAATATTTAAAAAATTATGTTTTGATTTTTAAAAATTATACAATAAAATGTCATAAGTTATCATCCATCTCATACTAACGTGATTAAGAAATATCATATCTTAAAATGCTGGTAAGAGTTTATACGATTTGATTCTCGATAATTAAAACGTGACAAATAAAAATGAGGTAAGAGTACTTATTAAAAAATATATATGTTTTTGATTGCTCTATATTGGAAAACATTTCGTATTTTATTACTTACAAAATTATATTACCATCAAAGATGAAGTAATAAGACAAATTTAAGGTTGCAAGTGTTAAAACGACGAATGATTATGTAAAATTTATGAATATTGCAAACATAAGAATTAAAATTTATATAATCTAATTAATTAAAAAAAAATTATGTACTTATATTATGAGGATTAAAATTAAAATTTATTAATTACTGGGATAAAAAATATTTTAAAAAGACCAGCTTTACCGTAATGGAACACTTAATTGATTGCTTGATACTCATCACTCTTTGTTAATCCGAAGTAATGGATTGGTTAAAAAGAAACTTATTATACTGCATTATTTATGTGTTTGGTATCCAAATTACTCTTTCATGCATCATTTGATGACTTATGCATAATAATATGTACTTGTTGAGGTTTGTCTACGGAGTTACGTGATTAAAAAGTATCTTCGAAGTTCAAAAATAAGTTTTATAAAAGGGTGATTAGACTGATATTGTTGTATGAGATGGAGTGTTGATCAGTCAAGAACTTTCGTGATTATGTCTAAAAGATGTATGAAGAGGTGGATGTGTGGTCATACTATAGGAACAATACAGTTGAAAATGAGGATATTCGGGATAAGATGGATGTAGCCTCTGTGATGGACAAGTTGAAGAGGAGATGCATAGACGCACTAATGAGAAGGCGCAATAGGTTGGTTATAGTAGGTACAAGGAGAGGCAAGGATAAACAGAACAAGTATTGGAGAGAGGTGATACGACAGATGATCTAGTTCAAATTACCGATGACATGATCCAAGAGTCAGGAGGACACGTATTAGGGTAGAAAGGTATTAGATAGCATTATCATAACGTGTTTGTGATGGTACTAGTTGTCTTATTATAGTTATTATAATTTTTAACAATCTATCCTAGTACATTTTTTATGGTATTTCGATTATTGCATGATCACTTACAGTACAGATGAACAAAAGAAAATCTGTAGAGTGTGTCTAAAACAATGCAAGAATTGATATTCACTCCAAAAGATATGTTACATTTTAGTATTCAACAGTTCAAACTATTTCACTTACAACACCAAACTCAACCTATTTTCAGAATCTTTATTTACTGAATAGTACACAATCTACAGCTTTAAATATACTTTTTGACTCACTACAGCAACACTTGCAAAAGAAGAAAAAATTTCAGTGTAGGTCTAGCCTAATGTAATCTGGATCTCATAACAGCCAGAATTTACTTCCTAAACTCAACCACTACTCAGGTGAAATTAAACAAAAAACCTGTTTGCATACCTGAACCTGCATCCGTTGTCAAACTTCTATGCGATTTACATACTTCTTTTTCTATTAGAGCTCCACAAAACACAGGATACATCTTGGGACCTATGAAGAAACACGAGTGTTTTGGCACAACCCTTCTTCAAGGAAGCTAGCAATGGCTTCAATTGTCAGGAACTTCACAGAGAAAAGGTGTAATATGCATATGCAGAATAAGTTCTTTTTCTCTTATTGCATCCTCGTGAGAGTTGACACATGATGGAATAGTCTTTGTCAGTGATTGGGTTGCAATCCGGGAGTATCCATGATTAACTTTTTGTATCTAGTGGTTGTTAGCCAGCATTCCTGCAAATGAATCGATATCAGTTCATGTGGATTGACGATAAAGGAAAGTCAGTCCGTCTATCTGATAAAGAGGCAGGTAGATTACCACAAAAGGAAGGTGGAGGTGTTTAGGATGAGCTGCTAAATCATCCAGCAGCTAGAGTGAGAATCAGCTGTCACACATCTGACTGGCCAAAGCTCCGTCCTCCACTACCAATGGAGGAATCCATTAGATATCCAAATAGCTTAGTCCCTTTATCCCGGAAACAAGTTAACTAAACCATCAGACTGGATCTCAAAAGACGCTGCTAAACAGTTAATTTGATGTCCTAATCAACCTGACCCAAAGAAGCGTGCCACTGTTGAATAAAGCTGCCCTTTTTCAAACGGTTTTGATACATAATCATCCATACCGCACTTCACGCACTCTTCATTTGTTGCTTGAATTACATCTGCTGTCATTGCTAATATTGGTGTGTGCCAATGAGCCACTCTGGCAGACATGCCGGAAAATAACTCACCAGAATTGACCTTTTCATTGTATTTGTTTTCTAGATTACGTATTTGTCGTGTCGCTTCAAACCTGCATATGTAGATAGAAACCATCAGAGATGTGATCATCTAAGTGATCAAATATCCACAGACCCGCACATAATTCCTGTCCCTCTTTTTTAAATGTGGGAAGGTGGTGTTAGCAAAAGGAAAAATTAGAGATGGATTTAAGTTACTGACCCATCCATTTCAGGCATTTGGAGGTCCATAAAACAAGCATCAAACTTGTGTGGTGGATTAAGATGTGTCAAAGCAGCCTTTCCACTGTCTACACAGGTCACTATCGCCCCATACTTCTTTAGAGCACCTTCTGCCACTCTCCTGTTTACATTATTGTCATCTACCACCAATATATGCTTTCCTGTCAGCAGACTTCCAAGAGTTGTAGGTTGAGTCACTTGCTTCTTATTTTGGCAGCCAATGGCTTCTTGAACGCATGTTATCAACGCACTCAACCGCACAGGCTTTGTTAACACGTGATCCACAATTCCAGCTATTTTAAGCTCAGCTCTCTCCATAAAGTTCATACATAAGAGACAGATTTTTGGAGGCTTCCCCAAAGTAGTAGTTGAGCCATTTGGTCTGAGCTCTTTCAAAATATTACTTAGTGTAAGAGAAGTTTCTTTATCCCAACTATCTTGGTCAACAAAAACCACGGCTAAATGTTCCAACGCACTGCAAAATAAGCAAAATTTCGACTAAATGAATCAACAATGCCAACATCATTAAAAAAACTGCAGCACTTTGAAGATCCACCCCACTTATTCAGTCAGTTTTGTTAACAGACCAAAAGCAAATATTAGAAAATGATCCCTACTAATGATTTTAACTTTTAGATGCAGCAGTTCATACAATCCAAATGGCTCAAAGTATGCAAAGTCCTAGGTTCGAGTCTAACCTTCACCCATCAACAAAATCCTTCTATATGCTTGGCCCAAGCTCGCATATGAGGGGTTGTGTTGCAGATTTAAAATAGCTAAATAAATGCATTGATCACTGATAACTTAAGCTTTTGGTCTAGGGTATTCACATAATTCAACAAGTTTCAAGATGGACATCTTGCAGATTATTTGACCTGATTCTAAATACCTCACTTGCTGCAAAGCAAACACTTGTAATTCAAAATCAAGTAGCGTTAGTGAACATGCTTATCATGGAAAATGCTGCTTACACATGATCTAAAGGTCCTTAGTTCCTCCCATAAACTGTCTTTACAATAAGCTCTCTCTCTCTCTCTCTCTCTCTCTCTATTTATCTATCCATCTCACACTCATGCTAGTTACTCCTATCCTTTGCCCAATCTCCCAGATAATGCCAATTCCTTGATGCCTAACTTTCCCTAATATGTTATCAGAGGTAAAGAACTCTAGATGGGTTGAAGGAAGTGACAGTGTTGTTCTACAGTAAAGACTATTTATCAGTGTTCTTCAAAAGGTAGAAAGTTTCTCACAGCATATTAATTGACATGCATTGATGGAATTTAGAAAGACGTGTTTAGTAGAAGTTCTACTTTCTATCTACAAATGCATCTGATACTTCAGACCACCATCAACTTTGTGCTCAAAAAAGGAAACATTACCATGACATTACCTAGTATTGGAGTAATTAGAGAGATATGAGCATGCTGAACGCATTGTGGAAGTTATGTTGACACATATTCCCAGTCTCTGCAAATGGTATCTTGTGACCACTGCCCTAATGCTTTTATCATCAACCACCAATGCTCTTAACCCACGAAATTCTGGAAAAGCTGGATCATACTGTTTCCATTTACGCTCTAAAGAACCTTCTTCTCCTCTTGTGAAGGCTGCAGTGAATGAAAATGTACTCCCTCTGCCAGGTTCACTGAAAAAGCCTATTTCTCCCCCCATGAGGTCCACCAAACGTTTGCTAATGCTCAATCCTATCCCTGTTCCGCCATATGTTCGAGATGTTGAACTGTCAGCCTGCATAAAAGGTGTGAAAATGCGGGCCTGTGCTTCAAGAGGAATTCCCACACCAGTGTCTTCTATGGTCACTAACAACTTGATCTTTCCCACTTCTTCCTCTGTGCTGCTCAGCCTATCAAACTTTTGCCAACTTTGCCATCTGTCAACTACAGGAAACCCACTGAAGGTATTCCAAGATGCATTTGACCTTTCTTGAACAAAGGTTAAGCTTTGTTTCAAGACTTCATCCGTCACATCATGAGGGTTCCTCACTTCATCAGCTAAATGTACTGTGACAAATATGTGCCCTTTGTCATTTGTGAACTGCATTATGACCAAACAAGATTTTAGTGAAGTGAAAGTAATGAAATGTGGGGATAGGTAACAGATGATCTTCCTTAAAACTTGTAAGGCATTTTAAGTAGTACATAATGAATAATGAATAAAGTAATCTTCTGTTTCCTCTATCGAGCAAGTATGATTTCTAATCATTTAAAACATTCAATATTAGGTACTGAAAAATGGTGGATAAGCAAATAGACCCTACTCTTTCTTGTAGAGTCATTATCAGAGAAGGCTTAACCAACCTTAACTGAGTTTCCAACTAGATTCGTAATTATCTGCTTGAACCGTCCTGAATCTCCGATAACAACTTCTGGGACTAGGTCAGAAACATAAACAGCCAACTGCTTCCATGGAATAACACAAAATACAAGGCATCATGAGCTAGCTAGAGGAATGACAGTAATAAAAGAGAGAGAGAGAGAGAGAGACCACTAAACTAAGAGAGGAAAATGTATGTAGTTATGATATACTAACTCGTGAGAAAAAGAGCATGATAATGTACCTCAATCCCTTTTTTATGAGATTTTCCCGAGAAGAGCGATGAAACATTATCAAGTTCAGCACGGAGATCAAAAGGAACAGCCTCCAGCTCAAGCCTTCCTGATTCAATCTTAGCCTGATCCAGCACCTCATTAATCAATGATATCAGTTCATTCCCACTACTAAGAGCAGTTTGTGCATAATCCAGTTGCGTTAGGTCAAGGTTCGTGTCCATGAGCATTTGAAGCATGCCTGTACTTATTGAATAAATTATTATCAATATCTGAGCATAAATGTAATAAGGATCACCCTTTTCCAGCCACCCTTTCTGTTAATTAAGTGCAAAGTTGTAAAATTAAAGCATGTTAATTACCTAAAACACCATTCATCGGAGTCCTGATTTCATGAGAAACCGTTGCAAGAAACTGTAAAATGAAAGAAGGAAGTAAGTAGAAAAAAAAGGGTCTTCCGAAGATGAATAAAAGAAGTGGATCTATTTAAGAGGATTGAAACCTGTGATTTTGCTATATCTGCAGCCTCAGCACGATGTTTGAGCTCCATCATTTCCTGATACTGACCCTCAACTTCAGCAATTCTGTTGATGGCAGCATGGAAGATATGACCAATAAGCAGAGTGATAACAAGGACTCCGACAGATAGAGTTATTGCAGTCCAGGGTGGAGAAGGTTTCTGCTTGAACCTGTGATAAAAGTAAAGATAATTATTAACTGGAAATATATTCATCGCATTAAATTTTACATCATGGACACTACTATCATTTGACCTGCAATGCATCTCGTGGCTCCTTGCAGGATCCCCAAAATCAAGGTTGCTAACTTGAAGTAATCCTGTGTCGTTCTCATCCATGCCATACATTTTAATTGGAGCAAACTTGTTAGTTGTATCATAAACATTTACCACAATAGTTTGTTTGCTCGCAAGCTGCTGCAGAAGCTTTTCAACTAATGATGGAACATCGTAAGAAGCACCAATGTACCTTTTCAACATTAATGCAAAAATGAACTCAATAAGAAATTAGGGATAAAAGACTTGATCACCACAAGGACAACATCTAGAGTATAATAGAAAAATCCCAGGTTTATACGAGGGAACTTACCCAACAGTAGCATTGATGCGGTCCACCGGGGTAGCATAAGGAAGGAGATGAGTATTATAGACCGCAAATGTAAGGACAACACCCAGGTGATTGGATTTCAATAGCTTAAACGGTGACGTCAAAACCCCCTTGCCAGAAGCCCTCGCTCGCAAAATGTTCTCACGATCTTCCTATAAACAATAAAAATAATAATACCGGTCTCAAGAAATAGCAAGGTAAACTCAAGCACATAAGGAAATTCCCTACATCTTGCAGATTGAGAATATAAGGTTTTTACACAGTTAAACGAGAAGACACGGGAATATTAATACACATGAAACTTCATAAGAAAACAAAGGCACTATATTCCAATGGAAACACAAATTTAGGTAAAATGTCATACAGGCCATCATAGTTATATAAACACTTGGGAATCGTTTGGTAGAGTGTATTGGAGAAAATAATGCTTGCATTAGCTTGATGTATTATTAGTACCTTGTTTAATACACTTTACTAACCTATGCATAACTAATGCTTGTATTAGTAATTCACTCTATTGTGTATTGAAGAGTGTATTACTAATACCATCTATTTCTATGCATTGGTAATGCAATGGGCTCTAATGCATCCATTGACATTATTAAAGACACAATTGCCCTCAAAAAACTTTTTTTTAAATCCTTTCCACTATATTTGTGGAGGGTATTTTTGTAAAATATTTTTTCTAAAAAAAATTATGTAATGCATAATATTTTTAGTACACCAAACCAAACATTGCATAAAAAAAGATCATCATAACTAATGCAAGCATAACTAATACAACCATTACTAATGCAAGCATTAGTAATACACTATATTTTGAATTATTCTTATACACTCTACCAAACGACCCCTTACACTCTTGACCAAAAATATACAAGTTTGTTCCAAACCATCACTACTAGAAATTTTCCCTTCTCCTAGGGATGGCAATGGTCTGGACTAGGTGGAAAAGACATTGTCAGTGGGCTGGAGGGCAAGGGGATCAAAGTTTTTGAAGTTCATAGTTTTTTATTTTGGTATCACTATTTGCTTCCCTAAATGTCACTTTTACTTCATACATAATAGTCGAAGTTAGCTCGTTTTATTTTATAGACTAAACATTTACTCTCCTCCATATGATAGATGAACACCACTAAAGGGTAAAACAATGATTATACAGTGGAAAAGTAACAAAAAGGTATGATGAAAACATAATATAATAGTGGGAGACAATGGAAATAAGCATTAAGAAAATTAATGAAAAACATTAAAATGGCAAAAAAGGGCAGCCCGGTGCACAAAACATCCTGCAGTAACAGGTTTGGGAAGGGCAAGCAGAGAAGAAAATCTGGCAGAAAGGGACATCGCGGGACGGAGTATGATTGGTAGAAGGTGAAGATTCCACCATCTCGAACCTGCCCTCAACTGTTGCATCCATTCTTGTTTACCCTCGATGCAGAATAATCTATCTAAGCCAGTTTTACTACTGGAATATGATGTTCCAGAAAATTAGTGAAAAGAGGAAAAATAATTTATAATCAAGAATGCACACCTTTCCAGACATCATATCAATAGAGACGATATGGGAAACTGTTTGTTGTGAAAATATGACAGGCGCATATTCATCTTGATCAGGAGCAGGATCCAAGTTTGCAGGGATATAATCATGTGCTAAAGTTTGGTCCTCTGCTTCCATTTTCTTTATAGTCCACCCATGCAGCTTCTCAAACTCTTCTCTCTCTGAGTGACGAACTCTTAAAGCATAGGCAACACCACTTGTAAGTGGCCTTTCGAAAGCTGTTCTCTCAGTATATTCTTCAAAAGTTTTCTGTAGAGCGCAAGAAAAAACATCATAGTTACATTCAACGTCCAAAGACAACTTGTACCTTCTTCCTCCCACTTTATCATGCTTTAACCTTTCTTTTGTTTTTTCTTCTTTATTTTTTGGCAGTGTGGAGAGGATGATATAGAAACATTGTCTAAATAATAGTTTCTGTTGATTAATTTCATTTATGAAAACTGCAAGTTGCAGCTCCTAGTAATAGTAGTCCAGTTCAATCATTAGTACAAGTTGTTGAATCAGATACATAGCAAAGCCTATGGCCTGCTCCCACCAATAAGGAGAGGGGGGAGTAAAGAACAAAGGGAAAAAAACTGATATCTGATTTATACATGGACAATTAATAATGACAGAAGTTAAAGGGAAGTGCACTAACTATGGAACATACAACCAAAATATGAAAAACATATAATAAGAGTAAAGTTAATGGAAGCTATAATTGTACCTGGTCTATTGCAGAAGGTTGTTTTCCATGGTGAAATGTGGAAACAAGAATAGCCAATGCATGAACATGGTTCATGCTTACGTTGAACTGGTCCTGCAACATTCGCGCTCGTTCGTCACACATGCTTGTCAGTGTTTCTTTCCTCCTCAATGCAATGTCTGCACTCAGGTACAAATACAACCAGATGGCTAGAGTCACCCCACCAAAGACAAAGATAACAAGAGCCTTTTTCCTCCACTTTCCACCAGTTCGACAGGAAATCTGAACTTGCTGCTGCTGCAACTGCTGTAGTGGATGAAGTTGTTGAGAGAGCGGTTGCTGCTGAATGAATCCGTTCTGTTGATGTTCCCCACCTTTTGCACATAACAGAAGTATCTTCCAGCTGATCACAATCCCAAGAAGGACCCACCAGCATAGTTTTGTGAAACAGAAGGCAATACTATCACAATGCTCTGGGTTAAAATTCCCAACTTCTCTTATTTGTGATGCTTTCTGATAAAAATGAACCACAGAAAAGCGGTGTGAGCAGTCTAGATAATCACAGGGTTCACCATTTCCTTCAAGCACTCCTTGAGGATAATTTTCTCATTATTTCAGAGCACATGTTAAATTTGCAATTATTTACATGAAGAGGACAATTGATACATAAAAACAAAAGAATTTTTGAACTTTTTGCTGTAAGCACTTTGGTAATAGTTAGAGTGCACGTGTTTGTCCTAAAGCCAATAATTACAATCAGCTCAAAGGCCAGTCGTCCTTCAAATTATACAATAACTTCCCGACTAAAAGTTCAATGTACAGAGAAGAAGGAATATACAGAACCAAAATTGAGTAAACTATTAGTTTGTCCAAAGACTTCATAAACATAACCAACTAAAATCATGATGAACATTTCCTCAGTTGCAAGGCAGAGATAGTAAAGATCAGTTTCTAACCATTCATAAGGGCTCACCTTTTCAAAGAACTTAGGATCTGTTGAGATTAGAGAAGATAAACGATGCAAAACAAATGGTAACGACTTTTCATCTAGTGAAATGTCACTATTTTTCAGTGTCTCCTCATCTGGAACTGGGCACTGGCCTTCTGCTTCAATATTGTGTACAACCATCTCATGCTGTTCATATTCCAGACTCTCCGAACCTAGCACCTTGAGAAGGCAAGTAATGGTAGTACTCATAGGCATTTCGTGCTTATGAACTTTTGAGCATTCCAAAGATGAAATCTACACAGTTGATATCACTGAGGTCAATTACTATAAACAGAGATATCTGATCTTTAAGCATAAGAGAGAGAATGGTATGAAAAGATGACCTTTATTTTTCTTTTCCTTCGACAACAATTTTTTTTAAAAAAAATTCCGAAATCAAAATTTAGCAAAGATTTTAAGGTAGTACGGAAAAAAGGGAGCAGTAAAAGTGACATTCAAGTACTCCAACACGTCAAACCATGCTTAACATGTCATTCCAGAACTTCAGGTTACATTTCTAAAGCTGACATCAAAGGTAGAATCGTTCTTGAAATGCTCATCTCTTTTCAACTCTAGAAATTGGAAAAAAAACCTTTAATTAATTATTTTTCCATCTCTTTTTGACTCACTCGTCTCTTCTTCCTTTCCCACAACCAAGCCTGAAACGTTCGTTTCGTACATGGTGTTAAGTTTACAGGAGCTAGGTGAGTGCATAAGAGTTCCAAATTTACTCAACAAACTAGCTTAACTTTATTAGGAAGTTCTCAAAGATAGTACCTTCTGAAGTTAATTAAATATTTGTATTTCTCTATAGCACTAATGCAGTATAGGGGTAACAGATACTAGAGAGATATTTAATTTGAATTTTAAGTTTCTGGTGACAATTCTTTTGTTACATGTTGGAATAAGCAAACTATAAGTGGCTCCAGAAGGAATTTTTAAAAAATGTTATATAAAAGTGGGGATAAGAAGAGGAGAATCGAACCTCCTAGACAAGGTGAAAGTTCAGGTAGTCAACCAATTGAGCAACTAAGATTACCCTTGGCTCTAGACCTAATTTTGGTTTTTCACCTATTAAAGAAATTGCAAGTCCAAACTGTTTTCTCATTTGCAAAAATAGGAATATAACCAGAAAAGCCACATCACTATACATTAGCACCGTAGTCGAAGCAAATTTCAGCTGCATACTGATTTACAGAAGAAACTACAAAAAAACCCAGCTTTCTTCAATGATTGGAAGGCGTATATTGGGATAAATGATAAATCTTTAAGGAACTACAAAAAAACCCAGCTTTCTTCAATGATTGGAAGGTGTATATTGGGATAAATCTTTTACCAAGTATCAAATACACGAAACAAGTTCTAACATTCAACTTGCCAATCTGATCTACAGGGTTCTGACTGAAAATAAGTGAAATTTCAATGAAGAAAAATAGAGAGCATCTACTTAACCACAAAACAGTAACAAACAAAAGGCAAGAAAAAGGAACAAACAGTTGGAAGGGAAATGCTGGATGCACATCAACGATTATACTGGGAGAAGTTAGGAACTCTTCTTCCTTTCCGAACCGGCTCCTCCCAAATATGAACAAGTTGCAAATCAAGCATGAGTTTGCTTAGAATTCCATAGAGTTTCACTCAGATGAATGGTTTTTCAATTTGTTCAACCATGATTCAAGAAAGGTTCTCAGCAGTTTTGATCAAACACAGAAAGTTTGCAACTTAACCTCATAAAGCTAATTTTTTTAAATGTAATTGAATTAGTTGTATCTACCCTCTCACTGAATCTGCAATCTTCTAAATTTTCGTTTTTTACCATTTGAACAGAACAGAATATAATATAGCAGCAACTATTGAAACATCAAACGAAAAAGACATCAAAATATTCAAAGTAACTGCAAGATACCTGATCTTTTTCAAAGAATAAGGTAGCTAAATCTTGAATTTGTTCCTTGCTGACATTGAAACGTTCAAGAAGAAAATAAGATTTATCTTCATTTAGTTCTGAAGCCTCCTTCTCCCAACTATAAACATCACCATTTAGGCTAATGACCAACCAAAAAAATCCAATTCCAAAGAAAATGAGCCATAAAAACAAAAGCTTCCTATGCCATTTCCACCCACAATTTGGTCCTGGCAAAGACTCTCTGGCCTTCTTCAGCCTAAAACTTGAAGAGAAGCTCCCATTCATGCCCAACAATTTGCAATTTAAGGACATCTTTAATAGAATCCACCTACATATCTTCAAAAAATGCCTTGAAAACTTAAGAGCAAACCCACTCAGAGCAGAAAAGCTCATTAAAAGTCAATAATTGACCTGAATTTCAGCAATTCTCAAGCAAACACATCTCATAATTCCAACAGAAAGCTGAAATTGATTAATTTCAAGATTCTGCTATAAAGCCTACCTCTACAATATCCAAATCAAACCCTTTTGTGGAAACCCCAAGAAGGGGCAGACAGAAAAGCAGATTCTTGAACAAAAAAAGGCTCCAATTACTCACTGCAGCTGAGTAAACTATCCCTGGTCCCTTAATCTTTGCTATTTCTTGCTCCTAGCAACTAAAGATTGGATTTTCACTCACTCAGAAGCAATAAAAAACCCAGCTTACTTGTTATAAAGAACACTGAAAAAGTACAATCATGCCAAGACAACAAGTGGTTAAAAAAAAAAGACCATATGTTAGCTGTAATGGAATCACTGAATGGAACAGAAAAAGAGAAGCTGTTTTCTTTTTCTTTTCCTATATCCAGTTTTTCCCTCTGTATACTTTCTATATCCAGGTCCTATTTCACCCACCAGTACAACAGCAACCAAACAGAAAATCAAGAAAGAAGCATCAAGATCAAAACTTTATCCCACAAAATCTCATCATGGATAGAAATGAGGTGAATCCCAGTTGGTTTCACTGCAAAACCAACTGGAATAAATGATCAGAATGTGGGATAAAAAGAAGTACCTTTCTTTCCTTTTCTGAAACACCTCTCTCTCCTCTCTCTCTCTCTCTCTCTCTCTCTCTCTTGAGTTTTTTGGTGTTGAGCATATGATGTTGAGGCTGGGGTACATCATTATCTCATCATCCAAGTGGGGAAGGTTGAGGAGAGAAAAAAAATCATACAAAAGTAAAAATAATTCAAACTCATACCATATTTTTTTATCATTTGCAATAAATTTAATCATAAAAATTAGATAAAATGTAAAACTACCTCCTAAATTATGATTAAAATTTCACATATAGACATTAATTAAATTGACGTTCTATTATTTCTAGATTATTTTATTATTATTTTGTATACTTTTGTGTTAGTGGCACACTCCATAATTTCACGCAATTAAGACACGTGAAAGATATTTGAAATCCCGCGTACGTCAAAAAAATACACAAAATTACAAAAGAAAATATATTTAAAATAATAAATCTTTAATTTAATTAAGATATATCTCTGAAATTTCAATTCTTTCCCCGAAAATTATGCATTTCTCGAATGTTTACACTTCCACAATATGCAAATTTTTGTTACCATATTTCTTTTCTTGTCTATATAGTAAAAAAAAAGAAGATAATTTTCTTTGCTTTTTAAGATAGCTTCATTCCTTCACTGTCCCTTTTCAGTTTCAATATAATGTAATTGTAAAAACTTTTAAAAAAAAATCATTCGATGTCCGGTACTAATATTGAATTCTTACTAATTCAAAATCATCTCACATAGGTCTATATAGGAAAAGTAATAAAAAAAATTCTAATTTATATTACATGTTTATTTTTAAATTGATATTCTTCCTTATTTGTCAGAATTTAAAGACCCTATCACATTTATTTTATATTTGCCCTCACTTATTTGATAAAAACTCTTTTAAAATTTATTTTTTTAAGAATACTTTTAAATCATTATTAATATTATTATATTTTAAAATTTTAATATCTAATCAAATAATATCACATAAATCAAAAGAACAAAATATAAATATATGGCTAGGCATAATAGATATATAGAATGGGAGAGGAGAAAAAGAAAGCAAAAAAGAAAGAAAAAGGATGGTTGTGGGAAGAGCTAGCCAGTTGTATTTGTTCATTTCACATGGAGAAAAGAACAAAAATAAATTAAAATTTAAAATAAATTTATTTTTTTAAAATAAAAAAAAAAAGCATCTATGCTTTTGATAATACGGCGTACGAACTACAAAAGATCGGCGATTAATCGGCGTGAAAAAAAATAAAAATAAAGCAAGGGCTAGGTACTAAAATGCGCCGGCTACTTGAGATGCTTATCCTACACTTTATTCTTGGAAGATAATTGATGATGTGGGCATCCCAGTAGGCTGGCTAATGCACCTCATCTCTCCAACCCCACTTCTCCCTAATAATAACCATAATGTGTTTTAAATTATTAAAAAAAAAAAATTAAAAGGGGAATAATATTATTTAATAATAATAATAAATGAATTGGTATGTTGAATAGTGTTAGATAAAACTAATCACTTTTAATATTAAAAAGGCATGATTAGTTTGACCATCATTATATGATTCCTTGTGATTCTAAACAACTATTGTGTGCTTAATAAATACATATAGGTGAGTTTGCATTATATGTAAAATCCTTGAATGAGTCAATTGTAGTAGAAAGTGTTAGTGAATTATTTATCAAAATAAAATAAAATTAAGCTAGTTGATGAATGTATGTAAATTATTAATACCTTTTCATTAAAAAAAGCATTTTGAACATGAAGAAAGAAGTTGATAGCAACTAATCAACATGATTTATGATTGTGGTGTTTTGGTGAAACTGATTCACTTTAATCAAATATTGTGGGTTTCAGTTTCATACACGGAGAAAAATAATTTCGAGCCTAGATATAAAGAAAATCTTGTTCGAAGCGTCACTTTATATGAATTTTACTGTGTGCGATTTAAATTTAATATAACCTCCAAACACTATATAAAAAAAAAATAAACTCCCATACAAATAAAGCATATAAAAAGGGAGAGGAAATATGATGTAAGAAACTTATCTAAGCTAAAATATTTCTTTTGGTCAATTACAAGTCGAAAGTGACAAGGAAATTAGAACGACCAATAAAAAATATTCAAAAGTTGTAGTAGAGTGATTAATAAAATAATTATAAATTCTGAAGATTATTATTAAGAAAATTACTAATGTAAATAAATAAAATCTCAAAATATTGATAAACTTAATATTTTCGAAAATTAGAGTCGCTATTTGTGAAAGTCACTAAAACAAATAAGCAATGGCTTTAGGCTCTAAAAATTAAAGCCTCCAAAGTCAAAAGTTATTCATATTTTTTTTATAAAATTTAAATTAGAATTCAACTGCTTAATCTTTGAATGATTCTTGAATCATATTAGTCATTAAGCTATAATTCATTATTTATGAAATTGTATGTGTAAGGAGAAATTGTACCCAGTAGACTTTAATTGCCACACATTTATAACCCAATTAAGTAATTATTTTTAAAATATTATATTTTTAAAACATATTATTTACCTTTGTTGGAAAAAAAATTCAAAACTAAAATTGATAAAATTTCACATTATGAAAATGGTCAAATAAAATTTAAACAAATTAGCAAAATATCAATTAATAAATTTGATTACAAAAAGATAACTACAACCAATTAACACTTATAAAGTTGTTTATAAAAGTCAAGTTTCAAATAAATTAGAAAATGTATCTTTTAGAAAGAAAAAAATTATTAAAATATTTAAGGTTTTGTTTTATAAAGTCTCTTGTTGTTGAGTCGTACATACTTTCAGAAGCGTCATGTTAATAAATAGAAGGTTGTAATTTCAAGACCTGCATGGATCAAACCTTAATTGGTTTTGATCTATGAAAAATATTCTATCTGCTTTTATAAAGATAAAAATAAAATTACGTACATGTTATTTTTTTAAACTCTTACTCGTAAAATGATATTGAACATATAATAATTGTTATATATGAAAAGGAAAACCACTACTTATGTTTCTTCCTTTATTTTAATTATATTTTCAGTGAGACAGAAAGATAATGAAGCAAGTAAGTCTATTAAGTATTAGTCAAATCATGTTAATATGTTACCAAACAAAACTATAAATATGGAGCAATATCTTTTTTTTTCTTTTAAAAGGAAAATGACAAAAGGTGATGGGATTAATATTTATGATGGAACATCCTAATATCATGACATATTTGGGTGGCAATTGGTGTAGTTTTTTGTTTTTTTCTATCTAATAATGTTCCATAATTATGATTATATAAAGTGTGTATAATATGGTTGTTATATTATAAAGAATTATAAGCAAGTTTAATTACAAAATGAATAAATTAGAAAATTATACATTTTGAATCAGAGTTGTCTTAAGAGGTATAAGGTCTTTTCACTCTTTTCAAATGCGAATAATATAATTTTTTTATAATTAAGAAGTGTTTCTTCCTTCTATAAATTTTATATTATAAAAGTTTAAATTTAAACGATGATTTGATGGATTAACGACTCCACACAAGTCAAAAAAGTACTATGCAAATTATTCCACTTGAATTAAAAAAATTGTTACCAACTTATATTAGGGATTGTTAAGGACTAATGGGATGTCATTAGGCAACAACCTTAAATAATTAAAATTATTTGGCCGGGTTTAAAATATCAGTCCACTTCACCTAGTAAGTGAAATGTTTAATTAATAAAGCCAAAATAATTATTAAGGACGTACGGAATTAAGGATTTATCGTTCATCTAAATTCATTAGCTTTGATTAGGATCAATATATATAATCAATACAAATAATATAATAATGTTTGACTTCGATAAATCAAATGAATTACGATAGTCATTACTAAAAAAATCACATTATTCCAACGGATATATTGAATCGGTGAGACTTCCATAAAGAACTTAGTAGGTTTCTCGATTTTTCAATGAAATGATCTGTTTTATACTATGTGTTTTTCTAATGAGTTGATTCGATAGAAATGAAAAGCAAAATCGTATTTTATAACACAAATTTTTTATTAATTCGCGAGGAAAAAAAACACATGCTAAATCGTAAAAATTTCATATTTTAACTCATAATATTCAAATCATGATCGATTTTTAAATATGAGTAGTATTATATTCTTAGGTAAACATGTTATGTTATGTTAATTTTTCTCAACTTGCCAACTCTAAATAGACCACCAACTAAAGGTCACCCCCTCAAGTAACTCTTAATTTAGAAGGTGCCAAATGAAGGATTAAATTACCAAAGTCATAATGCACATCATTAATTCTATTGTTAATCATGATATTTGAGTCAGCTTTCGTATTCCACGACTAATTTTACATAACACATGTCACATTTCACTAACAATAAATATCAGATAAATTTGTCCACCAAAATAAATACAGAACATAAAAAATTACCTGATATTTTTTATCTTTACTAAATTTTGAACCCCATACTATAATTTACACCCTTAATCATGTATAAACATTATATAATTGTCAACATTGGTGAAAGAAGAGGATTTTTGTTGATAGTTGCTCACTCAAGGCTTCTAGTATGGGTCCCATTTTGTAACAATTTGATTGGAAGATATACTTCATTGTTACTTTAGTATAAAGTGGTGAAGTGGTGCTAATACATTTGTTTATCCTTTAGGTTGCTTTGCCAATCAATTTTATTAATATATAGTATTCCTCTATGTTTCTCATCAATGGGGCCATGTAGGGCTAATATTCCCTTTAGGCCCAAATTCATTTACAAGATGTTTGTTCTACTTAATTTGACCTACCATTATAGTTGCTCTTCCAATAAAGATTGAGACCTTAATTTTTATTATTTTAATTTTTGTAAAAAGAAGATATGGTTCTACTATACCTTTCAATCTACTTAACTTAGCACCCAAAATATATAATAGTAATTATTCTTCTATACTACTAACCTATTTTACTCCCTTGATATCTATAGCTTTATAATTTATAACTATTGACTTTAATTTTTATTTTATTTTATCTATGCACTACTGAAAACCCACTATTTTCACATTGAAATTTTCTCTTCAAAAATATTTAGTCATTATTTCTAGACATATTTAGTTGAAACGGTAAGAGAAAAAAAATGTTTTATACGAAAATATTAGAGTTTTTTATTGCATATATTTTCTTATATGAACTGATTTGATGAGAAAGGGTTTAAAAAATCATATTTTATGAGTAAGATTTTATTCCATTATTCCTTATCGATTCACGATAAGAAAAACTTTTGTTTCTAGTAATAATGTTAATTGACAGGGGAGGAAGAAGATCATCCATACATCCTTCATTGAAAAATCAAACTATATAGATGAGTTTATTATTATTATTATTTTATGTATATATTTAGATGATGAATCTTCTTGATGAAAGATTAGTTTGTATCGCCGTATACTTAGCTTTTGATCATGTGAAGTATGTATTTTTTTGTTTCTATTAATATTTTTCAACTCTTTTAATTTGTATATAATTAGAAGTTTAGCGTATAAGAATTGGTGAACATTGTTTCTATTTAAAATTTTAATGACTTTTTTTGTGAAATTATTGGTTTTGGTTAAAGAGTACTAATCACTGATTAATTAGAGACCCTACCATATTAAGGATTTTAATTATTTTTTTGGTATTGATTCCAACCAATCATAAAGCCCACTAGTATATAGTTATAGAAAAAGTTACTAAAGCTTGTATTCTTATCAACATTATTATTATTATTATTGTTGTTATTATTATTATTATTATTATTATTATTATTGCTATAATAAGTAGTATTAATTATTATACTAATGGATTATTCTGCAAGTAATTAATCTTTGTTTCTTTTTCTCTTTCTAATCTTTACTTATTTGGCATATGCTTTGTTGAATACCTTATTCATCTGCTGTTATAATTTCCAATCCAAATGGAGTATCAATAAACAAGTCAAAATTAATCTAAGAAGTTTGGATGTAATTAATTTGTCAATAAGTAGTTAGATTAAACACAATTATATTCGTAAAAATCTTTCGATGTATAGTACTCTCATCCTTTCGTATTAAGTTAATTATTGAGACATTTTCTATTTTTTACAAATTAACTAAATTGTTCAGCTTTCAAGAATACTTTTAGAGTATTCTTTCAATTTTATCTTTCATTAGTTAGTATTGAAATTAATGATTAATTAATATTTAATTATTTTAATTATAAGTTTGATAATTATTAATAACGGAAAATATAAAAAACTAAGTTCAATTTATGTCTTAATCTACTTTTCTTAAAGGCTGTGAAACACCTCAAAAATTAACATAATATGAAATGGAGAGAGTAATGTATAGTAATGTGCTAACTCTAATACATTATTCAGTTGCTTGATTATTTCAAAATCGTTTTACACGTCTCTTAAAAAAATAATTAACATGTATAAATATTTTAGCATAATAAACATATTATTTGATGTATTATAATTTTAGTCGTGGAAAATAATTTGATGAAAAACAACTAATGTGGAGGTTAAAAAGAAAAATATATATAATTATCATTTCTTGATATGTTTAATTTGCAGAAAAATGCTTTAAGAAAATAATAATAATATACTAAAAATATTTGTTCAAAATAGATAATTTTTTACTTAAATAATAAAGACTTAAATAATAAAGGGGATCAACAATAAAGTTTTAATTCTTATTTAAATAAATAATTTTTTACATAATTAAGAAATCATATTACTTGACACTACTTATTTAAGGTTAATTTAGTAAAAATGCATCTTGCATTTTGAAAATGTGTTCAAACTAAATATACCATATGAGTAATTTTCACATTAAAAAACTATATAAAAAAAGGTTAATTATTAAAGTTTTTTTGATATAACATTAAAGTTGCAACATAAATAACAAAGTTTCCCAAAGGATTTATGACTCAACTTCATCCATCCTTCGGAAGTATATAACTATAAATAATATTTTTTTAATATTGCCTCTGTCCCTATTTACTCATCTATATTATTTTTTATATCTGTCCTTATTTACTTGTCAATTTTAACAAATCAAGAAATGATAATAATTTTTTCTTAATATGCCCTTATTTAATTCTAGAAAATTTCTAGTAAAACTAAATTATAATGCATACCTTTTGAACCAGAAAATACATTTATTATACTTGGGTATTGCATAATCTTTTAAGATAAAAGTAAAATTATAACTAACATATGATAATAATTTGTGTCTTAATATGTGTGTCACTTCTAAAGTGAACAATTAAATAATCACAGGGAGTATTGAAATTCATTATTTGAGTCCATATAAAGATTTGACATGAAGAAAATATCAATGGAAAGTTTACTTACACCATAATATATAATAATCCAAAATAAATAACATCCACTCAATGTTGACATTTCTATTTTTTAATTTTTTTTTTTTTGCTTTTTCCCATAAAGAAAAAAGAAAAGAAAAATCATAAAAAGACAAGCCTACCCTAGAGCCACCAAAAATAACGAAAACGGAAATACCAAAAGTACCCCTATTCTCTCTGGGGTCCACACACAAAATCCAAATCGTAAGTCGTAAATCATCGGTCCCTGCGATTTATTATTACCCTTTGAGATCTCCTCGATAAACGTGTAAACCCAAAAAAGGGTCCCATGACAGCTATATCTGACAAATCATCTTTTGTTTTCATATAAAACTAAAAAAAATAAAAAGATTACTGCTGGAAGCATTGGGAGAACGACACGTCAACATCGTCATGAGAAGTAGGCCCCATAGAAGAGTAACATGATTTTTTGTTTTTACATAAGATAAAATCTCACTAAATTAATAGTATGAAATAAAGATATTTCCGTAAGACAATTCTTCTGTAAATGTAATGTCTTATTAGTATCTCAAATCAATATTTATTTGTAACTTTTATTCAAAAGTTTTAATGTCTCTTTAAATTGAATAAAAATGTTTCGATGGTGTATTGTTTTTTCGAATGGCATGAAAAATAAGTATTTTCTTGTGATTATGGTTTCAAAGATATTTTATCGTCTTTAATTTTATCATCAAGATTTTTTTTTTTGATGGTATGTATACTTTCTTCTAAGCTTTGGAGTTCCGAATTTGAATCATTTTCATCCAGGTATTCCAACAAGCTATCGATGTTCATTTTATTATGATAATTTATATATTATTTTTTGATGATAAGGGAAATTCGCAATCGTTATTCTTTGGGTGCGCATAGGATAAACCTCCCGCTTCAATGCAATAGCTCGCAAACCACATAAGAGAGGTAACCTGCACCATGCCTGGTGCGACGAACTTGACCTAGAAGGCAAACCCCTAGTGTTTGCTGGCAAGGAATTCGAACTTGAGACCTCCAACATGGAAGTCCCAAGCTCAAATCACTGAGTCACTCTCGAAGGATAATTAATACATAAAATAAGATACAATGATATATTGTAATCAAAATTAACCTTTATTAATTCTCAAAAATATTCTTTAAATTAATACATATTCTTTATCAATTAAATAATATTTCATAATTTTGACAATATAAATTTATTATAATTATACTACCTTGGCTGATAAAGAGAGTGTAGCTGTGCGAGCAATATATGTTTGTCGTCGTAGGTTTAGATTTACGAAAATGCCCATCTTTTGTTTCTTCACATAGTTGACTTTTTTTCCTATTTTTCTAATTGTCATATGTTTTGTTTATTGAGATTTACACCACATTAATTTTGCTACTACATTTTAAACTATAGTTTTATTAATCATATTTAAGATATATTTGAATATGTGATACAAGTGTATATTCAGATTAAATATATTTGACTCATTTATAAAAAAAAAAAAAGAATTTTTTTTTGTGTATGTTGTCAAGCATTCATTATGCTAATAAAATTAATCACTCAAAATATACTATTTTCTTTAATTAAACATATTAATCTCAATAAATTGTAAAATCTTATGCATGTTTTGATTAAAGTTGAGGTTTATAATTTAATTAGGAAGACACGTATCAGGTGTAATTGATTTATTTATATAATGAATAATGTCAGTGAATATGCATTTTTTTTTTCAAATTATCGGTCGAAAGCGTACATCTAATAATTTTTTTTTTATTATGGTGACTCTAGTGCTCAATTTAAAGATGGTCATGATCCGAGTATCTAAATTAAAATTTATATTATTGTTATGTTTCTTTAATAAGATTTAATAAAGCAGAATATGTATTTAAATATGGGAAACTTACATAAATGTGTTATAATAAAAAAAATATGTATCATTTATAGTAATGAACATTTTTTTATGACTTGATCACTTTAATTCATTTATAATACAAGTTTAATACATATTATAAAGAACAATTTATTATTCACATATAATACAAGTTTTAATGATGATAACACATTTAACACACATTTTAATACACTTATAATACAATGTAACTATAGTTTTTACCAAATAAACACAATATATTTCAAAAACAATTATAATGCAAATATATTGAATAAATAATTCACTTTTAATATATATTACAAATTTATCACAATATTGCTATAAATGATAATAAACAAAATATATCGCTAAAATCAGTAATTATTTTTTAAAATGTATTAATTCATGTAATTTTTCCTTTAAATATCACTGTTAAACTAATTACGCGAGCCCGTGCTTGATGATGTGGAGCATCGAAAGAGGCATCATAATTATAAATAAGGGTTGAGAAGGTTAAGAGTGATATTTGTAAAATACGTAAAGATAAGAAGATCAGATTAGACGAGATATTGATGAAAATTTTGAAAGAGCACATGTAGGATACTGATTGAATAAATTATTACATATCATTTTTCAAGACGACAAACATGTCTGAAGAATGGAGATGTTATATAACAATTCCATTATATAAGAATAAAGGAGATATCATAATTACAACAATTATATAGGATATCAAGTTGCTAAATCTCACACAATGAAATGATTTAGGATATGGTGGTGCATATAAGGGTAAATATGGTGGTGCACCGAGAATCATCCCTCAGGCTATTTTTGTTTGCTTTGAATATGAATGTATAGATGCGACATATTCAAGATTAGAGTGTTATGGTATATGTTATTTACGAATAATATAATTTTAACTTTTGATCAAAAAAACTTGCAATAAAGTAAACGACAAGACATATCTTGAAATCTAAATAATTCAAATTGAGTACCAAAATATTTTATTTAGAATGCCAATATGACTCATACGCTTTCAAACTAAAATTTCAAATCTAATTCACTCACATGTTTAAGAAGATGAAATATTTATTTATTTATTATTATTAATATTATTATTTTACTTTTCACTTTCTTGGTTGGTTTTTGTTGTTGTGGCTAGGAGATTCATAATTTGATTCGAAAAGTTTGTTGTCACTTTCTTAGAAATAGTATGAAATTGAATTTGTGGATAATGTTTTGCCTTCAACTATATATTGACAAGGAGAGATTAATTAAATAAAAATAAAAAATAACATATTTTTTTTTTTTATAACGCGTTTGATGTAAATGTAGATATATAATTAGTTCATGAGATGTTATGTGATATTTTGATTTCATTGAACAACCATTCAAATCATTGAATTTGACTTCTCTCTCCATTACTTCCAAAATCTAACTTAAAATTTTAATTTATTCATGACAATGTACTTTTTATATATTTTATTATTTAACTTGAAGTTTTATTCTTAAATAATGTAGAGGTTTTTTTAATTCGTTTTAATTTGATGTTTTATATACTAGATTTGTTACCTATATTTATGATTGATTTTAACTTTGAAATTTTATTCTCAAATAATATACAGTTTTTTTCAAATTCGTTCTAATTTAACATATTATAGAGTAGGTTTGCTACCTATATTTTATAATGTCAATATTAAAAAAGAAAAAACTTTAATGTTTGCCAGAAACAAGTTGAATAAAGTATTCATGTTACTGTTTATTCAAAAGGACTAATATTAACTCCATATTGATGAAGTAAATACAAATTCAGTTCTCGGGTTCAAATCTTTTTGTTCAAATCTTTTTCATAAGAAATTATCTTTATTAAAAAATATTTTATCTTTCAGTATAAAATTTTTAGCATAAATTTTAATTTTAATTAAACTTTAATATGAATAACAAACATTAAATAAAAACTAATTCCATTTTTTTTCTTCTCATACTAAGTACTTTGTAATAAATATTTATTAGTAGGGGCATGTACAAAATGACAAGTTCAATAATGGGGGAGAAGAAACTTAAAATTATATACTATATACTATATTCCTACCCTATTATAAGGAATGTTATTAATTGTGAGTTATGACCTTTCTTATTTGTAGTGTGGATTCACTAAAGCTATAAGAGGTACACTGTCATAAATAAATTAAATTACCGACAATATAAATCCATCTATCTTTTAAATGCAAAAATATTTCAACAAAAAAAATTGTTAAAATATAACTATTGTTAATGGAGAAAGGATATTTTTAGCGCTAATTAAATTGAATATTTAAAATTATAAAAAAAGTTTTTATGTACTTTATCTTTTATGAATTTTTTTAAAAGAAGATAAATATTTTTGTTGAAAATATTTATTCACACATCTTTGATTTAAAAAGAGAATAAAAGTATTTTGAAATATGTATATTTTGAAAATCAAGTTACTTAATAAAACCGACAATTTGGTAAAATAATTTTTATCTTTCGAAATTCTTAAATATAATGATATTAATTTTATTTTTAATAATATTTAAACCTCTTATATCATGAAAATCCTACCCAAATAGAACTTCATCTAACTAAATAAATTTAAAATAATTTTAAAGCTGGGGAATAAACAAATAATTTGTATGTAATAAAAATTTAGACGTTTGTCTTCTTTTCTAAAATGTATAAATAAAAATAAATATGTAAGAATTGTATTTATTATTTTAATAAAGGAAAATGGCGTGATGTATTGATATTTAAAGCTGATATATGTCTATTTATGAAATGACTCATATATACCTCTATTCTTATACAAACGATTAATATATACCCTTTTTTCTTCAGCAAAAGTAAAAAATTAATTTTAATTTAATTTTTTAAATTATTAATTTTTAAAATTATTTTCTTAAAATATATATATATATATATATATATATATATATATATATATATATATATATATATATATATAATCAATATGAGGTACATTTGATCCTCCTCATACATATTTCTTTTACTTTTTTTTAGGTTAATTTAAATTTATTATTTCAATGATCAAATTTATTTATGTTTCACTAATTCTTTTGTAAAATTTATCATAGTTGCTCAATTTTTTATAACATAGCCGTCAAAAAATTAGTTTTGATTTTTTTTTACACTACATAATGAAAGAAAAAAAGGAATAAAAAACTCAAATAATGATAATAAAAAAAAGTCAAAAAATAATTTATATATGAAAAAAATTAAAATACACCTTAAATTTTGTTAATTTAAAGTAAAAAATTTAAAACTAATTTTTCACTTCCTTAAAAATAAAAACTATATGTGAGTTCCTTCTATAATGGTAGAAATTATACGTAAGTGACTTATATAACAATAAAGATATATATAAGTCACTTTCATAACACGTATCATATAACCGTAGAATATATACGAGGTGTATTCAAAATTGTATCATATTGTGACACCCTTAATATATATCTTGACAAATGCTAAAGTTTTGAGTTGACACTCATACAAAGAACAATATAATGCTTGAAGGACGTGGATGAATTTCTAATTGGCCCATCACCTAATTTTTTGTACTATAATAATTATTAGCCATTACAAGTTGGTTTTTAAATATTTCTAACTTGTTTTAAAGGAGAATAACAAATTAATGTGATTAGATTAGGCGATTCAAAATCAAATCAAAATTGATAATTTGATTCAAGAAAAACCGTTACTCTATTAATTTATTGGTTTAATAATGATAACGAAGTCCAAAAGAACGAGAATAAAAGACCTTAATCTTAAAATGTTAATTCAATTTGATGGAACTCGATTTTCAATCGCAAAATCACTTAGATAATTTCTAACATATCTTAATAGATTTGGTTTGTCACATTTTTTAGTTTTAATGATTTTTTTGTGAAACATTAACTGTTAAATCGATAATGAAATCGTTAATGATCAATAATTGATAATCGATTAATTAACTGATATTTTAATAGTTCTTTAATAGTTTAGCATATCTATAAATTGATAATTTTTAAAATCAAACCGACTCAACCGGCACACAACCTTAGACCAAATAGCTTAAGAGGCAAGTTAACTCATATATAAATCTATAATATATAATTGTGTCTTTTAATTCGACTTCATGTTACATCGATGTCCAACAACTTTGAGTAGGCACAAATAGTCACTTCACTTATATAAAATTGAACAAGTAGATACACACGTTCTACATGACAGTATGATGCTACATAAGACATAAAATTGTCATGTAAGACGCCACATAGGATAAATGTGTCTAATTATTTAATTTTATACAAGTTTAAATGTGTATTTGTGCACACCCAAAATTAAAAGACATAGATATCAGTTGAATCAAGCTAAATGACACATTTATCGATTATGCCTTAATTCTCTTAGCCGCTTTAATTTTTTTTACTTTTGGTTAAAGCTATAATTAAGTTTAGATCAAAATAGTAGTCTTAACATTGAATTTTCAAATAATTAGTGGAGTAGTAAATTGTTTACCTAATAGAGTCAATGTAGCATATAAAAGAACTAGAAGTAATTATTTAATTAGTAAATAAGAAGAAAAATTAGTGTTCCCAAATGATTGATTTATGGTTAAAAACATGAATCATCTTATAAGACTAATGACATAAGTGTTAATGCGGGATTAGGTCATTAGATGGGCCCAAGTGTAGGTAGATAATTAACAAAACAACTAAAGATTAAAGGTGACAACCTGTTAATTGGAAAAATTAATCATTTGATTAGAGAGACAAAATAGCTTCAAAGTTTAATTTAATTTGCCTGCCTGGATTTTAGAATATTCTTTTGCATGTGATATTTTGAGTCAAATTCTGTAGCCTTATTTTGACATTTATATATTATTGGAGAGATAATACACAAAACTAAATTCATTGTTAATTAATTAGACACGTAATTAATAATTCAAATAAGTGGATTTGACCACCTTTTAAGTGAATTTATTATTTTCAGCTTTATTACTATTAAAAGAATATTTATTTATCTTTTATTAACAAATTAAAATTCAAAATAACCTCTATTTTTTTATAGCCTTGTATTGAAAATGACGAGCAACTCAATGATCTTATTTATATCATTTCTCTTGACGTGATATAAAAAATAATTTTTAAGAATCACTTAAAATCGTATCGTATCTTATATACTGAAATTGTTCGAGAGATATAATTCAAACTTCATAAAAATATATATTTATGATATTCGAAAAAATATATGTTCCTTGAATCTGCTTGTAAAGACAAGCTTTCTAGATAAGCATATGTTCTACCAGAAAAATAAACCCAAAATCTTATTATTATTTTTTTGTGTTAAAATTACATAAATAAAGAGAATAATTTTAGGTTAATTTTCTGTGTATTGCTCTTGTGAAAATACTATTACATTTATACAGGTAAGATGGAAAGAAATACGGAACCAGATAAGGAAAAATGGCTGTACAGAATATATTCCTAACATAATTAGTCTATTTTGTTCCTATAATTATTTTGCTAAATATGGATATTTTCTACACTCCCCCTCAAGTTGGGCACTCGGATTTCCAATGCTCAACTTGCGCAAGACATTGCTGAAAGCTTCAGTACTAACAGCCTTGGTTAGGATGTCTGCCAATTGATCTTTTGATCGAACAAATGGAACTTTGATAACCTTGTCTTCTAACTTGTCTTTGATGAAGTGTCGATCAACCTCAACATGTTTTGTTCTGTCATGTTGAACAGGGTTTCCAGAAATACTTATTGCTGCTTTGTTGTCGCAAAATAACTTGCAGGCTGTTTTCTGAGGAAAACCGAGTTCATTTAGCAGTTTCCTAATCCATAGGATTTCAGTTATTCCTTTCACAATTCCTCTGAACTCAGCTTCCGCACTTGACAGGGCTACAACCTTTTGCTTCTTGCTTCTCCAAGGGACAAGATTCCCTCCTACCAAAGTGAAGTATCCAGAAGTGGATTTCCTTCCATCTCGGTCTCCGGCCCAATCTGCATCGGTGTAGGCAATTATATCGAGGCTATCATTTCTTCCGAAGTAGATCCCGGTGCTGCTTGTACCCTTTAGATACCTCAAAATCCTCATTACTGCTGTCATGTGATGTATTTGAGGTAGATGCATGAATCTACTCACTACCCCCACTGCATATGCAATATCTGGTCTTGTGTGGGCTAGATAGATGAGTTTCCCTACAATCTTCTGATATTGTTCTCTGTCGGTCGCCTTTGCCCCTTCTATGACCTGAAGACCATGATTTGCTACAATTGGAGTGTCAGCCGGTTTACCACCTAACATTCCAGTTTCAGTTAAAAGATCGAGAATATACTTTCGTTGGTGAATAAAAATCCCTTGCGTGGATCTTAGGACTTCTATACCAAGAAAGTACTTTAAGTTTCCTAGATCTTTCATCTCAAATTCCTGAAACAACTTCCCCTTTAAGGTAACAATTTCTTCCTCATCATCTCCGGTGATGATCATATCATCTACATATATAATTAGACAGGTGATTTTCTGATTTGCCCTTTTTATGAATAAAGTATGATCAGAATTACTCTGTCTGTACCCAAATTTCTTCATAGCCTTAGTGAACCTTCCAAACCAAGCTCTTGGAGACTGCTTTAAACCATACAGGGCTTTCTTCAACTTACATCCTTCTCCATCTTTAAAGTCATGAGAATATCCTGGAGGGGGTTCCATATAGACTTCTTCTTCAATGCTTCCATGGAGGAAGGCATTTTTAACATCGAACTGATACAAGGGCCAATCTTTGTTTGCTGCTACAGAGAACAATACTCGTATTGTGTCTATCTTGGCTACTGGGGAAAAGGTCTCTGAATAGTCGATCCCAAAAGTCTGAGTGTAACCCTTGGCCACCAATCTTGCCTTGTACCTTTCAATAGTTCCATCTGCCCGGTGCTTAATGGAGAATACCCATCTACATCCCACCTTCTTCTTCCCTTTGGGTAGAATACACTTTTCCCATGTTTGATTTTTTTCCAAGGCAACATATTCATTTTCCATGGCTTGTCTCCACTTCTCATCTTCAAAAGCTTCTTCCACGGTTCTGGGAATGTTTGTTGAGTATAGGGAGGTAATGAAGGCAACAGCTGTGTTGGACAAGTTTTCATTGCTGATTCTTTCTATGGGGTATCTGGACCGTTGATCTTCATATTCCGGGTCATACCTTTTTGGAGGAACACCTCTCGTGCTTCTGGGAGGAAGCTCATATCTGTTTTGACAATTATCACTAGGCACAGAGTCAGTAGGTACAGTACATGATTCAGAGTTTACCTCAACTGATGTTGACTCAGGGTGCTCAGTGGTTGTCATTGGAGTGGATTGAAGAGAAGGAGCTGATACAGATGTTTCAGAGTTGACGTCGGTGGTATTGCTTACTTGTGTTGGAGGGTCATGGTCCATCATTTCTGGATATATTAACCAGCTAAGGTCATCATTCGTAGTCTCCCCCTGAGGACCAGGCTGGGTATAGTAATAGGAGTGTTCAAAAAACTCGCAGTCAAGACTGGTGTAGATTTTGTTTTGAATGGGATCATAGCATCGGTACCCTTTTTGAGTAACCCCATACCCAATAAAAACACATTTAATGGCTCGTGGTTCAAGTTTATTTCTGATTCTTTTTGGGAGATGAACATAGACAACACATCCGAACACCCGTGGAGGTAGAGAATGATAGGAAGGGATGGACACATGGGAGGAAAGAGTGTCAAGAGGAGTTTGGTATGCAAGAGGTTTGGTAGGTAGTCGGTTGGTTAGATATGTGGCTGTGGCAATGGCTTCTGGCTAAAAATGGACAGGGACATGGGATTCTAACATAATGGCTCTAGTAATCTCAAGAAGGGTTCGGTTTTTCCGTTCAGCTATCCCGTTTTGTTGGGGAGTATCCGGACAGGTAGTCTGGTGAATAAGGCCATGATCAGAAATAAATTGTTTCATATCTAAGTTTATGTATTCTCCTCCGTTATCAGATCGAAGAATTTGAGGTTGGGCAGCAAATTGGGTACAGATCATGTTGTAGAAATTTATAAACACATCATATACTTCAGATTTATTTTTTAGAAAATAAACCCAACTCATACGGGTGCAATCATCCACAAACAAAACAAAATAGGAATATTTATAAAAGGCAAATTCAGGTGCAGGACCCCAGACATCAGAATGAATTAAGGTAAATGGCTCAGAAACATGAGTCGAACTGGGAGAATAAGAGTGTTTATGACTTTTTGCAAGTACACATGCTTCACAATCCAAAACAAAATCAATGTCCTTAAAAGAGGGAAATAATTGTTTAAGATAACTTAAAGACGGATGACCTAGCCTTCGGTGCCACATCCAGATCTGATATTCCGGCGACCCTTGAGCAAGCAAAGCGTTACCCTGTTGAGTCACCTCGTTCACATAGTATAGACCTCCTCGTTCAATACCACGACCAATGATCCGCCCCGTCTGAGCATCCTGTACAATACAATCAGAGGAAGTCATTAGAATTGTACAGTTTAGTTCCTTGGTTAATTGCCTAACATATAAAAGTTTGTGGGTAAGACTTGGAATTAAAAGACAATTTTTTAAATGGATTTCTGATGTAATATCTACATCTCCGGCCTGAGTAATTGGAATGAACTCCCCATTTGCAGTTTGGATCTTAGTACGGGTAGTTGATGTGGAGGAAAGAAAATCGGATGGGTTGTATGACATAGTGTCCGTGGCCCCACAGTCAAAAATCCAATTGGACTTATTGCACATGAGACCCACACTTTGATTTTTCGTGGGTTTATTGTATAATTGGGCTTCTGATTTGTGGGGCTTTTGATTAACAAGGGCTAAAGGGTCTGATTTTTTTAGGGCTTTTTGTTTTCCCTCACCCTCATTTCTAGAGGACGGCTCCTCTAGAACTTTCTCTCTTCCTCTTCCCGTCGATTCCTCTGTCTTCATCCATGGTTCACCAGAAAATTTAGTGAACCCATCCTTGCCACTCGTACCTGTTCGCCTGTCGGTGACACTGGTTGACGAAGCCTCGCTGGTACCTGTTCGCCTGTCGGTGACAATGGTTGACGAAGCCTCGCTGGTCGGTTCTCCTTCTCCGATGGCGGCGTTAGCCTTGCCGCCGGTCTTTGTTACCTTGGTGGCGGCTTTACGCTGTCTCAGGTCCTCCCACCATTCCGGGTAGCCGATGAGCTTAAAACATCCTTCCTTGGTGTGTTTGGTTCCTCCGCAGTGGCTGCATTTAAGGTGAGTTTTGTCCTCTCGCCGGAATGATGAATCTGACCGGCTAAATGAAGAATCTGACCGGCGTTGAGTGACAAGACCACTTCCGATCTCTGAGGGACCTCGTTCCAGTGATGAGTTGCCGGTCATTATACCACGACGAGCAATTTCTCGTCTGATGGTGGCATATGCGGCATCAATGGTTGGAAGGGGATCTAAATTCAGGATGTCTCGCTTTTCTTTGACAAGTGAATCATTCACACCAGCCAGAAACTGGTACAGCCTTTGTCGTTGTATAAACGAGTTGAACAGTGTGATGTTTTCTGCACATTTCATTGGGTTTGGCATTCGTCTATCGATTTCTTTCCAGAGGGTATTTAATTTGCTAAAATACACCTCTATCGTGTCTATCCCTTGTTTCATAGAGGTTGCCTTTGTGTTCAGATCATAGATCTGCAATTCATCTCTGCCGCTACTGAGTAGAGTTTCGATGCCTTTCCATAAATCTCGGGCAGTTTTGTAGTCCAAGAACTGATTCACGAGATCTCCGTCAATATTCTCGATGATCCATGAAATGACCATCGAATCTTTTTGAGCCCATTGCTGGTATTCTGGATCGTCTGGTGAAATGGGGTTGACGATGATGTGATTGAGCCTTCCCCGGCCACCAATTGCTATCTGCATCAGTTTACACCATTTGGTGTAATTGGTAAAGTTCAATTTTTCCGCGACTCGCACTGTTTGTGAAGTCCCTGGTTCGATGTTGGTTGAATTTTTGTTGAGTGTTTGAAATATTTGAAACAGTTGTTGCATATGTTCCATAGAAATAAGCTGGTTTGGATTTTCCGGTGGATTTCCCGATGGGTCTTCCATTTCGGTAGATCCCGGTAGATGATGAGTACGAAAAACCGTCGAAGATCGACCTTACGGCTCTGATACCATGTTAAAATTACATAAATAAAGAGAATAATTTTAGGTTAATTTTCTGTGTATTGCTCTTGTGAAAATACTATTACATTTATACAGGTAAGATGGAAAGAAATACGGAACCAAATAAGGAAAAATGGCTGTACAGAATATATTCCTAACATAATTAGTCTATTTTGTTCCTATAATTATTTTGCTAAATATGAATATTTTCTACATTTTGCATAGATAACTGAAAAAATATCCTACTTGCTCACATATCTATTAAATTCTTATCTAATTTTTAGCATTTATATATATACACATATAAAAAAAAAGAAAAAAAAAGGAGTTCTCATTTCCCTTTATGAGATAAATTTTTTGTATAATAATAATTAATTTATTTAATTGAAAACTGCAAAAAGTACTTTTTGTCACTTGATTTTCTTTGATTTATTGAAGAAAAAACTTGGCAAATTGAAGTGTTCATAGGTCTGTTTGGACATGATTATCACGATTTTAAATCATTTTAATTTGATGTTGAAATTTATTTAAATATAATTTTTTAAAATTATACTATTCTCCTAAATATGAAAAAAATTCAAATAATTTGTAAAAAATTATCAAAAACCTTTTAACTCTTATAATCTCACTAAACAAACAAATTATAGTTTGAGTGTAGTAATTTGAGTTGCACTATTATACATTGTTTTCTTAAACACGACAAACCACACAAGAAAAACAAGGAAACGAAAATTAATAATGATAATTGATTCCACATTTATTGTGTGACTTTTAGTCGGACCGAACGGTTTAAACTGAATTTAGTTATATCAAAAGCACTAAATTAATAAATAGATACTTAATGACGTTATATGACTTTACATAAAGTATTAAACTGGAAAACATATACTAAATATGTTATTATTGTTATTGTTGTAGTAATGTTTTTCATTGATCAATTTAAACTTATATATCAATCCAAATTTTAAATAAATCTCTATGTTAAAATGAGCTGTGTGAATAAATTAAAAATTATTAACTCAACCGGACATAATTAAATTGAAGGAGTTATGTCTCCATGACAAATTTTCTAATTTTTAGGGCCCCCTTATTAAATTGTTAAATGTCATATTCATTCAAATTTTGAAAGCTAGAAAAAAAAAAGAAGCAAATAGTTTTAACATTTATTTGTGGAATTGTCACTTTCAACCATGCACACGGTTTGGACATTTTGAAGTCACACCAACTAGTTGATCATAAATCATAATCAATGTTTTATCGAAATTTAATTTGTTCAAATAACAATAACGAGAAATGGAGATCATTAAAAATTTAAATTTTTTCACTTAGTGAATTTAGGCGATATAAATTTTTATGACTGCATTAGTTTCTTTAACTTTTATAATTTTAATCTACGGTTTATCATTTTTGTAGGTTAACAAGATTCATCTATTTGAAAGCACCTTAGAATGACATAACTTTTAAATTTAAGAATAATGTTCAAACGAAGAAAAACTCACTATAAAAACTTTATAAGTTTCTTTAGGACGACTCTACTCAAATCGAATCAACTAAGATTCATGCATACTACCCTATACTTCTCTCCAAGTGACTACTTTTATATATGTGCACAGAATTTGTTAGTTAAGTTATAGATATATATATACTCATTAGTGAAATGAATTTTTATATTATCAATTTTTTTTATTTGTTATACGAATAATATTATATATATTAAGGAGACAAAAGCCTTTTTGCATGGTGGATTGCCTTTCTTTTCGTTGTTGAATCTCTCTTTGATTAATCAATATATGATATTTCGAATCCTCATTACTAATGAAATTCAAATGATCTTTTCATGTGAAGCTATCTTTTAAATAATCACATCATAAATCAAGATTTATTTATTTTGTCAATAATGAAGTGCCCACATTTTCTAGTTTGCTAAATATTTGTCTGACGTATCACCAATATTTTATTTTTGGTCCCCTCATTCTTTTTAAAAGATAAAATATAAATTGGTCCATTTTAGGAGAATCCTAATTCTAAAATGTTGATTTTGTATAGTAGGCACCTAATACCAAACATAAAGAAACAAAAATTTCTATAGGTTTGTTCATAATAATAAATATTGAAGATCTGTTGAGTATATTATAAACTATAAATATAAATATACATGTGGGGGATTATAAAGGTACAAGTTATAACCAACTTATTCTCGAATTTAAAGTTGAATTCAATTTTTTTTTACTTTTTAGGATTAGTAAAAATATTTCAAGGAGATTTATAGGGGAGAAAATATCTTGATATGCATAAGTTTTAGAAATCTTCTTTTAAATAAAATTATATTTAATACTCAGGATTGAGAAAATTCAAAATTCAGCGTGTTATTAAATTTTTAAAAGTTAAAAAAAATTAAAGTAAAAAAAATATTTTACCTTATACTAATTTTTATTTTTTTATTTATTGAATAAAACTCAAAAGGTTAGCCCACCAAAAGCTGAAATTCACATTAGGACATGATAATCATGACTAAACTACCTTACATAATTTAGATTAACAAAAGGCTTCTTCATTGCCTCCTTAACTAATACAGGGTCGTGAAGTATTTTTTTATCCTTAATCAGATAGGTTTAAGTTTTTCTGCATATGAAGCCGTGTTTGTCAGGGAATACTTTACCTCTTTTCCTTCAATGTGAGGTTTCTCAACGCGAATTCAGATTTAGTTAGACTTTAATATGAATAACAAACACTTAATAAAAAACAAATAAAAGAAATTAGTAAAAGCTAAACATAATATAAAATAAAATATGAAAAATGAGAAATACTACATAAGCAATTGGTTGTTGAAAAAAAAAACAATTGTTAGGAGAAGGAGACAAAATGTCAAATCAAAACTAGTAGTATAATAGTGGAGAAATAAAAGCATGGAAAAACATTAAGTTTGTTTTTGTTCACCTAACAATTTTTGTTGTACCCTTCTCTCTTTACATTTCATTTTCAAAACTTGTCTCTTTGTCTTAAATCTTCTCTGACTTGACCTTAGCTTAAACAAATTTAATGACAAGTTATATCTCTTTATTTTCATGTTTTTTTCCTTTCTTTAAAACAATCTAAGCATGTGAAGTAGTAGCAATTTTCTATCAAAGACATCTTGGTCCAAGTTTTATTGTTGTTGCAATCTACTTATTCATTTGTGCAAATGATAAGCGAACGATGGAGTCAGAATGTGAAGTTTATGAAATTCAGTTATTGAGTTTAATAGTTATAATAACATGTTTAATAGAAGAGATTTAAACAGAAGTTATTGACCTCCTAATAGTAAATATTTATTAGGGTTCTGATTAATCAGACCTGACCATTGTTCCTTTGTGAACATCAGATATAATTGGAATGATACAAAGAATATACACATGATAACTCCTACGCAAAAATGAGATGTTTGAATCGAGAAACCTTTCAATTTTTTAATAGCTCGACTGATTGACAATTTGAACTTTCACTTTGTTAGTGAAGATTCAGTCCCTACCTTGTTAATCCCTTGCCCCATTTTTTTGCACAAATAAATTTTCAAAAAAAAAAAAAGACAAAGATTTCTTTTTCTTTTTGCCAAAACATTTACAAACTGCCAATATTATCATAAAGAAATAAATTCATCTTACAATTTTTTTTTTGAATTCTAGAAAACATAAAAGCAAAAGAGAATGATATTTCTTTTTTGACTGGAGGGGTAAAAAGAAACATAAGATCCTATTTTAAGAATTACATCAGCTCACTTTACAAAAGTTCAATTTGTTTAATAGAAAAAAGAAAGAAAACAAAAATCACACACACAAAAAAAACAAGGAACAGTTATTCTATTACAAAAGTTCAACTTGTATAATAGACAAAAAGAAAGAAAAAAAAATCACACACGCACAAAAAAAATAAGGCATAATTATTCTATATCATATGGCCATAATGAAATAAATATAATTTTTTTAGTTAAATTGGATGAGCATTTCATTTTGAAGTTTTAGATGATAATAGTCAAACCGACAAATCTAAAATTTGAAAATTATGGTTCCAGTTTAGAATTCTACCATATATTTTATTTGATTTATTAGGTTTGAAATTTATTTGTACTATTTACTAAATAAATATTTCACTATAAGTCTGAATCAAAAGGTAGATAAGGATATCTCAATGAGTTTGCGATATATCATGAGATTAGCTATTAATCTTCTATATGAAATAAAATAATTCTGAGACAAATTAATATTCACAAACAAACACGAAATAACATAATCACATATTTTATTCTAAAACTATTATGCTTATCCCGTCAATCAAATGACGCAAGTTAATTAAAAACCTAACGAATTCGAATGGAAGCCTTGAGTATCGATACTTTATTCTTTAAAATAAATTTGAGGTGAACCTGAATTAGTTGGATATACGGTGAATTTCGAATGCGGAATGATAAAAAAAAAAGCTTTTTTGTTTCTTTTTAATTAACTTGTAACCAATGGGATATTATGCTAATATAAGGATGTCGACAAATTGAATTCATCAGCATAAATGTAATGTAACAAGAATAATGCATTTTAGTCTTATCATATACTATTATTATATCTAATAAATATGTCTCAGACATCTGTAGCCTGTGGTAGCCCCCAACCCTATTCTCAATAATGTAGTTGGTCAGTATTATTGTCAAAAATTATATTAATGAAATAATATCTTCTATATAGTTAATGGAAAAGTAGAACATGTTAAAATTGAATTCTATCAAACTCGTAACTTAAGCTTTTGGGGGGTTGAACTAATTTGAACGCCCATTTAGGAGGTGCCAAACAGACACCGTCATTGATTTTGAGATCTTCCATGCATCGTATGTTTGGACAATACTATCCAACGATACAGTAAATAGAATTGTGTCAGAATGAGTATAATCTTATTATATGTATACGTCAAGGAAAATCATACGTATACATAGTTCAATACGAAAAATAATGGGTTTGGTTAACCTCACAGAAACTGCCCTAGATTTCATTTTCACATATAATCCTGGGAAAATTTTGCATGAATGCTAGGCTTTTTATAACTTCTGGTCAGTCTTGAGTTGATATTGTGTTGTTTCTGGCGAAAGTCAGTTGATCAAATCAACAATACAATGGTACTTTAAAAGCAAAATTAATCAATTATACAAGGTTTTAGGTAATGTATTATTTAAAGTATTAAGTTAAAATGACACAAACCATGAACAATGATCAGGCAACTTACAAAGATGTTCATTTGGCTGGTTGTCTCTGGCTTTACTGGGATTTCTACACACTCTTTAGGATCTCTTGTATTTTAGAGTAAAGTTCTTGTGAAGTGTCACCGATGTCATTGCCTTGTGATGAACGAGAACTCTGATCTTGAAGTTTAATCTTCTCGAAAAGGAATTGTTTCTCAGCTTCAGCCTCGCTAAGACGTTGCTTAAGGTAACTACTGGCATAATCTTCTTCTGATTTCCCCGATTTTGCAAGAGCAATCCTCTGCAACCTGTCAGCTTCTCGTCTTGCCTCGTCTGCCTTAAGCTGGAACATATCTGCTTCTGCTTCTTTAAGCCTAGCAATGCTCTCTAATTCATCAATTTGTAGTCTTTTCCGTTGCCTCTCCAGTTTAAGTTCTGAAACTTCTTTAGCTTTTTCCTCCAGTTCATGATCACATGTCTCGAGAGCTTGGCGAGCTTTCTTTAGCATCCTCAGTTTTTCATCAGCCACTACTCCCATTGTCTGCACTGCTTCTTGTACCACTGCAGCAATTCGGTTGCATGCCTCCTGGGGTGGAATCATCCTTTCTTTATTTCCAGCCTCAGAGCACCTTGATGAGTCCATCTCAAGCTCTTCATAAACATGCGCACATAAATTGATGATATTCAGAATAATTCAGAAACAAAGAGACGAGAAGAAATTATGTCATGCATTTTAGGTCTATTCGCGTTTCAGCATTTTAAGATCAGGTTGGGTGACAGCACGATGAGTAACTGAGAAAATAAAAAAGATGAGAGTCATAAGGGCTATCCATTCGAGAAGAATGAATTCGTCTTATCCGATGGAAAGAGAGAAACAAAAGAGGCCTCCTACATAAACCTTCTATTTATGCCCTTGCATGCAGCATTTTCCACACTTGTGAATTGTCTACATGCATGTGTTAAATCTGGTCATCTTTTCCCCCGTTTCCACCAACACTTGGCAGGAAAATATATGACAGGGAAAATGACGGAATCCCAAAAATATTCTCTCTTGTTCCTACAAATAAAGACCAAGCTGTACCTATTCAGCCTTGGAAAATGGGATGCATGTAAATCATGAAACAGGAAGTTGGATATTGTAGAAGCTCAAAGACTTGAGACTCCAACGGGGAACTAATCACTCAAAGGGACTTCGCTACTGAGGAGGGAAAAAAGGAACTGGCAGTAAAGGAGGCAGGAGAAGGTAATCCTAATGAGGTGGAAAATAGAATCTTCATACTCTTACGCAAGATGTTGATGGCGACACACATTTCTACTAGAGCAAATGTAAATCACTTATTTTGGCCTTTTTGCAGGAAAGTTTCTCACACTAATTTTTTGAAAAGAGAACCTAAGAAAGAGATAAATTGGACAGAGTGACTAGTGAGGACTGAGGACAGAGTTGCGAGGGGAATTGGAGTTTGAGATCACCACGAATAAAAAAAAAAAAAAGCGATAAGCATGAACCATAGGTGGCAAGGAGGCAGCAGTTGCTTTTTAGGGATGATATAATTCTTTTTTTAGTTCCCCCTGGAACTTCTAAAGGAATATCTTTTGAATCTACAACAGCTTAACATCTCGGTTAATCATATTTTTCAAGCCAATACACACCTACACATTAATCACCCAAATCAAGAACAAAAAGGAAAAACAAGTCACACATAAGATTGCTCTCTCCTTAACCTATTGTGAAGTGTAAAATTTTGTTTCCCTCATCTATTACACCAAAACTAGAGTTCAGTCAAGGGATGGTTGATACTGAGCAGAGATGTGGATTACTAAATACATATTCAAGGACATATCTAAATTTACAATACTGAAGCTGAAGAAAATAAGAGCAGATACTAGATGAGAAGAAACCAGACGGAAGAAGGATGCTTGAAGTCTGAAGAGGAGTCAACCACAAATCTAAAGTCAGGATATTATAAACTGTAAAAGTACATAGATTAAAAGAGAGCAAATTTAGTCATTTAATTTTAGATATTTCACAATCAAACACAAGTGTGGTCCTCATCTGCTAAACACTTTAGACTCTAAGTTGCTCGGACTCTTCAGTTTTGGTGCCGGAACCCGTGTCGACACGACATGGGTGTGGACTCCGTGTCCGACTTGGTCAACGGATTTTGGGTACTTTGACCAAAATCGATGGGGAAAGTCTGAACAACTTTAATTATCCTATAATCAATACAAAAGCTACGGTGAAATTGAAGAAAATGGAATACCTTTTGTATAGAAATTTTTATTTTACTCTTCCTTTAAATCTCCTTCCAAGATTCTGCTCAACTTCTCCACATAATATCTCATAATTTAGTTTTTTTTTATGACAAGGGAAACCTACAGTCGCTACCCATTGGGTGCGCACAAGGTAAAATCCCTCTCCAATGCAATAGCTCGCAAACCACATAGGAGAGGTACCCTGCACTAGGCAAGCCCGGTGCAACGAGCTCGACCAGAAGGCAACCCCGTGCTTTCGCTGGCAAGGTGTTTCGAACTTGAGACCTCCAAAATAAAGTCACAAGCCCAAACCACTGAGCCACCCGAAGGGTCTCATAGTTTAGGTTTTATAACTCCATTTTTAGATATTTTAATTATTTTTAGGTGAATCGCCGCACCCGTATCCATACATGGATCCATACCCCCGGATCTTAAAAATTAGATCATGAAGGATCTAACCTCTAGATCCGCACCCGTGTCGGACACCCGAGTCCGAGCAACTTAGCTTAGACTTCTGTTGAACTTGGATTGGAACATGTGACAGGAATCCGTCTTCTTCTTTGGCACGCAGGATACTCTCGCTTTTGCTGCGATCAAATGAAAACTATATTCATCTGAAACACTGAAAATCTAGAAACCGACGCCTCTTATTTCTTATATCTCTCAAAGTTGTAAAAGACCTCAACATCATGACATGCTGATCTCAGAGATACACCAGGAGGTTTGTATTGTTTCTTCTCTCTATTGATAAAAATTAATTTTCTCCATAGAATTTTTTTAAATGACATTCTCCATAGAAAAATCCCTCCATTTCAATTTGATTGGTTGATTTTGACTTGGCACGGAGATTAAATAAGTAAAGAACAAATACATTTTGTGGTCTTAAATTAAAGATATGGAGAATGTACAAGATGCCTAATATTGTAGTCTTGAGCACGTCATGTGAAAAGTTAGAATTAAAGAGTTCTCAAAAATGGAAAGAGACATTCTTTTTGAAACAGACTAAAGAGGGAAGTAAGATGCACGGAAAAAAATGATGTGAGAAACGTAGGAGGAGCATGAAAGGAATCTTTTATGTACCAAACCTTTCTTTAATATCTGCCAACCTCTTAACATGAGCAAGAGCTAATTTGATTCCAAGATTATACGCTCAAAATCATGTTACCTAGACTAAAGATGAAAATATTGATACAGCTTGAGCTCAGAAACATATCAATCAACGAAACTACGCCTCAACATATTTTAACAGTTTTGAATGCTTTTGAAGGATACTTATGGGGGCAAATATGCCACCAAGAAGATGTAGGGTACATTTACATTGAGGAAAAATGAAGACTTGCACAGCTCAAGTTTCAAAAAAATCCATGTGACAGCATTAAACTACCATCAAGCACCACTTCTATGATTTAGGGTCTCACAATTCCCTAATGATTGAAAGTAAATCGTTTTAAGGGAAATTTTCTTCATGTCTGAGATTTTTGTAGTTGTTTCTAACTTATCATAGGAGAAGCAAATGCTGTTTAGGTTCAATTTCAACCACATGATGGGTTCTACCTTTTTATGCATACATTTCTACAAAGTGCCAGAGCAATAGAGTACAAAATACGAGATCTACCTTGGAGAAAAGTTAATATAATCCTGCAAGCTGTTGTCTCTGCCACTCCACCCTTTAGTTTTTCTATGAGCTCCTCAGACTTCCAAAACAGCTGCCTCCCTCTTGTGTTCTCACTCAGTCGAAAGATCTTACTTACAACAGTTAGTTCTCTTATCAATGATTCCCCATTCCAGGTAGGTGCACATTGTTGGAATACATCTTTCACCCAACCAAAAAGCTCAGAAGTGCGATTGCATGCTCTACACCTGAACTGCATTTCAGCAGACCCCAGCCCATTCACAGAAGAAGGACCTGTTCCAATTTGTTTATCACGAATTGCGCAGTCCGTATGAGTCCAATGAGCACAGGAGTCGCAACCAATCCACCGACATGTATTCACTTCAAAATCAAACTTGTTACAGATTACACACATGCAAAGGCTGCAGAATCCCTTTCGGTTGGTGCATATCTCACAGTGGCAATCTTCCGCAGGCAACTGGCTTTGGCATGCTATATTCCGACATCTTTTGTACACAAAAACCTCAATCAGGCAAGTCTGAGAAAGATTCATACTATGATGCAGGAAAAACTGAATTCCACTATTAATAGCGACAAGAATTTCCAGCTGAACTCGATGAGCTTTAATCAATGTATTAGCAGTCAAATCAGACCTAGTCTGAACAAGCCTCTGTAAAAACAAAAGTTCATCTCTTTGCTGAGGACCGCCATTCCCTTCAAGCATCCCTCGAAGCCTACCTTTTAGCTCTTCTAAATACTCATTGGGGAGCAAATACATTTTTTCAGATATTATATCCACTTGTTCTCTAGCAATATCAAGAAGAGAAACCTTATTTGCACTAGCAGGCCTGTGAGTCACAGACTGTTCATAATAACCATCCTCAGCTTTCTGATTCTCAAGCTTCACTTGAGTAGCAGCATCAATTACAGGCCACGTATCTCTTGAATTAGCACTCTCAGCAGGCGATTCACGATTCTGATCAGAGTTCATTCCAGGGTCATGATTACCAGTTGATGCTCTGGTGTCTGAAGAGGAAAGAAATAAGGACGGAGGCAACCCGCTGGGGCGTGGAGGCAGCATATTTAATGAAGCTGGATAACTGATATATTACAACCTGAAAAACATATCAAATAAACACCAAAGCAATGACAATGTAAAATTGCGCAAAATGGATGAAACTCATTCAATAACAGCATCTCACATTAAACCTCCTAAAAACCACATACAACCCCCACACATCACACTGCAGATACTTCTAACTCAATTTCTTTCTATTTAGAACCATTCAATGTCATTGTAAACAAGTAGCACTTCAGGGGCGGAGCTACAATATTAGTTATGTTCGGACAATCCCAGTACCTTTTGCATAGATGCTGTACTATATACATAAACTATATAATTGTAAACCCAATAACTAAAACGAATAACGGATTCACCTTCTAGTCTGAACCCATAAACTTCAAATCCTAGCTCGGAGTAAAAACTAAGAGCTGCCTATTTACACTATATATTCCTAAAGATGAAAACTTTATGACTATTTAACCCAAAAAACGTGAGTAATCGATTACCCACAAAAATATCTAAATCAACTATAATTTTTTCCTATTATTATGTCACAAAAATGAATATCAAGAACACCCATGTACTTTATGGCTTATGGGTCATTCTAAATTTACATAAAACACAAATAAAAATGAAAATCAATCAGAATACCCTCAAAGAAATGGTGAAAATAGGAATATTTCAAGTTTCAGTGAAATTAAAATATGAAAAGTTTCGACTTACAGATATTCAGACGCCCATTTTCTGTAGAGAATTTGAGGGTTCAATCACAGATTTCTGAAACAAAAAAAGATTCTTCTTTTTTCCCTTTTTAACTTTGCTGGCAAAAGAATAACAAAAGTCAACGGTAGACGATGACTAAGAACCGGAAGAACGCGGTCTGACATCGTTTTGGCCGGTCTGATCCCATTAAACCGGGTTTTTTTCTTCATTTCCCTGTGGCTTTTGATATAAAAAAAAGAAAATGCATTCAAATTGTCAAATACACATCTAAACTAAGTGAGCGTCATATCTTTTGGATTTATCCCTTTGCTTATTAACTGATAAAGAAAAGAGGCTAAAACATATCATATGTATACACATGTCTATGCTCGTAATAATATTTTATTTTACTTAACTTATACCATTTAAATCACCGACACAACAATGTAAAAATCCATGAATCACATTAGGAATATAGTCAATCCTAAGCATTTGGTGAAAGGAATGAAAAAATTATGGCATAGATCAACCTTCCCTAAAACAAAAAGACATAAATTAACTAAAAATTTTAACGAATGACATAGACGAACCTAACTTAAAGTTTGATGACATATTTGAATATCTTCTATTATATTTATTATTTAGCAAAAACATGCCAAAATGTCAAATGAACTAATTGGAAATAAAACAAAAAGTATCCTCCATTTTGATTTTTGGTTCAAAATGGCTACGATTATTCTCTAATTTTCTCTATCTTTTTAAAAAAATTAATTAAATCTTTTTTTATTTTGTAAGTATAATATTGTAGATACATAACACTCTCTTTCATCAGACACACGTTTCATTCCTATGTCAAGTCTATTTTTTCTTCATAAATACACTTAATCAACTGACTTCTTTTTATTCATAACTACACTCAATATCAATTTTAAATTTCAAATTATTACTTTCTCAATCAAACATGTTTCTTAACAACATAAATCTGCAATTTTGAATTTCAAAATTCAAATCTGTATGATACATTTGTTTATTTTTTGATTCTTCTTTTTCTTCTTACTCCGTCCGAACTTAAAGTCAGTTTTTTTTTTAGTTTTTTACTTTTATATTTACTCTTGTTCATTGTTATCTTTTCTCATATATATAGATCATGTTATGAACCGAAGAATATATGATTCTGATGATGAAAATTGGGAAGAAAATAGAAAAAAGTATTTGCAAGATCTTTGAATTTGAGGAAGGAGTCAAACGAAGATATTCTGAAATCCTCTTAAATCAAAGGTTGCAAAAAAACTCCATAAAAAAAAAGAAAAATATCAGCAACCGTTATTGTCAGAGCCACATTGCTTAGGGTATGTCTTTTTTATTCTTCCTTAAAATTGTTTTGAAAGTTATAGTACGTTTGATACATATTGTTATAGTGTGTTATAGTGTTTAGTCGATTCCATGATACATGAATTAATTGTGTATCAGATATTTTTTTATGTATTATGAGTCATTGGAAACTGTGTTATCAGTATGTTTGATACATATTGATTTAGTGTCTTATGGTGTTAAGTCGATTCAATGATACATGAATTAAATGTGTATCAGATGTTTTTTTTTATGTATTATGAATCTTTGAAAACTGGTATCATGTATCGGAAATGGATTTGTTGTTTTATTTAGTTTGTATATTCAATTTCATTAAAAATTGTATTGTTTTTCAAATTGCAGCCACTCAAGTACATGGTAAAAAAGATACCAACACATCCCATAAAGTTTGCTTCAAGGGAAACTTTCACATATAACCACTTAAAAATAATTAATTACTCTCTATAGCTATAGTTTGATAATTACAATTTGTAGCTACATGTTATTTGGAGGAGAGACGAAAGTGAGACTGGGAGAGAGAGGAGAGAGGCGAGAGGCGAGAGAAAGGGGGAAAGAGTGGGAGAAAGGTGAATTGTATATGTATATTGGTTAGATAATTGTATATTATACATATGTAATTGTATATATAGATTAGGAGAGGGAGGAGAGAGGCAAGCGAGACTGGGAGAGAGAGGATAGAGGTGAGCGAGACTAGGAGAGAGAGGAGAGAGGCGAGCGAGATCGAGAGAGGCGAGTGAGAGAGTGGGAGAGAAGTGAATTATATATGTATAAAATTGTATATAACTGTATATTATACATATACATTTGTATAAATGACAATCGAGATTGGGAGAGGAAAGAGAGAGGCGAGCGAGATTGAGAAAGGGAGGAGGGAGGAGAGAGGCGAGCTAGAGAGGGCAAAGAGTGGGAGAGAGGTGAATTGTATATGTATATAGGCTAAAAAATTATATATTGTACATATTTATTTATATATCCTGGCGAACTATACAAATACAAACATGACTATTTATACAAACTCGAAGTCAGCCCACGTAATTAATGTATAATGTTAGTCATGACTGATAATTATAGCAAACTATAGCTATGATGAGTAATTAAATAATATAAGTTTGCTTATCCGCGTAATTTTCCCTTGCTTCAATCCTGGCTTATTTTTTTTTCACTTCTAAATATAGTTTAACACCTATATCGTTCTTAACCTTCATGAGACACGAGTTACCTTCTACTATTTACGAATTTCAATATTTTTCCTTGATACATCGATATACAACTCGACTGCATTTGCTGCTTTGAGATTCAGAAACAAAATTGAATCTCCAACAACGATTCCATTGCTTGTGTAACTTTCATACTGCAATTCGCTAACCCAAATTCCTGAATGCCTTAGTAAATTTGATGTTTTCATCATGTATCTGCCAAAATAACAGAAATATAATTCATATTTTTCGCTTTTTCAATGGATGTTCATAAACTTTTCTTCAATGTAGATGATATAATCTTGAATTTTGAAATTTGTAACATGTGATTCAATTACCTACTGAAATATGGAGTCTTTATAGTTTAACACCCATATCGTTCTTAACCTTCATGAGACACGAGTTACCTTCTACGATGTACGAATTTCAATATTTTTCCTTGATACATCGATATAGAACTCGATTGCAATTGTTGCTTTGAGATTCAGAAACAAAATTGAATCTCCAACAACGATTCCATCGCTTTTGTAACTTTCATACTTCAATTCGCTAACCCAAATTTCTGAATGCCTCGGTAAAATTAATGTTTTCATCATGTATCTGCCAAATTAACAGAAATCTAATTCGTATTTTTTGCTTTTTCAATGGATGTTCATAAACTTTTCTTTCAATGTAGATGATATAATCTTGAATTTTGAAATTTGTAACGTGTGGTTCAATTACCCATAATCTTGAATTTTGAAATTTGTAACGTGTGGTTCAATTACCCACTGAAATATGGAGTCTTTATGATCAATTACCCGTAATTTAAGCTAATTTAAATAACCGATTTGATTGTTCCGTTTTTCCCTCTTTTTTTTTTATCTCAATAGTTATTTAATTACTATGGAGCAATTAATTACTATGTATCAGTTGATAGCCATGTATCAAACGCCGGCCTTTTTAAGGGAATTTTTGTAAATTGTAAATTAACTGTAACAGATTGTAATTATTATGTTACACTATGAGATTCCTTAAATTTTTAAGATGAAAGATGTGCACCCATCTCATTAACGACTTCAACTACGTGCAAATTGAGCGAAAACATAACTACAAACAATTTAATAAGATACGATAAAACCGGTTTATGAATATAAGCTGGAATGTTGCTCTTGCAGGTCTGATACAGGAAATTGCTTTCCAAAAGATTACCAAGAAATTAAACCTCCATTAAGAACCCCCCAAAAACGAAGCTCCATTGGAATAGTAATAAACAAGATTCCTGTTCTATTTTTTAGATTTCAATTCGACGGAATGATAATGCTTAATAAGTCGCCTTTTTCTTCAGACTGATCTGCTCATCAATAGGGTCTCAATATAATCTCTGTCAGAAGCCTCAACTATTATATATTACAAACTAATGGAAAATTATTGATTTTATTTCTGTCCACCAGCTTCAACAGGCTCAACGATCTCTGCTTCGACTATTTCTGGGATGTGTGGCTGCTGGTTTGCTTGTTGCTGATACTCGGGAACAGTTCCCCACTTGCCAGCAAGGGCAAAGTTCATCATTTCATATATCTTCCCTCCCAGTTGTGCTGGATTTTCAGGCTGCAACAATTGATGCAAATGTAAGAATCAAGGTCGCTGGACATAGGCAACCAATGTACATCATTACTACCAAGTACTAATACAAAAAATCTTTGCTCATATTATCGCACATGCTAGTTTCCTTTCATTACACACTCAAAAAATCAATGTGTATCGTTAGGACCTCACCACCGCAACCAGTTTTCAACCCATATTAGAAACAAAACTATCGAGAGACATGCACCTGCTGTGTATATCATTGATTAAATTCGCACTTCACTTATAGACCCTGATTTCACCCTCGTTCTAAATCTTACATTGGATCAAAGTTCATCATAAGTTTTGACATGTATGGGCACGAACTACATTTTTAGACCTCCTAAATGTCGAGCACAACTTGACTAATAAAGAAGGATCACTTGAGCACAAAGTAATACTATGAACTCAACCAAGGGCAAATAACATATGCTATAGCTGCACTAAGCTCAATTATCTTAAGAACCAGAATCAGTTACCCAAGTAAATAAGAAAAAGGATATGAAGACTCACAGTAAATCCACTAGAAACCAATGCAGCATCGTACAAAAGATCAATGGCCCTCAAGGCCTCTTCATCATCTGGAGTACACCTGCAGGCTTCCTGCAATATTCGACAGATAACAATGTTAGGGAACACATAAGATCACATTATATATATACATATATTTATATATATATATATATATATATATATATATATATATATATATATATATATAAATGTGTGTGTGTGTGTGTGTGTGTATATATATATGTATGTGTGTGTGTGTGTGTGTATATGTATATCTATGTATTTTTAAAAAAAATTAGTCAACTTTTATTTTCTGTTAAATTTTAGTTATAAGAATTTGATATATTTTTTATATCACATATAGCGGAACTATCATGCCACAAAATCAGCTTACAGTTAAGGTTCTAATGATAGGGTGTTCAGGATTGATTTCAAAGACTCTTCTACTCCTCATGAAATCCAGGTTGGAGGTATCACCAACAGTTTGGGCCTTCATCAGCCTGCAACAAGTCCAAGTATTTCATAAAAGACTAAAGAATGGGTCTCAAAATTGAACCATCAGCCTCCAGCAAAAAATTCACATCACCTCTCCATATTAGCTGACCAACCAAACTTTCCTGATACAAGAACACAAGGAGAACTGCTCAAACGACTCGAGATTTGTACACTAGCAACCTTGTCCCCTAGCCGTTTCTTTATCCAATCACATGTTTGCCCAAACTCCTGTTTTATCTCCTTTTCCTTATCTTCATTCTTATCACCTATAACAAAGGAGAGTCAGTGTATTTGTATTGCAAAATAAGCAGGTCAGCAAAAAGAGATGGACATAAAAAAAAGGAGGCAAAACATCTCAAATCACTAACCTAAATCTAGGTCCTCTTTGCTAATGTCAACGAAGTTTTTCTCCTTAAATGCTTTGAGATTTTGGACCGCAACCTCGTCAATGGGATCAACTAAGAACAGAACCTGTAACAGGAACCAGCCAATGTCAGTGAAACTAGCAAGAAGCAGCAGAGAAGAAACCAGCTAAAGTTAGTTCAAATGACTCGTACTTCAAGATCTTTCTCAAGAAGTTTTTCCAGGAAAGGAGTGTTCCTTGCACTCGTCACACTATCAGAAGCAATATAGTAAATATCCTTCTGGTCTGGTTTCATGTTCTCAACATATTCATCCAAGCTGATCATCTCATTTTCACTTTGAGAAGAGAAAAAACGTAAAAGTGGAGCAATACGCTTGTGGTTTTCACGATCTTCAATGCATCCCAACTTTAGGTGCTTCCCAAAGTTCTCCCAGAACTTCTCGTAGTCCTACACATAAAGGATCAAAGAAGTGCTATGAGAGTCCGAAGAAATGACCAGCTAATGCATCAAATCGAAGGTAACAACTTTCAGGAAAAAAAACATTCACTCTAAATAAATGATTTCACAACAAATATACAAAGCTAAAGCCACGAACACAAGGACTTGAGAAGAGAATATACATCTCTGTTTTCACTGAGAGCAATGCCCTGAATCATTTCAAACGCTTTCCGCACCAACCGCTTCCTCATGATGCGAACCTTACAACCAACGTGAAACAGTTTGTCAGAAGAAAGCTTAACATGCAAATAATAAATGGACCATTGTCTCAAAAAGAATAGTATGCCTGAAGCACTTACAATGCGACTTTCTTGAAGAATCTCTCGTGATACATTAAGAGGAAGATCATTTGAGTCAACTACACCTTTGATAAAACTTAGGTAGCGTGGGAACTATACCAAAGAAAAGGCACACCAGTCAGCTCCCATTTAGAGCATTGAACTTCTCTTAAAAAATAACAAAGGCTTCCTCTTACCAGTTCACCATCAAAGTCGTCAGATATAAAAACTCGCTTCACATATAGCCTTATATTCTTTGTCTTGGGATTTATCATGTCATCCTTACCCATTCCAGATACAGATGGCACAAAAAGTACAGACCGGAACTCTACTTCTCCCTGCATAGCAAAAGCAAGGCAAAATTAAGTAACAAACACAAAAAAACGAAAAACAAAATAATCAGGAGAGTTGTTAAACAAAATTGAAACTTAACCTTCAATATTATCATCAAACAAAACATATCATATTAGAATTTAAACAGAAGGGTGAAGTAGTAAAATAGTCTATCTGAAGGCATTCTGCATCAAAGAAGTTTTAGTACCTCGGTTGTAAAGTGTGAAGAAGCAAGAGGCTCCAGATATTCATTAAAAGTCTTTTTGTAGAACTCATTATAATCCTCTTTACTCACTTCCTTAGGGCTTCGAAGCTGGAAAAGGAAAAGCAGTAACACAGTATATTAGTAAAAACAGACATTTGGAGCATGGCAACAGATTATAGTAATCTGAAAGCTAACCCATATTGGCTGAGTCTCATTTGTAAGCTCCCAGTCCCAATATTTCTCCACAACTTTTTTAGTTTTCTTCTTTTTCTGTTGCAGAGAGTTGGAAACTTCATCAGAAATGGGAAAAGACAACAGTGAATCTAGAAAGCTATCTCTTTAACCTTTCCTTCAAAAAAAGGAATCAACTCTGTTAAACCCCCACCCCACCCCACCCCACCCCGCGTGAAAGGTTCTATTAACAGATACCTCAGCTGTCTCATCTTCTCCTTCCTTCTTGGCTTCTGATGGATCTTCATCAACTTCAACCTGTAAAAAGCCAAGATCACGTACCCACAAGGCAATAAGGAGTCATATCAAGCTTACACAAGGCGTAAAGCTAAAATTTAGAACCCCAAGCTTCAGTCATGGCCGTAGAAGAAACCAAGTGTGGTTTTTTATTTGAAAAAGTTATGCACATACCTCTTTTGTAAATCCCTTCTCTTGCCAAGTGTAAATAGGGAATGAAACAAACTGTGAATAGTTTTTCACAAGCTTTTCTACTCTTTCGGGATGTGCATATCCTTTGTCATCCCTCTGCACATATACCGAACAGGAACAAAAGAACAGTCCTCAGGAACTAAAATAACTAGAATAAGAAGTTTTCCTTTGAAACAAATTGATTCACCAACCTTAAGATACAGAGTGAGACGGGTTCCCCTAGGAAGTTGTTTTGCAGGATCAGTCTCCTCTCGAATGGTATATGTGCTAGAATTGGCCTCTCCGACCCAGACATATTGCTTGTCAGACTTGGGGCTTTTGGTTGAGACTTCAACCTTTCATTAGCAAAATAAAACATAGAAACAAATGTAGGTAATTGTTTATTGTCAAGAAATTGAGAGGAAGTCTAAAGTAGGACCATAGACAAAAACATACTCGTTCAGAAACAAGAAAAGCCGAGTAGAATCCAACTCCAAATTGACCAATTAAATTGCTGTCAGCACCAGCATCCTTGCTGTCCTGTTATGCGGTAAAAACACATGTAACAAAACATTATGTATGGCTTACCTGAAGCAAAATACCAAGAAAAATAATTACATGACAGTAACGCACCTTTAGGGCCTTTAGGAACTTTGCAGTTCCACTTTGTGCAATAGTGCCAAGGCAGTCGACAAGTTCTTGGCGAGTCATACCAATTCCTGAGTCCCTGTACAACACCATATTCCATGACAACTTCAACATCCGTGATGGACAGACAAGACAGAAAAATAGAAAGTAAATAGGTTATGAAGCTCACGTTATGGTAATAATGCCATTATCTTTGTCGGTTTGGATGCGAATATCAAGATCAACTGCATCCTTCAAAAGCTCAGGCTCAGTAACACCAAGAAACCTCAACTTGTCCAAGGCATCACTCGCATTACTGCATCATCCAAAAGGAACTACATAAGTATCAATATAGATTGTTTAATTTCTTTGTTTAGTGACTTCAGTCTAACACAAATAGGATCTCCAGAGTTTACAACGGAGAGCGTTGACAGATTATTGGTAGCATTAAGGTTTACTGAGCCAGGTATAAACCAATGACCAAGTATTACGAGGCAATAAATTAGCCTTCCGCATAAAGCCGAGTAGCGGAATCTTAAGTTGTCTTAGTAAAATCTAAACTTCATATTGTTTTTGCATTCTTACTTTGACCCAGAACTGACTCTAATTGTGATACCCTCACTCTTTGCAATAGAAATCAAATATGGAGGAGAAAACTTTCACAACACAAAAACATTGTTATAAAAGCTGCATGGCATACAAAAACACTTTTATGAACACTTGTTTTTGCAAAGGTCACTGATGAAATAAATATAAAAGTTAGGGGCTTATTAACAATAAAGAAAAAGTTCGCAATTACTTGCCTGATAAGCTCCCTAAGAAAAACCTCCTTGTTGCTGTACAAACTGTTAACAATAAGGTCCATGAGGCGACTGACCTGCCATGTTAACAAAAAAAAAATCAGATTTCCAATGATATAGTACACTATTCAGCTTTACTATCCTGATTCTTTCATAGTGACTTTTACCTCTGCTTGATACTCAAACTTCTCAGATGGTGAGTCAGATGTATCAGATGCCGCAGCTGTTGACTCAAATCGACAACCCAAAAAAGGTTCATTTCTTGATTTAAATGGCTTAGCGGATTCAATGACATCACATCTTCCTGAAGTCAATACTGAATACCATCTACCTTTACTATCAGCATCCGCCTGTTCACATCAGAAAATTCCTTTCACTCAACCCATTTCCAATTCCATTTCTGGGTTACAATAAACCATACATAGCAAAATATACTCTGAAAACACACCAACTCTGTTTTAACCAATACTTATACACTATTTCAACTTTTAACATGCAAATCATCAAAGAAAACACATCCTCATACTATTGCCTTATGTTACTTATTTTCATACAATACCCATATACCGTATGTTCAATTAAATACCAAACAAGGGAAATGATTTTTCCTAAGGTAAAACATATCACACAGATTCATAAAAGAAACTGGAAGTATAAAATGATTTTGTAAAACATATTACAGCGATCATATTATCAATCAAGCTATAATTTTAAGAAGAATTGATCAAAAATGGTGAAATTAAAACAGTAGTTAGGTATAATGGGATAAAGCAAAGGGATACCGATTGGTAAAAGAAATGGGAAGAAGAAATTGGAGCAGCAACATCTCGATAGCGTGCAGCGGTTGAGCTACGAAGAAGAGATTTGACGGAGCGCTTCGAAAGCCGATGCATTTGGTCTCACTGAAACAGAGTATTCCACAAGTAACGGAGGAGGAGGAGAAGAAATATGTGGAAGCGAGGATTTAACAGATTTGCAGTAGGGTTTTAGAAAAGGGGTTTAAAGAAGCTTCTCGACATTAGAATGGGTAATTTTGTCATTTTACTTTTAATGTAGTGATGGAACTAATTTATCCTTATCAGAAGCGTCACGAATTTGATTAGACCTTAATTAAACGTCTCATGTTCAAAAATTTTATATGAAAAAATCATGTTAAAAGTATCGCCTTCAAATGAGTCTTGTAATGCGTGGTTTAAATTTAGGGAAAATTGTATAAAATAGCAAACTAATAACCTAAATTAAATGGAATAGCTAGGGTTTGATTTAATTGTGTTCCATAGCAAACGTTGGCAAAACTTTGCCAGGCGTCTCTCTCCCAGAAGTCTCGCTCGCCACTCTCCCATTCTCGCCTCTCTCGCTTTATACACAGAAGTGTATAATTTCTGTTTCTGTTTTGTATAAAGCGAGAGAAAATTGTATATACACATGCAAAAATGTATATCTTCGTGTTATACACTTAATTATATAATTTACAAACATTTTACTTCAAATATTGCAGAGAAAAAGGCCAAAAAATTATACAATTGTGAATTATACAATTGCAGTGAAATACAATTTTTTCTAGCTTTATACAACAGAAGTGTATATATTGTGTTTCTGTTTTTGTATAAAGCGAGAAAAACATATATCTTCTTGCTATACACTTATAATTATGCAATATACATACATTTTAATTCGATTCAACTGTATGCAAAGCTAATTATACAATTGCAGCGAAATAGGCCAGCGAATTATACAATTGGCCAGCGAATTATACAATTTAGGCCAGCGAATTATACACTTTTATATGTATAGCGAATTATACAGTTTTTATGTTTGCTATGGAGCGCAATTATGCAAAGTTTGCTATATTATACAAATATGATTTTTTTGTTTGCTATATGTGAAAGTTGCCCTTAAATTTATATCAAAAAATCGAGAGGATGATTATTTTTGCATTTTGATAACAAGATTTTTGAAAGGAAATATAGTACTATCTTTTTTTTAATAGATGATCGATGATATAGTTAGTATGACTATACAAATTTAATATATATGAATAAGTAAAAACAAAGTGAAGATACACCAATTTTTATAAAAAATTCAGATCCTCAAAACTAAAGCACATCTACACTAGTTGAATTTACCATATTTTATACCTTTCATAAACTAAAATATGTTTTATATTTTATACCCTAAAACTTGGATATATTGTCCAATTATTCACCAGTTTTATTGGACTAGCAAAACTTCGTCGTATATTCATACGATATATGTTATTAAATTATTCAAAGAGTCTTTTTAGATCGATAAAATACTTTTGTAGTGTTCATTTATTTATAAATTTTTTCGGACTAAACAAGATTTTGTATATTTTCATTCTACCTATCTTGTTAAATTGTTCGCAAAATTTATCCAATTGACAAACTAACATGTGTGGTTTTGAAATTGATGCACAAAGACTAGATTTTGAAATGTTTTTACAATCATATTAGTTGTTTATTAGATACAAATATGCAGCAATAAAGAGAGACAATGAACCAACAGATTCTCACTTAAAATAGATTAAAGTTAAAGCTAAATCACAAGAGAAAAAGAAGAATGTCATCATTATTGAAACCTTAAACCAAATACAATAGAAGAAAATCCACACAGCTCATAGTACTTCACCTAATGCTTGTGTTTTTACACAACACTATAATATAATTCCAGTGTCTATGGCTCTCCATTCATGTATATTATAATTTAGAGAACTTCACATGTATGAGCGCATTCGCGGCCTCACTAGAGACTGGGCACCATCAACAAAGATGGAGGTTCCTGTCATGTATCTTGAATCATCACTGATTAAATAGATGACGGTGGAAGCCAGATCCTTTTTAGGATCAAGCCATCGATTTAGAGGCGCTGCTTCCTTGGTCAACTTCACTGCTCTCTCCTTACCCACTGACAAAGGAAACTCATCCTCGAGGTGCAAGCCACGCAATATGCCATTCACCCTGATTTGGTACTTCCCCAATTCAATTGCAGATAACTGAGCAAGGTATATAGACACATTATTATCAAATTAAACACACCTTTAGACAAAAAGAAATGGTAATATAACGGAGGCAGCATAGCTCCGGATGCTACAGCAGCTTTAACAATAGAGTTTAAGCTGATTTTTTCCTCATGCTAAGTGAACTTCCCAACAACCCGAAAGAAAAACTGGGAACATGTGCATGTCATGGTGTGTGTTCTACTTCAAGTTCTCGAGAAATAAGACAGTAAACTTAGAGAAACTAATAGTACCATATTAAACGACATAATACCTCCCAAAATTCATTATTTTTTCCACCTAATTGGGTAAATTACCCAGAACCTCAAAGGCATAATGCAATACAGGATGATATAACATGTCCTGACAAGCAACGATTGCTATCGACAGGAGAAACAATGAATTGAATGTTTATGAAGACTGGTAATCTCTTGTCCCATATAATTTTATAGAGTATGGTCAAACACGACCTGATCATGCATCCGAAATATACAAGAATATGAACAAGTACTTACCCTAACCAGCTGCTGAATTCCAGCGGCACATGAACCGTAAGCAGCAGCTCCTTGATATATTCCTCTCTCAGCACCAATGATTGAGGTCATAAATACAATGGATCCTCCAGATTTACTGTCTCGCATTCTGTTACCGATACATTTCAACAGGTACCATCCAGCCATAAAATTTATTTTGACAATTTTTTTGAACTCGTCATCAATTAGCTGCAGTGGATCTTGCATTTTCCCTGTTTCATTGCATGACAAGCATTAAGAAGCTTATGTCAAACATGCTGCACCTCTAAACGAAGGCCTAATGACGCATCTATAAACTAGCATGTCCATATAACTAGACCAGCAAGCACCAAAAACAATTAATAACATAATGCTAAAAGCAATCATGTTACTAGAAGAAACGAGTTCCTCAGGTGGGCAAATATATGAGATAGGATCAGTTAATAAGCTTTTGGACCCACTCAATCTAACATATCTAAGATAAATTCACTCGTCAACTAGCTTTTTATCAAATACAAAGTAGATTTTGGGAACGAGTCCCTGAGTGCTTTATCTCCCTAAAGATGTAGGGGTTGCAGCTTGTGTTTTCTAGACACATATAACAAGTGTTCTTTACACACATCATTAACACTGCCCTTAATTGACAAAGCTTTGTCCACCATAGGTCTGCTAGCATTGAGATATTGAAGAGAGAAAAATTAAGAAGATGGTGGAACTTAAATCAGTAAAGTGAAAGGAGCAGATTAAAACACGTGAAACAATGGATTGGCCAAATATTTCCACATGCCCCATGATAACAGCTATGGACTTTGAGATCTGAAAACCAGTTTATTCTTCATAGGTTGGTTACTTCCAGAGACCAGAACCAAGTTACATCTTCACTTTCTAACAACTTAATGATCTCAAAACATGAATGAAGAACATCATACATTATTTACACCACAGACAGAAGAAACTTGACATTAGAAGTATATTGATCTCAAATCCATGACGAAGAAATTTCACAAATCATAGATTTTCAAGAGCTATTTAGTATTTACAATTACTTCAACATAATGGATTTTCATTCAATTTATGAAGTTAGTAAACAACAAGCATGCGATCAGAATTTCACGACATGGACACTCCAAAATAGCATTTCCAGAAGAACGCAAACAATAAAGGAGGGCATTTATCAAACACAAACAGGTAATATTCTATGTAAGAATACAAAATTTTCAAACTACGCAATTTAACAAATGGCAATCTCTGTAGAAAATCAACAAAAATATATAAAACCAAAAGGATCAGCTAAAAATGAATGTGGGATAAGGTCATGATATCTTTTAGGTGTTTTTCCTAATGTACTGCCCATTCCTATATTTTTTTATATTCAATTAGTTCACACTTGTACAAATGTTTAATCCGTTATTTCAATCTTTTTTTTTTTTACATCCTTCTCAAAGCAAATTAAATTTCAGAATAGTGTCTGCCATATTTTATCATCTCAATGCAAATTAAATTTCAGAATTAGTGTCTGCCATATTTTATCATCTCAATGCAAGTTAAATTTCAGAATAGTGTCTGCCATATTTTATCATCTCAATGCAAGTTAAATTTCAGAATAGTGTCTGCCATATTTTATCATCTCACATTTAAGGTATACGATGTACATATATATTCACTTCATGTCGAAAAAGAATTCTATATTTTCATAATGGCTTTTCTGAGATAACTGTAAGTCTTTTTCAAGCTACAATAGATGATTTTGATCGAATTCATAGCATATTAGAATTAGAATGCTCTAACGGGTCACGACCAAAAATAGATTGCACTCAGTTTGATAATGACCCCATGCTTATATTCTCTGACCAAAACCTCCGAATAGACATGAATTGGGTAATTAACCAAGATCAAGATTGTAGGTCAACTACTATTAATAATATAAGGATTATTGTTATCAATATAACTGCTCATATAATTAAGCCCTAATCTGCTATGATTTGCCAAACCTTTTACTATGTCATTAATTGGACAATTAGTTAGCCATTCACGTTTCACAGATTCTCGGTTCACCAGATACTGGATGGAACAGACAACAACATACCTAGTGCAGTTGCACAAGTGGGGTCTAAGGAGGGTAGAGAGTACGCAAACCTTATCCTTACCTCAGGATGGAACACACAAATACCACTTCTTCGTTTATGAAGACAAATACCAATTTCATTGTCATTTTACATCCTTCTGTATCTAAAGAATAACAATATTTGTTTGGAACAAAAGTTAGGTTGTACCTTCATAAGCATAGCAGTGTACCAAGGCATCCAACTTCCCAAATATCTTCCATGCCTTGTCCACAGCTTCATCAAAAGCAGTTTCTCTATCCTCCGTCATATCCAATCCCACAACTTCTACGGCAACACTACCCTTGAGTGATTGCTTTATATTCTCCGCTACACTCTTCAATAGGCGCTCATTTCCCATCAAAACCAATCTAAGTGGTAGAATAAAAAAAAAGGATTATAGAGTTTATGCTATGTCATTTATGCAACAATTGTGCCTATGAATGTGAGTATTAGAGTGCCAATACTATAGTCCATCTGACAGACAGTAACCTCTGTGTGTGTGCGCGCGTGCGTATGTGTGTATGAATAGTAGCATGACTTTTATGCATGTTTAAGACAAGTAAAGTACATACTGGCAACCCCTCTGAGCTAAATGGTACGCAATGTTGTTGCAAATTTCATCACCATTGGAGGTAAGCAACACCTTCTTTCCAGGATTTTCCATTCTCAAGCTAAATTAAGAAGAAGGCACCTGACTCCAAAATAGTAGCTCAGTCAAAGAACAATAACTTCCAAGCTAACAGATTTTCCTGAAAAGCGAAAATACATACAGCCAGGGAAAGATCATTGGATCTTAGATTCTATAAACATGATTAAAATTAAACATGTGAGACACGCTGAAGAAAAGCAAATTTCATCTTGGGTCATGAAACGTCACGTTAAGTGTGTGATTTGTCTAAGGATATTGGGTGATAGTCTTCGAATTCATAAAAAAGTCTTTAATTCATTGTATGGGAATAGCTATTGCTGATATGAAAAGACAAAGCTTTATTTATGACTTATTAGACCCATGATTATTGTGATGGAAATACATAAAGACCACTATAGTGATCAAATTTTGCAACCGCCAAAAGAGAAATCAGTAAGGTTCCAGAGTGCGACAACCATAGAAAACAACCATCAACACACATGTTTTTAAAGATGATGCTCACCATAAATTCAAGCAGACACTAAAATCATCCAGTGAATTCCCAGGTCTTGGAATTGTAAGCAACAGCTCAAATTGGTAAGCAATCATACACCAACAAATATACTATACCAATCTATTTTTTCAATAAAATTCTCTTCCAATACCAGCCAAAGATACACAACACATACCTAACGATACATATCTGCACCAGCGGGTTTAGTTATGGTTCAGTAACATAAATTCCCAGTAAACCCCTCCCCCTCCAGAAACTCAAAAAGCTACAGCATAAACAAACAAAACACTCATATAAAAAGGACTAGTGTGACTAACTAAAATCCAACCCCTACATAATCATAACCTCCTCCTTAGAAAGCTAACTGAACAACCTACAGCAGTCAGCAAACTAATTTCTTTTCACCTGGTATAATTGGTATTACTTGATCAGAAACCGATTTTTTTATTAAAAAAAAATTGGGGACAGGAGAAGGGGAAATTGGAGGGATTACAGTGTGTGAAATCGAATCCTCACCAACCGGGAAGAAGCACAGGTAACCAACAAACAAATTGGGTTCAGATCCTGCTAAAGGTGATTTCTTTCCATCTATCAACCTACTCAGTGAGCAAAATTTGTGCTGGTTGATGATCACAAATACTAAGTAAGGCAGTTTAGGTACAAACAAAACAATACAAAACATTTAGTAGTCTTGTAGACAGGTATACACACAAAAACACTGACCCATATCACAAAACACCCATCAATTTCCTTTAATCAGAAAACACAAAACACCCATCAACTCAATTCGAACAAAGCAGATTGAAAAAAAGACAATCTTGAATTGAAAGAAAGACAAAAAGATTCAGCCTTTACCAGTTGCTCCACCGATCTATAGACCCTGAAATGAAATTTTTAGAAGTAGTAAGTTTTAGTTTAGATAGTCAAGAAACTACACATTATTTATACACTATAAATGTAGAGCTTAAAAATCAACAATTGACTGGAAAAAAATAGTAATTTGATCAGCTCACCAAATTGGACTTTTGGATCAAACCACAAAAAAATAGAATTACTTGACCACAAGATAGACGTATTTCATACGTTCGCTGCAGCGAATGTTGTTTCGACACACCTTCTTCTTGTATTTGTTTCAATTTGGGAAATTTTGTTTTAAACATTTTTCATATTTATTTAGTCCAAATATTTTTTAAAAATAAACTTATTTTATATAAATGAGTAAAATGATTTTTAGATTAAAATACTGAAAATAAGTTTTTTTTTAAAGTAAGAAATCTCCTTTCCGTTCCGTCCAAACATTCAAAGTCATGCATGCACCTTGATCATTTCATTTTTATCTGAATTCATATACTTTCCTCTGTTTCAAAAAAACAATTTTTTTAGTTTGTTTTAAAAAAAAATAATCCTTATTTTTTTTATAATATTTTGACTTCAATTTTTCATGTGATAAATTTGAGATCACAAGATTAAAGAATATTTTGATACATTTGACATAATTTTATTTTTTAATTATAAAATTAAAAAGTCTTTTTAATTTTTTTTTAAAAAAAGTAGTATTTTGCTAAATTATACCGTAAATAAGTAAGTTGTTCGAATAAAATATTTTTGTTCCAAATATACCCTAGTGGCCTATGAGATCTTTTCATGGGATTAATAAAAACATTTGAAAAATGTATTTTGGAATTTAGAATAAGTTACGTAGAGAAGTGACTTATAAATTAGGTACTGAAGTAATTTATCAAGTTCACGATCTCGCTATCACCTCGATTAAGAATTTAGAATCGAAAAAGTAAATTGAATTTATTTTTGAAAAAATCACTTTCAGACTTATTATCTATAATAAGTAACTTATCAAGTTCATTGTCTCCGGACTAATGTTAACACCCCTTGTCACTTATAAACCCCTACTTTCCACCTCATTCACTCAGCACAAATTTTCGCTAAACATATAAATTATGAAATTATATTTTTTCTTACTAATTAAATATTAAAATAAAAAATTAAAAACATATTTGTTTTATAAAAAAAATAAAAATTTCTAACGAAACATTCAAACACATTCAAGTAAATTAGTTGATTTTTTGTCTAGTAGTTGGTTGTTAAGTCGCCCCTAAAATTAAAGAAATACAAGTCAAACTAATAAATGGTGTAATATAGTGGACCACTTATAGTAGACTAGTACTAGTATTCTTGGACCATTCGTTTCAAACTCTTTACTTAAAAAATTATTTTTATCTTTGGTACGCGGGATAAGATACATAATATTATTTTATTAATTAAAATATTTTATGAAATTAATGATTTAAAGAAAGAGATGGACAAAAAGTTTTGATTTTTCAGAATTAATTAATATCTCTAATTAAATGTAAGACAAAATAACTATGTGTTTTATCGTGAGATTATTGTTTCTAAGGAGTTGTTTGGTTGTTAAGTTATGCAGATATTAAATTATGTAGAAATAATTCATGTTCAGTACTTAGTTGATTTATGAAGTAAGTTATTCATATATAAAAATTAATATGGTGTTTGATTTGTAATTTAAGATCTCGCATAACTAATACATATGTAAGCTACGAGAAAATTTATGAATTTAAATATTAATTTGGAGATGAATTACGCAGAATTTGTTATGCCAAAATTAATAATGTTGAAATTAAAATGAGAGAATTATTTTTTTGTTTTGATATTTAGTTTGATTATAGTACAAATTGATATAGAGAATATAATTTAAGATATTTATTTACTTTTTAGTTTAAAAAATATATTCACTATTATGAAGTTTGTCATTTTAATATTCTAATCCACACATTATAAATATATCTAGACTTCACATTCTATGCGTATAAAATAAAATATAGAGATTTTCACTAATTTACATGAGTATTGTATAAGAACAAAAAGAAAATGCTAAACAAACATCTAATTTTCTACAATTTAGTAAAAAAAATCAATGAAACGTCATTTTCTCTTTTTTTTACTTTATAGTTTGAAATAATTTTTCATTTAGAACTGAAGATTTAATTTGGAACACATTTATTTTATCTGTATTAATTGATAAATTAAAAAATCAATTTTTTTTTCTATTTTTTTTCAAAACATTAACTTCTCTGAATAATTGAAAATATAATATGTAAAAAATAATTATTTATCAAAAATAATAAATAAAAAGGGACAAATAAAATGTCAAAATTGGAGGAGTAAAAAGTCGAGTAAGATTTTGTTGACTTTGCTAAGCCGGACTTTATAATATCAGATTTAGTCCTCTGATGTGTGAACTTTTGTGTTGTAAAAATTAAATTGATCTATTTCTATACAAAAGTCTTAATCGACCAATGATTTTAGGTCAATTTCTTATAGAAACTTCTCAAAGATTGATTGAGGAAAGTTGGTTTCGATAATGACTTTTATCTTCTTCTGTTTTAGTGGTGAATGAAATTAAATAGTGATGATTTCCATTTGGAACGAGATTAAAATACGTGTGAGACAATGATTTCTTTTTGTAGGAATTAGTTTTCTCTGTTTATTAAATAATATATTAGGTTAATAAGAAGAGTACTTAGATAATTTAATTTTTTATTTACACTTTTCATTTCTAATATAAAATATAAATATAAATAGATTGTGGGATACATAAACGACCTTATAAGCTAGTCTAGTATTTCACTTGAACACTTTAATCATATACATTTTCCCACTGTTTTATGTCGTTATGCCGAGTGTTTTAGAATGATATGTTATGATTTAGTTTGATTTCACAAAGATGGATTATAATGTGATTATTTAGGGACAACTCTCGCATATAGTAAATACATAATTTGTATTTGTATGTTATAACAAAGTTTGCATAATTGCTATCTATAGCAAGTATAAATATTTATAATTCGTTATACATATACAAATAAACCAATTGTATAATTCGTTATACATATATAAAGAATTTTTTATCAGTGTCGTGTACATCGATAATGTAATTGGCAAGCTGATTTTGAAGGAGGCCCATACTAAATTGATCAAAGTCATCAGGATATAGTTCAGTCATTTTCATTATTTTTCATATGTCAAAACTAGAAAATGAATTAACTAGATTCAAGCAAGCTACTCCATGAAACAAATCACTTGTCACCTCATTGAAACGATCATTAAATTCTTGGAGTTGACAATTAATGATTTTATAAAATACTTCCACACGAAAATGATGTAAAACAGTATGATCAACAATTTTACGTCGTAATCTTTGAGAGTTAGCATAGGGCTCATCAAAATTGGGTATCAAGATGTCAATGTTTGATACAAAACAAAGATATTTTATTGATAAGTGGCACCCACCCATTATCTCTTAGTTTTTGAAGCCTTTTCTTGGCTACTTCAACAAGTATTATGGCGTTTGCAATATTTTGTTCATTTTTCTGTAGTGATGTATTAAGATCATAAGTGATTCCCAAAACATCTTTCATCAAATGTAACATGAAAGCAACCTCATAAGTTTGAAAACTTCTAAGATATCCTAATGCTTTAGCTCTTTCATCTAAAGTATTTTTATCTTCAATTAGTGCATCGAGTATATTAATAACAGAGTCAAACAAAAGTATAATATTTTGAAATGATTTGTAGTGAGAATCCCAACGAGTATCATCGGCTCTAATAAGACCAAGTTCTTTGATTCAAGCCTCTACCTGTTTCTATTTCATCCATATTAATGTCTTTTGAAGATTATCTTTTTGAGATTGTCGTACTTCATCCATTCTCTTAAAAGAAGCTCCCAACACATTCAAAATATTTGAAACAAGTAACACAAGTTCTCCCACTTGAATACATTTTTTTGAAACCGTGTCAAGAGTTAGTTGAAGTTGATGAGCAAAACAATTAATAGAATGAGCCGATTTACTTTCTTTATTAATTAACATTTTAAGACCATTGATATCACCTTGCATATTGCTTGCTCTATCGTAACATTGTCCGTGTACATAAGATAAACTTAATGAATGTTGAGCAAGCTCATTAACAATTGTTCTCTTTATAGATAGATCACTAGTATCTTTAACATGAACAAGTTCAATAAATGCTTTCACTACAAATCCTTTTTTATCAACATATCTTAAAACAATAGTGATTTGCTCCTTACATGACACATCAAAAGATTCATCAACTAATAGAGCAAAATAATTATCATTTAGATCCTCCATTATAGAGTTCAATGTTTCTATCTTACATGCAGACATAAGTTTTTTTTGAATGTCTGGGAAAGTCAATTTGTTACTTTCTTGGAGCATTTTCTAACACGAAAGGTTTGATGTTTTCATACCTATTTCTGTACCAGGAAAAAACTTCAATAAAATTACCTCTGTTCAATAATGATTTATTTTCATCATGACCGTGGCAATCCTTGATTCAAGAGAAGTCCTATCACATCAATTGAAACATTTAAGCTAGTCCAATATTCAAACTTAATATGATCAGATTGTCTATCAAATGCAGCACGAATGGACTGTCGTTGTTGCATTAGATCATCATATTTTCTCTTTGCTTGATTATGAACGCTATTTGTTCTACCAACATGTTCGTCAAACTTTTTTTTATGCCAATTGTTAAATCTTGTTGTTGAAAATACTTCACCTCCACCTTGATAAATATTATTCCCTTTAAATAAATAACAAGATGCACTCTCATACTCTAACCAGTCATACACTTGATATCAATTAGGGTTGAAACGACGCATTGCTTTAGCAATATATGATTGATGGGGTATTCTGTAATATTTGGTCGACAAGGACCAAGTTAAAGGTATCCTTCTTATTTCATCATGGAGATTTGGATCAATTTAAAATTGAAGTTCTTTTTGCTAGATCAATTTCTAAACTATTTAAATCAATGTTTTATTTTTTAGAAGAATGTAACAACATCGCTAATTGATCTATCGTTGTTTCTTTATTTGGTTTACTTAGAGAAGTCAAACTTCCTTTTGGTACTCTACTATAATAATTTCTCATTTCCATTGAAAATAAAATATTATGTTGGTATTTTGTTATAAAATAAAAGAACGAGAAGAAAAAAGAGAGAGAATTATTGATATTCTATTCTTAATAATATGGTGATTTAATTCGGGTAATTGCATCTCCTATTTATAGAGAAAGAAAACCTTGTTCCTTAAGATCTTTTTATTTTTTTTAAGGAAAATCTTATTCTACAAGAAAAATGTATTAAAATTTAAGGAAATAATTCAATTTTAATTGAAAAAAATCCTCAAAGAAAAAATATTAAATTTTAGGAAATCTTATTCCATAGTGAAAAGATATTAAAATTTAAGAAAATAATTTAATTTTAATTGAAGAAAAATAATTTGTGTTAGAGGGGATTTAATCTTGGATCTTTGAAGGGGTTCATGACACAATGAACCAACACACTACTAAATGTTTATGCTAAAACTAAACATATATAAATCTTTTTCGAATAAAAATTAAGTTATTTATATTTAAAGTTAACATAACATTTGCAATAAGTTATACAGAACTCTATTTATTATTTTTATAAAATAAAAAACAACAACAAATACTCTAAATCCATAACTAATGCATAAATAACTAATGTATGCATACGATATAATAAATATATAAATTTACTCATTCGTAATTTCTATCTCACGAATACGGATATAATTCTAACCAATTAGCAAACAAAACCTTTATTAAACACTCTCATCTTCTCGCCCAGAATTTTTTTGAAATCTGAGAATAACCCTAAAATCTTTTACAGTCCAAAACCTCACAAAAAAGCCATTGGGGGCCCTTTTGGGCTTTGGCTACTGAGGTTTGATGCCATTGCATTTGCACCTACGCAGCCCCCTTTCCCTATATTCTCCTCTCTTCCACCATTTTTTGTTGTGGTCTCCTCATGACCACGTTCACCCATGATGCAACGCATCAACACTTCTCCATTTTCTTCTGATCAATCCGACACCATCTTCATGAACTCTTCACACTGTTATCCTCACATTCACTGCTCGAAATGGTAAAGCCCCTCAAACCCATATTTCTCTATTCCTTAAATCCGCATCGAAGGAGCAAGTTCAGGGGTTATACTTATCTGGGTCGTCTTCAATTTTCATCAAAACCTGATCTTTTTGATCAATCTGAGTCCATACAAACAGAAGAAAGTAAGAGGCTTTTGTTTATTGTTTCTAAGGTATCGGATATTTTGTCTAATCCACGGCTGCAATGGCAGACAAATGGAGAGCTTCAGTCATTGAGCTCCATATTAAGACCCCCACACGTGGCAAAAGTCGTTGAGATCCATGAAAATACTGAAGTAGCTTTGCAGTTTTTTTACTGGGTTTCTAAGAGGCATTTTTACAAACATGATAGGAACTGCTATGTTTCCATGTTGAATAGGCTTGTTTTTGATAAGAAGTTTGCTCCTGCTGATCATGTGAGGATCTTGATGATCAAAGGTTGTAGAAATCAGGAGGAAATGAAATGGGTTATTGAGTATTTAAGTGAACTTAGCAGAAAAGGTCTTGGGTATACTTTGTATAGCTTTAATACTTTGTTGATTCAATTGGGTAAGTTTGAGATGGTTGAGGCAGCTAAGAGTGCTTATCAAGAAATCTCGAGCAGTGGAATGGTGCCGAGTTTATTAACTTTTAACACTATGATAAACATATTGTGCAAGAAAGGGAGAGTTGAAGAGGCCAAGATGATAATGAGTCATATTTATCAGCGGGAATTGAGTCCCGATGTTTTTACATATACATCTCTGATTCTGGGGCATTGTAGGAACAGGGACATGGATGCAGCATTTGTGGTATTTGATCGGATGGTTCAGGATGGAATAGATCCGAATGCAGCAACTTATACTACTCTTATAAATGGACTTTGTTCGGAGGGGAGAGTCGATGAGGCTATGGATATGCTTGACGAGATGATTGAGAAAGGTATTGAACCCACTGTGTATACATACACAGTTCCAGTTAGTTCCTTGTGTGCAGTTGGACGTGAGAAAGAGGCTGTTGATCTTGTAGTGAACATGAGAAAGAGGGGATGTGAACCAAATGTCCAGACATATACAGCTCTAATTAGTGGACTGTCTCAATCTGGATTCCTTGAAGTGGCAATTGGATTGTATCACGACATGTTGAGAAAAGGTTTGCTCCCAACTATGGTTACATTCAATATATTGATAACTGAATTGTGTAGAGCAAAATCTATAGACAGAGCTTTTAATATTTTCCGTTGGATTGAAGCACATGGATACAAACCCAACACTATAACTTGCAACGCGCTGATCCATGGATTATGCTTGGTTGGGAATATTGAAAGGGCAATGGTTTTACTAAGTGAAATGCTAAAGGTGGGTCCGGCTCCAACAGTGATTACTTATAATACCCTCATTAATGGCTACCTTAAACGGGGCTTTCTGGACAATGCTATGAGACTGCTGGATTTGATGAAGAATAATGGATGTAAAGCTGATGAATGGACTTATGCCGAACTTATTTCTGGTTTCTGCAAGAAGGGCAAGCTTGATTTAGCTTCAGCTCTCTTTCAGGAAATGATAAAGAATGGTATAAGTCCAAACAAGGTAAACTATACAGCTCTAATTGATGGTTTATCGAAGGAAGAGAAAGTAGATGATGCACTTGCATTACTTAAAAGGATGGAAGAGAGTGGTTGCAGTCCAGGCATTGAAACGTACAATGCTATCATAAATGGTTTGTCCAAAAAAAACAGGCTTTTGGAAGTAAAAAGACTATGTAATAAGCTGGCAGAAAGTGAACTACTCCCAAATGTAATCACCTACTCAACTTTGATTGATGGTCTTTGTAGGAATGGTGAAACTCATCTTGCATTTGAGATTTTGCATGATATGGAGAGAAGAAATTGCATGCCGAACCTGTACACTTACAGTTCGCTAATCTACGGCTTATGTCTTGAAGGTCAGGCTGATAAAGCAGAGAGCTTACTCGGAGAAATGGAGAAAAAAGGATTAGCTCCTGATTATGTGACTTATACTTCTTTAATTGATGGTTTTGTAGCATTGGATAGACTAGATCATGCACTTTTACTTCTTCGCCAGATGGTTGATAAGGGTTGTCAACCAAATTATAGAACCTTTAGTGTATTGTTGAAAGGATTGCAAAAGGAACATGAGTTGATTTCAGGGAAGGTCTCCATCAAGCGTGAAACAGTGTATAGTAGCACAGCTATCAAGAAGGATGTTAGTATTGAACTGTTATGTACTCTACTAAATAGAATGTCGGAAATTGGTTTTAAGCCGAATGAAGGCACATATTGCACTTTAATTCTTGGTCTGTATAGAGAAGGTAAAACTTATGAGGCAGACCAGTTGATTGAACATATGAGAGAGAAAGGCTTCAGTCCTACTAGTGCAGCATGTTGCTCTCTTTTAGTCTCTTATTGCAACAATTTAAAAGTGGATGCCGCTTTGGAAGTATTTGATTCATTGATTCAACAAGGTTTTCGACCTCCTTTGTCAATTTATCAATCACTCATTTGTGCTCTCTGTAGAAGTAGCCGACTAAAAGAAGTTGAAGTGCTATTTGAAAACATGCTTGAGACAAAGTGGAACAATGATGAGATTGTTTGGACCATCCTGATTGATGGTTTACTCAAGGAGAGAGAATCCGAATTGTGCATGAAGCTTCTTCATGTCATGGAATCCAAGAGCTGCAATATTAGTTTCCAGACATATGTCATCTTGGCAAGAAAATTGTCCAAACTAGATGGTTAATTAATACGAGTCAAATGATTTTTTGAGAATTGATCTACAGCCCTAGAAAGCAGAAATAAGTGAGTTGATTTCTAATCTTACAATAGCCTCTCATCTATGGTTTCTTCAACTACTGTTGCTGAAGCTCGATTGAAGAGGAAGCTAAGCTGAAAAAAATCTTCTGTTTCAGAAGCAGCTGTGTGATTGCTGGTAAGCTGAGTTGTTAGAGCTTCATGATGAAGGAACTGACCTTTTGCTGGTCAAGTGCACAAGGTGAGTGAGATTGCCTTTAAAACCCTTGTTTTTATTTTGCTCAAGTTTTCGTAGTAGCAAGAAATTAAGTTCCTTCTGCTTTTAGAATTTCTGAGACTTGGTCATCAAGCATAAAAACAAGAGAAAAGATAGTTCATTTAGAATTGATTGCTTTAAAGATTACCAAAGTTTCCCTGATAATAAACAATAGCAGCAGTCTGTTTGTCATGTATCCTGACATATTAGTATTTTCATATTAACTTCTTGATACAAATAATATGAACGGGCAGTTGTCTTTTTTCCACTTTTTGCTTTGGGGTTCACCGTTCATATGGATTTCCTCCCCACCCCACCACAATCATGCTTCTTAATGTAGTTTAAGTGAAGCATGTCTTAAGAATAGGATATTTAGTGTATTTCATGCTCAGTGTAGTGGTAAAAGCTGAAGAAGAAATAGGATATTTAGTGTATTTCATGCTCAATGTAGTGGTAAAAGCTGAAGAAGAAATGCGTTCTCTCCCTTGATCTATAAAACCCTAATTATATCTGCTGACTTATCTTTCTCTGGAATTGATGAACAGTGCTGCATCTCAATCTCATCCTCTTTTATTTTAAATATCAGCCTGTTTTGTATCAAACTAATCATTTAGAAGGAAAGCAGCAACATTTTAAGAGAAAGAAAGTTCTAGTTGTGGTGATTATTTTGGTTGTTAGCTTGAATATTGAATCTCAGCAATTTACGCTCCTAAAAACTCCTAAGAGTTAGTGGAGAAAAATGTATCAAGCAACATTTTAAGAGAAAGAAAGTTTTAGTTGTGGTGATTATTTTGGTTGTTAGCTTGAATATTGAATCTCAGCAATTTACACTCCTAAAAACTCCTAAGAGTTAGTGAAGAAAAATGTATCAAGCAGTATAAGGGTTGCTTGTTCAGTATTAAATTAATTTTACCGCTGGTTACGTAGAAGTTCCAAATACTTAAAACCAGATTAGATAGACTGCATTTGTTGAAGTCACAGGTCAAGTGGGATAACTACATTTATTCTACATGGCTCAACAAAGCTTCTTCAAAATGTAGGCTACAACACTTGCATTTAGCTTTTTATTGCAGTATGGGAATCTTCAAAGATACAAGGGTTTTCTTGTGTCTGTCAACCCCATTCACATGATTATCATCCCTGGAGAGTGGCTCATATGAGATGATTTTGGAGAAATCTATTCCCTATTTATCAATTTTGTGCGTCTGAGGAAATCCAACATGTGGTGAACCTTCTCTAGATTGAAGTGTGAAGTGTTCATTTTGGAAATTTGATTTGTGTAAAACCATAGATGATAGAGCGCGCCAAATATCGTTTATATTTTTCCTTTTAATGTACAGAAAGCTATGTGTTGATTTTAATGGTTGGGTTGAAATGATTCAAAAAGTAGAATAAGAGATTCTACTAATTCATGGGGCAGCCTACTTGGACGATCTTCCCTCTTTTCTTTTTCTTATTTGTTGTATAATAGTGTTTTTTGAATCTATTTTACATCAATAAAGTATAACTTTTGAATCAAAGCCTATTTAAACCATAAAAGAACTGATCCATGAACTCTTATATCCAAGATATCCGGGAGTAAATTACAACACCATCTAAAAATCAAGTGGATATTGTTGGAAAAGCTGGGAAACATTGGCAGGGCTGATTTTTTTAATCCTGAAACTGGCAACATTAGGCAGGGATGAAAATTGGTAGTTGAAATTTCAGAAAAAAATATTTTTTGTTTTGAACAAATATGTTGAAACTGGAGGTATTGGTAGTTCAAACTTCAGATATACATGTTTGAAGTTTGATCTTGGCAAGTCAAAACTTTTGACGCATATGTCGGATGTTTGCTTGCACAAGCAATACTAAGCTTTAGACAAATTTGTAATTTCAAACACAATTTTTTGCAACTTCAGTTTGAAGTGTCCAAACTTATAAAACTTTATTAACTTAGGCTGTGGCTTCAATGGGTATCCCAAAATTGGCTATCTGTGCAATTGCACCCAAAAAGTTGGAGCGACAATTTGGGAACAGAGATTAAGGTATGCATCCCAACAGCGAATGAATTCTTCCTATCTGCCACCTTGGTGGTCAAAGTTGTCTTGTATCTGTGCTAGCATGGGTAGTAAAATTATCTCGTATTTGTATTTGTGGGGTGAAGTATGTTCCATAGAGAATTAGTTGAGGTGTGCACAAGCTGGCGCCTGGCAGTACATCTTTGTTACTATTAAAAGATAAATAGCAAAGTTACTTTAAATTTGTGGATCAAACGTCTTGCAAGGTAGAAGATAGGGAAGTCTTCCTTTTTTTTTTTGAGAAAAGATGACTTTTTGTCCTATTTATCTACAGGTATACTACATCAAAGTAGCCCCCTCCAAAAGTATTACAACCTAGGCTGACTCCATTTGTGCTTTTTGTCACAAATAGTCTATAACATCAAAAAGTTCTTTTGCCTGTACTAAAACTTTCTGTTGTGACGAATTCTCCCTCACAACAGATTATTTTTTTTACTTTGCTCATTCTTCTCTACATTCATATCTTCATTGGATGTTTATTGACAAAATTTAATTTTTTTGATCCTTTTAACAATCATACACCATATTCCTCATGTCTGCACCTTCTTCTCTACATCAAGATGTTTCGATTACTTGTCGCGAAAAATCACTTTCTCTTTCAAGTTGCAAGCCTTTCTCTGGCAAGACTTTAGAAAAATCTAAGTCAACCAAGAAAGGTGAATCCACAGTAGAACGAACTTTTGAGATGATTCTTTGAACAAGTTATCTTTTGACAAAGATCTACAGTCTCGAACTCTGTCAACAAAGAAAAACTAGAGACCGTGAAAAATTGGCTGGTGACTATGCTTCTGTAATACAAATAGCTCACTTCCCTGCAGTTTGAAAAGTGGGGTGACGACATTGGGGTACATGCCCCTGATAGCTGCGAGAGTGTAACTTTTGAAAAGTTGGACCACTCGTATATTTACACATACCCATTCACCCTAAAAAAGTTCTACCAGCCTAATTCTCAAAAAAAAATTTCTACCAGCCTAAAATTGAAGTCAGAAATCAAGTTGACCCTAACAAACATATTCCTTCTGTTTGGTACCATAAGAGAAACTGAGAAAACCTTGGTAACATAATAAAAAGAGGGACATCTTTATTTACTTTTTTTTTAAATGGAAGAAAACTAAGGAATGCTGAGCCACTAGCAAATTTACTCCATGACTTACTTGAGGTACTAAGGACAAGCAGAGAATTTCACCGAGGTTAGAGGTCCTGGAAGTGAGAAGAACAGAACAAAGGATTTTCACAGTTTTGTCTCTCTCTCTCTCTCTCTCTTTCATAGTTTACTGTGAAGGATGAGACAAGGCCTTTCTGTAATCCTCAGTATGGTACCAAGGATGCAAATAAAACTTTTTTTCTTCATCTGGTTGGAATATTGGGGGTCATCTTTACTACCGAGAATCTGAGGAAGAGGAATATCACTCATTTCGATTGGTGTTATATGGTTGTGGAAGATGTGATCCACTTGTTTCTCTGTCAGTTTCAACAACAATTGCTGGTCGAATGGAACCTGTTTGGTACTGAATAGGTAATGTTGGCAATTGTTAAAGACTTGTTTTAACATCACGCAGTTAGAAGAATTAGAGCTTGGACTCCCCGATTCGGAGCCTGTTTGGTATTAAATAGGTAAAGTCAGCAGTTGAAAGGCTTGTTTTTAAGTCGGCCAACTAGAGGGAAGAGAAGAGAAGAACCTTGGGAAGTTGCTTATCTGTGCTCATGACATTTGGAGAGAAAAATCAGATTTTTGAAGAGATTGAAAGTTTGTTTTTAGATATCTGAGGATCACTTTTGTTGTTTCATAGAAGTTTGGAGTACCTTGGCGGACACTGTTTATTGTTAGATGATTGGATACTCCTTATAGGAAGTCCTTTTTTTCCCTCTTACGTACTCTGCTTTTCAATGCCGTGGGTCTACTAGAAACAACCTCTCGACCACACAAAGGTAGGTAAGGTTTCCGTACATCCCACCCTCCAACTCATTTGTGGGATGATACTGGGTATGTTATTGTTGTACTTTACTTTTCCATACCACTTTTATGTATAGGGTTTTCACATTTACATAAATAAAACTTGATTTTCTTAGAATTTATAGATTTCCACTGGAAAATTAGTTTTACTGCCGGCAATCTACTTTGACTCGTTTTAATGATTTACACACTTCTTATCATTTCAACTCCTCTACTAGTGTCCAGTATTAGTAATTCATCAACCTACTTGTATTATCCATGAAGTGCCTAGAAAACTCAAAATGTTGCACCTATATAATCAGTGTAAAGCCGTAGAGGTAAAAGAAGGAGAAGAAGGAATGAGAAGAATTTGATAATCTGAATAGCTGGAGCACAACTTGCACATGGCAAAATTTTGTAGTCTTGCTCTTTTCTTCTCTCAAGCCTTTTGTTCTAGTTATCTTGTTTTCTTTTTCCATTTCTCTCCTGGTGCTTCAAAGTTCCTCTTGCTTTGATTTCCTTAGCTGTATATACATGAAATTTGATGAGAAGAAATTGATGTTTTTGGTATTTGGGGATGTGAAGGGGAAGGAGATGGTAAGTTGTTGGCTAGGAGGAATAATTAAAATCCCTTATACATTCTCTTGCCTGTCTATCTAAACTCTAATTCTGTATATTGCCCAATTAAAATGGAAACTAACGTGAAGATTAAGGAAAGAAACTAGGTAACTTTTTGCATATAGACATCTAGGGACCTCTTGACATTTCTTAAGGGTCCCTGCTCTTAACTGATCCAAAAACTTGTAGCCGTGTTCATGAAATTGGGGAAAGGAAAAAGAAATGTCAAGGTAAAACATGAAAATGAATGATTTTTTCAAATTTGCACTGTTCATTTGCTATGTTGCTCCGACTCTCCAAAAATGATGCCGCACTCCTGTCAGATCCTTAAAAAATGTACTACTTTTATATATTAAGAAGTAGGGAGATCGATAACTCTCCTCAGCGCACTGATATCTTTTGGTTTTAGGATGGAAATTAATCTGGGTTTACTTTGTTCTTTTGCAGGATACGTCTTGATAGTTGTCAGTTCTCACCTGCTGATGGCATTTAACGATGTCCAGCAAAGTAGGAATCAGACCTAAAGGTACTGACAAGAGCAGCCATATTGATTTTTCAACACATACACCCTGGCCAAAAGGTTTCATTTTCTCCCTCTTGTTTTTCTTCTCTAACACAAGATTCAATTTATTAAACTAGAGTGCAGTCGATTTTTGGAATAAGCATGTAGGTGTAACAGATCAGTTTATGTACATAGATCTCGCTTGGCCTCTGAGTTGAATACTTTAGAAATACATGGCAATTGATTTAGAGTTGAGAGGATGTTGTAGTATTTGTATTGTTCAGTCATAATTGCAGATAATAAAGGTATCTTCACACAACTTTTTTGGTTCTCTTTTGTGCTGTGTTCTATTTAATTTATTCGATAGCGTAATGATGCTGTCTGGATCAACTTGCATAATGAATAACTTATGATCACTTTGGGTTACATTCAGTGTATTCATTCAGCAATTAAGAGATGCCAAATATTTAAGATAATGTAAACAGAGTGAACGAAGGGCCTTTTAGACACGTCTCTACCACCTTCACAAGGTAGGGGGTAAGGTCGCGGTACACACTGCCCTCCCCAGACCCCACTTGTAGAGTTACACGAGTGAGTCAATGAGAGCCAAAAAGAAAAAAAAAAGTGGAGTTCCTGTAACTTTCTTCAAAAATACCAACAGAATGGGGTCTCAAAAAGAGATCCAAATCATGCATCCCAATCTTGTCTTATATTCAAATGTACAGTACTTGTAGCTCATAATGCCATGAGACATGACTAATATATTGTCTCTAATGAATGAGATTTTTGTGAATTTTATACTTTAGTATTTGGAGGCATGTCAATTTTCAATGACATATCCATCAGTCCTTTAATTTTATTTAATACTGCCGTATGCATCAAGAGAGAAGAGTATCTTATTATCTAGAAAAAACCAGGAAGATGAAGGCAAAAATATTGATTTAAAAAAAAGTATCTTATTGTGTATGCAACGACAACCATATTTTACCTTTTATTTTAAAGTAAATATAAATATAAACATTGTAGTTAGCAAGAGTAGGAAAAGATCAACTGAACAATATTGAGACTATTGATGTGTGGTATTTTCTATGCTTTATAATGACGGTGTTTGAGTTAGTTTGCATGAATTTTGATGTATTTTTTCGGATTCCTTGTTATCTCCTACTGATACAAGTATCGGACGGGGTTTGAGCTATGGATTGTATAGGGCGGTTAATTGAATATCTTTCGTCAAAAAGTTTGTATTCTAAGTATAGGTTTGTATTACTTTTCATGCGTTAACTCTTGAATTTCCTTAACGAAATTCTTGGCTTCTCTACTTGTACCGTGTAACTCTGTCCATCAATGCTTAAGCAAAAGAAAAAAAAAGGTAATACATTTAAACTAAAAGTTTTCAACTTTTTTATTATAATTGTGGTGTCTTGTCCAGATAAATAACTTCAACTATACGTTTGACTTTTCTTGAACGAAGTTGATGATCCATTGATGCATGATTTTAAAATTAACCCATTTGTTGGCCACTTCAGTGATTAAAGGTAATTCATCGCACCTCGACTATTTCCACCGATATTATCTCTTAGATTGGATTGAATTGAATCCCACAATCATCAGGAAAAAATTAAAAGAAAAAAAAGTTCAATTCACACAAACAAAACTCCATAAAAAGATAACTACTACAAAGTTTGTCTTTAATTCATGGCTTTCTCCATTATATCACAACAACAATTATATTTTTTTTAATTGATGTTGAAGTCATAAGAAAAAGAAATAATAAAACTAACAACACTTCAAAACAAAAACATATTAAAAAAACAAAAACAGACGTAACAATACCTAACCCTTTTATCCTTCAAATACTCTCTTCCAAACACTAACATACATCAAATCTTTTGTACATTTCTCCTCACCATTTTCTTCTTCCTAAAAAAATCCTCCATCATGCCTTCAACACACACATCAAAATAACCTTATAACATAATCAAATTGTATCATTTCTTCTTGTATTTTTCTTCCTTAGTCGTCCGATTCGCCTCTTTAATACGTCATGACTGAAATTTCTATAAACAAAGCTAACAACTTAACTACAAATTCTCCTCTATATATACACACACATATGCAAAAAGTTATTTAACACAAGCAAAAAATTATATCAAACACTTCTATTCCTCCCTCCTAAAATCGATCGATGGTAAGGCTGAATAATAATAATAATAATGATGCTAATGTTGGAGCAGGTCCATCAATTGCACTTTTACAAGAAAGATTCAGACAATTAGAAAGAGCAAGAGAACAAAGAGAGGACAAGACGCTCAAATTGTTCCCAGAGGCTCAAGTGGTGAAGATTTCAAACAAGAATTATGTAACTTCTAATCAAGGATTACGACGCGATCAACGGGTAATTATAACACATGAAAAAGATCAAAATACTTCACTTGGACTTAGCTTGAATAATAACAACAATCAAACAAGTCTAAGAGTTATGAAAACACAAAAGTTTTGGTCAAGTTCTAGTCCAAAACATAAATTTGGAAACTCTGATGTTGATACTTCTCTTCATTTATAGTCATGATACTAATTTTTCTTTACAATTAGACTTGTATATTTCCTTTTTACTTGTTCTGTAGACTGTAAATAAAGGATTATTAATTATTCAGGCTATCATCAAAATATGAACTTATGTTTCCTTAATTACTTTAAAAGCATAGTTTAGAAGTTTTAACCTCTTTTGATATATACTGATGTCAGGCTTGTCAAAGCCAAACTTCAAACAATTTGACATGTTATTTAGTATAAATTTTAGGAATCACATCGTTTTAATATGAAATTACTATATATACCTTTTTAGTTTGTAATAACATTAATTTCTTAAAAAGTAATACAAATCATATACATTAATATATAGCTCGCACGGATTCATAAAAGAGTATCTCGAATACATTATAGCATAATCCGAATACATAATATGTAGCCCGAACATATTAAAAACTAATTAGGATATATTATAAAATAAATCGGATACATAATATGAGATATTGTTAAAGAATGACAAAAAGTCCCACACCGGTAGTTAATGAGATGGGTGAACTCCTTATAAGGCTTGGGTAATCCTCCTCTCTTTGAGCTAGAGCTTTTGGGGTGTGAGTTAGGCCTAAGACCTAATTTCACATGGTATCATAGTAGGGCCCGTCTCACCCGATGTTGGGGCCCCCGAAATCAAAATTGCCCACGCACTAGATGCTAAGCACTAGGCGTGAGGTGGGGTGTTAAAGAATGACAAAAAGTCCCACATCAGTGGTTAATGAGATGGGTGAACTCCTTATAAGGCTTGGACAATTCTCCTCCCTTTGGGCTAGCTTTTGGGTTGTGAGTTAGGCCTAAGACCTAATTTCACAGATATTATTCGATCAATCATCGATCTACATAAAAAATAGTCTCTTCTATGATCATAATTATATATAAATAGAAAAATCATTTAGCATATTAAGTTCTATTCAACAAAGACCACTCTCTTATTGTGTTCCAACAAACCTTAAGTTGTAATTACTTAAATTTTTATTTTACAGAAAAATAGTCATAATCATTTTTGTACTAGCTGTCGGAAATAAATTATATTCACCTTCATTATATTTTTTGGATATCCAAGACCTTATAACTACTCTCTCAGTCCCATTTTATATGTCATCTTTTTCTATAAATATCTGAACCATAATACTTTTTATTTTATAAATTTATGCACAAATTATCATATTTATACCCTTGGTAGATTAGTTAATTAATCTTGAAAATGTATCTATCATTTATTATAAAGTTGATTTAAGAAACATTAAATAAGGATATAGAGGTAAAATTACATCATTTCTTAACACAAGTGCAAAGTAATAATGTAACATATGAAGAGGGACGGAGGGAGTATATATTAAAGGCATATTTAACCCCACCTAGGGGTGACAAATGATTGGATTGAATCGAATTTAGATAGGTTGAATATGGATTGACAAAAAATAATTTGGATTACAATCCATCCAAATATAATATGGTCAAGTATGATTTCAGTAAAATATGGTTTGAGCAAAATGGTTTTAACCCATTTAAATAATTTTATTTATTTTTTTAAAAAAATTAACCCCTACCCACAGGCACCCCCACCCCCTCCTTCCACCAACCACCCCTAAAAAAATTATTTCCAAAAAAAGTAAATAATCTGTTTTATCAAAAAAATAAAAAATTACCCCCTCTCCCGGGCACCCCCCTTGCCCACCACCAATAGGGGTGACAAATGGTTGGATTGGATTGGATTAGATTGGATTTGGATGAGTTGAATATGAATTGAGAAAAAATGTTTTGGATTACAATCCATTCAAATATAATATGACAAATATGGATTTGGTCAAATATGGTTTGAGCAAAGTGTTTCTAACCCATTTAAATAAATTTATTTTTTTTTTAAAAAAAAAATTATCCCTCCCTACAGGCACCCCACTACCCTTCCTAGACCTTCCACCAACCTACTCCTTAAAGGTTTTTGTTTCGAAAAATTAAAAAAAAAATCTATTTTTTCAACAATAAAAATTTACCTTCTCTCCCGAGCACCCTCCCCCCTCGACCTTCCACCAATCTATCCTTAAAAAATTTTGTTTTCGAAAAATAAAAAAAATACCCCTAAAAGTTTTTATTTTTCAAAAAAATAAAAAAAATTACCCTCTCCCCCGGCCCCCATCCCTACGTCCACCAACCTATCCCTATTTTTTTTATTTTTCAAAAATAAAAAAAATAAAAATTTATCCCCTTCCACGAGCATGCAATGTAATGTTGTGTAATTTTGTGTAATTTACCCCCTTCTAGAGATATAGAGAGCTAGGTCCACACATTAGATTGAGGTGATTAATGTTCATGGGTGACGCCAGACAAACACCTTGCTTGGTCATGAAACATGATGAAATATAAATGCTCGTCAGTTAGTCTATTTATCTTCGCTCAACGATGTAGTTAGATAACTAATTGGGGTAGGTGTTTAGAGGTGTGTAGCACGGATCATGAGTTAATACCTCAAATGGTCACTCAACTATGCACTCTTCTCTCAGAAAGTCACTTTTGAGTTTAGAAAGTTAGATGCTTGTTGTTTATTTGAATGTCTTGCATAATGAGTGAGAAGTGTACTTGATATTTTGGATTTGGTATATGAACTAATTGTTTATATTAACTAAAGTGATGACATTTCTATTTTGATTTATTTGAAATGAGATTTATTGTTGCTCGAGGACAAGCAAAAATTTAAAAGTGGGATGTTGATGTGAGGCCTAAAATACATATTTTTAATTATTATTTACCTCACATTTATTATTTATATCTGCTTTTTGAACATAAATTTTATGAATTATGCTAAATAGTATATTTTATTTATAGAGTAAATTGGTGTAAAGCTGAAGAAGTTTGAAGTTAAATCGAATTAAATATGAAAGGTTGAAGAAGGAAATCAATCAAGTTCAATATAATAATATATAAAATATATAAGAAGTTCGTGCAAGAAGTGCAAAGGAATTAAGGCTGCCACATGGCAGAAATTGAAGGTAGTGACCAATTGAGAGGCGGTGCAAGTTGATGCGGTTTTACGCATAAGAGGAATTTCAATTTATTTTGGTTTCAATTTTGGGTTCCTAATTTGGTTTGAGCTCAGTTATTTTATTTAAGGTTTTTCATATTTATAGATAGTCCATAGAAATAATTATTAGAGAAAATTGTAAAAGAAATATAGGACATCAAGTAGAAAGTTGTCAATACTTTTTAGGGTTCTTTTCATCTTCTTGTTTTCTTATAGATTAGTAGCTAAACGTCCTTATTCTGGGCTGTACCTGTGAATGAATTATTGATTATTAAAGACTTTTTTTGGAATTAATTCTTGATTGTCATTATAAGTTACTTTTATATTCTGGTTTTAGTATTTCTTGACTGACCCATCTAAAGATAAATATATTGTTTAATCTTAAAATCGAGAGAGGAGGGGTTAGATACACCAGAGAATATAGAGAGCTCGGTCCACCCATTAGATTGAGTTGATTAGTGTTCAGAAGTGACGCCAAGACGAACACCTTGTTTAATTACAAAACATGATGAAATATTAATGCTTGCAAGTTAGTCTATTTATCCGCCTCAACGACGTCGGTAGATAGACAATTGGCATACTTGATAGATAAAATTAGTTTTAAGCCAATAATATGATACATGAGATTCAATACATGTTCCAACCCTGAGATTTTCTAATCACGTTAGCAATTTTATTATTCAATTCCAACATTCTCTTCTCTACAAATAAAAAATTAAAACTCTTTTGACACTCTTAAATAAATAATTATAATAGTATAATATGGTAAAAATAGTTAATTGACAAGTCCATTGGATTCGATAATCTGATTTTTTAAAAAATCACTATATTACTTCTGCGATCATGTACATTTGCGTATGCAATTGGGAGCAACAACATGCTTCTTTTTCCTACTCAGAAAAGCAAAACAAAACTAAAAATAAAGTTAGTAAAACTACAACTAATCATGAACAAAATTGAAGTTAACTAACAATTTTGAAGTAACTTCACTTCCCTGGTAGCAATGCCATTTTGATGTTTGTGTAATCAAGGACACAACTTTGAAAGCAAATGTCTAGATCGTGCAATAATATAGTAACCTGACCAAGGGTCGGGGTCGTTTCCATAGGGAGTGATTGTGAGAATTAATAGAAAAATAAAATTAAGTTCTAACTAATCATAGCTAAATACATTATCGAATAAAAACATATTAAATTAGAGGAGTGATGGTCTTCTCTACTCTTCACTCTTTCTCACAACAAATTTTCTTTCCTAGTCTGCTCGCCTTCCCCATCATTGATAAATTTCTTATTTTCTCAATCATTTTAACAACAAACCACCAAATTTTCATGTCTACAACGTCTCCTCCACACAAAGATGCTTCGATTGTTAGTTGCCGAAATTCACCTTGTCTTTCGGATCGGAAACCTTTTCCTGACAAGGATTCAAAAAAATTCAAAGCAATCAAGCAAGGTGAATTTACAGTTGAAAAGATTGTATGTGGGGTGATAACATTGGGTTTACGCCCCCAGTAGCTGGGAAAGGGTGACTTTTGAGAAGGTGGACCACTCATACATATACACATACCAGTTCACTCTTGGATTTGACAGTCCCTTCATTGACCAAGTTATCCTTGACTTCTGCATTAGGTACAAGGTATGTTTGGCTCAAGTCAGACTATGTTTATGGAGAGCAGTTGACTACCTTCGTTACTTAGCCAACCAACATGAGTTAGAATTCACCCTAGATCATCTGATACTTCTTTACTCCCAAGATTTTTTGGGGGCAAACAGGGGCGGACTCACATGCTGGGTGCTTGAGCACTCATTAACTTCGTTACTAAATATATATATATTTATGTAGAAATTGATATGTATTTGTATAAAATTAACATAGAGCACTCAATGAATAGATGATTTAGTTGGCCCAATGGCTCTAAGGTAGGTATTTAAGACTCTTTTAGTGTTGTTGTACCAAGGTTCGAATCTCATTGTTAACACGTATTTTTATTTTTCACTTTAGAGTACCCACAACCTTAAAATTCTAGATCCGCCACTAGGGCAAAGTTATCAACTTAGTGAAACGAGGAGAAAGGGTTATTGTCTCTAGCTTAGATGAGGATAATGACCGAGGATGGATGGAAAGATTTGTTGTTGTCACTACCAAAGACATTATTCCACAAACCAGCATGTCGTTTCCAGAAACCTCGAATTATACTCGTAAGTATTTATCATGAAAGACAATTATTTCATTTTCTTTCATTATTACTTCTAATTTGATCGTAAATTTTGTTATTCAGCCGTAATTTGGAAACTTTTCGTGGATATAAGTATCTCTAACTGGATCTCGATCATCCTAAGCAATTCAAATAAAAATGACCGAACTTGGAAAGAGAATTCCAAAAATAATGGGTGGAAGGCCAAAAACCATGGTAACGTTTTGTATTTCTTTTTTTACTTCTTACTTTTCATTATTGCAGGCTAATGTGCTAACCTTTGAAGGTCTTAGAAGAATGATCGAGGATTAAAAAAAAAAGATGCAGGATGAAATTGATGAACTAAAGGAGAACCTTCTGACCTCTGAAAATACCAAGCTTAAGATTGAGATTAATGAGTTAACGAAGCGTCTCGAAGCCTCGAAGGTTGACCTCGCCTCATTTGGGCGTTAAAAAGAGGCATACAGTCAAAAGGTCGATCGATTGAGCTTAGAACTGGCCGAGTTAAACAAGATCCTGATACATTGCATGGAAGACTTAAGAATACATTTGTTGTTGAATCCATCACATTGTTTTAGTCAACTTTAGCTATTCAATTGGTACAAGCAATTGTTAAAAAGGAATAGTAATTGGAGTTGAAAAGAAAAGATTTGGTAGTTGGCAAATTGGTAAGATTTGCAACCATTCTTGACTTTGCTATGTTTACATATGTCATTAGTAACATAGGCATGGTTTTATTCTTCTATAAATAGAGCATTCTCGCTCATTTGTAGAACACACCAAGTTAGAGAAAAAAAAACATTTTGAGAGCAAAGTGAGATATTCTATAGACTCTACAAGAAAATAGTCTCTGAAGAAATATAGAGTGTGAGCGATATTTTAGTAAGACGGAAACCAAAAGAGTGTTGTTCCTTTTGAGTGTGTAGTAGTCACTTTGAGTATTGTATTCGTGACTACACAGTGTAAAATTCCTTACTATAGTAATATCAATTGCTCCTCTTAGTCCGTGGTTTTTTCCCTTATTCAGAAGGGTTTCCACGTAAAATTCTTGGTGTCGTTATTTTCTCATTTTATTTCCGTTACATTTACCATATATATTTTTGTGCTTGTCCGCGTTTTCCCAACAAACTGGTATCAGAGCTAAGGTTTTATCTGAGTATGCTCTGTGGTTGCAGCACAGTCTGAACTTCCACATCAGAAAAGATTTACTTTGATTTACGATAACTATATTTTTTGGGGAAAACAATGGAAGCCAACACAAGTAGAATGGTTACTTTGAATGGTGTTAATTATGCCATTTGGAAGGGAAAAATGAAGATCTGCTTTATGTTAAGAATTTTTGTAAACCAGTATTTACCACTGTAAAGCCTGATAATAAAACAGATGAAGAGTGGAATCTGTTGCATAGACAGGTCTGTGGATTCATTAAGCAATGGGTCGACGATAATGTGTTGAACTATATTTCTGGGGAAACACATGCTCGAACCCTATGGGAGCATCTTGAAAGTTTGTATGCTCGAAAGACTGGCAACAACAAAATGTTCTTAATAAAGTAGATATTGAGTTTGAAGTATCATGATGGTTCTCCGATGACAGACCATTTGAATAATTTTCAGGGGATAATGAACCAATTATCTGCTATGGGCATCAAATTTGATGAAGAAATTCAAGGCTTGCTTCTACTTGGTTCCCTACGAGATTCATGGGAAACATTTATAACGTCATTGTCAAATTCTGCTCCGGATGGTGTAATCTCTATGGATTCTGCCAAGAGTAGTGTCTTGAACGAAGAGATGAGAAGAAAAACTCAAGGTTCCTCTTCGTCGGATGTCCTGATAACTGGCCGCAGGGGGAGAAATAAAACTCGTGGTTCTCAGCATAGAGAACAAATAGGAGCAAATCCAAAGGCAGACTTAAGGATATTGAGTGCTATCATTGTGGCATGAAAGGGCACACAAAGAAGTTCTGCAGGAAGTTGAAGAGGGAGAACAAAAACAAAGAGGAAACTAAAGAAGATGGCAATGAAAATTACCTAGCCACCGTCACAACCGAAGATCTTGTTACCGTTCTTGATGCAAACATGATAAATATTTCTTGTGATGAGTCAAGCTGGGTTGTGAACACTGGTGCCGCATCTCATGTGACATCAAGGAAGGATTTTTTCTCTTCCTACACTCTTGGTGATTTTGGAACCTTGAGTATGGGTAATGAGACTATTTCTAAGGTGGTTGGTATTGGTACAATTTGTTTGGAAACTAGTGTTGGAACTAAACTAGTTTTGAACAATGTGAAACATGCTCCTGATGTTCGTCTGCACCTAATTTCTGTTGGTGTTTTAGATGATGAAGGATATGTTAGTACCAACGGTGATGGAAAATGGAAGCTCATTAAGGGTTCCTTGGTTGTGTCTCGTGGTAACAAACGTCGTGGTCTATGCTGGACTACGGCCTCTGCTTGTGTTGATATGGTGAATGCGGTTGAGTGCGATAGCTCTTCAACGTTATGGCACAAGAGGCTTAGCCACATTAGCGAGAAAGGACTTATAGCCAAGAAGAAATTATTGTCAAATTTCTAAAGTGCTAAATTAGAAAAATGTGAGCACTGCTTGACTGGTAAACAAAATAAAGTTTCCTTTAAGTCCTACCCTCCTTCGAGAAAGACAGAGTTGCTTGAGTTAGTGCACTCTGATTTATGTGGTCCAATGAAGACAAAGACATTGGGTGGTGCACTTTACTTTGTCAGTTTCATTGATGATTGCTCGAGAAAACTTTGGGTCTATGTTTTGAAGACTAAAGACCAAATGTTAGGTGTCTTTAAGCAGTTTCAGGCTTCAGTTGAAAGAGAAACTGGAAAGAAATTGAAATGTATTCGTAGTGATAATGGTGGTGAATATTGTGGACCATTTGACGAATACTGCAAGCATCAAGGTATTAGACACCAGAAGACTCCTCCCAAGACTCCTCAGCTTAATGTTTTGGCTGAGAGGATGAAGAGGACCTTGATGGAAAGAGATAGATGTTTGCTTTCTGAAGCAAAGTTTCCGAACTCATTTTGGGGTGAGGCTTTATTGACCGCTGCACATGTTATTAATCTATGTCCTGCTGTTGCTTTGCAAAGTGATGTACCAAATAGTTTTTGGTATGGAAAGGATGTTTCCTATGACCATTTTAGAGTATTTGGTTGCAAAGCTTTTGTACATGTGCCGAAAGATGAGAGGTCAAAGCTAGATGCCAAGACAAGGCAGTGCATCTTCATTGGATATGGCCTAGATGAATTTGGTTACAGGCTATATGATCCAATTGAAAAGAAACTTGTGAGAAGCCGTGATATTATTTTCATGGAGAATCAAACAATTGAAGATATTGACAAAGCGGAGAAGGTAGAATCTTCAAATTTTGATGGTATAACTCATCATGATGAAGTTCCTCACACAAGTGTGCATGATGTTGTTGGGTTTGATAATCATGGTGACGCCCAGAATCATGTATTGAATCAACATGTTGATGTTGATAATAACAATGATATTGTTATTGATAATCCTGTTGCTCATGAAGTTGTGGACGAATCAAATATTCTGCTTCGGAGGTCCACAAGACAGCGGTTTCCTTCCTCCCGTTATTCACCCAATGTGTATGTGTTACTCACTGACGGGGGAGAACACGAATGTTATGAGGAGGCCATGGAAGATGAGCACAAGAATCAGTGGATTGAAGTCATGCAAGACGAGATGAAGTCTTTGCATGAGAACCATACTTATGAGTTGGTAAAATTGCCCAAGGGCATGAGAACTTTGAAGAACAAGTGGGTGTTCAAACTTAAAGTTGAAGAACACAACTTGAAGCCCAGGTACAAAGCTAGATTGGTTGTTAAGGGATTCAGTCAAAGGAAAGGTATTGACTTTGATGAATACCTGTTGTGAAAATGTCCTCGATTCACACAGTTATAGGTTGGGCTGCTAGTCTTAATTTAGATGTTGAGCAGATGAATGTGAAGACGGCTTTCCTTCATGGTGACCTAGAAAAAAAGATTTATATGGAACAACCTGAGGGCTTCAAAGTAGATGGTAAAGAAAATTTTGTATGCAAACTCAAAAAGAGTCTCTATGGCCTAAAACAAGCTCCCAGACAGTGGTACAAAAAGTTTGAATATATTATGGGGGAGCAAGGCTATAAGAAGACTTCTTTAGATCATTGCGTATTTGTACAAAAATTTTCTGACAATGATTTTATCATCCTTTTGTTGTATGCGGATGATATGTTGATTGTGGGCAAAAATACTTCCAAGATTGACGAGCTAAAGAAAGAGTTGTGTAAGTCTTTTTCTATGAAAGACTTAGGTCATGCCAAGCAAATTTTGGGCATGAGAATTACTCGTCTTAGAGATAAAAGGAAGATTTATTTGTCCCAGAAGAAGTACATTGAACGTGTACTGGACCGCTTCAATATGAGGAATGCTAAGCCTTTTAGTATACCTCTTGCTGGTCATATGAAGTTGAGCAGATGTGTCCTACAGCTAGGGAGGAAAAAGAGAACATGGCCAAAGTTACATATTCCTCAGTCGTTGGAAGTCTAATGTATGCAATGGTGTGCACTAGACCTGATATTGCTCACGCAGTTAGTGTTGTCAGTAGATTTCTCAAAAATCTGGGAAAAGAGCATTGGGAAGCTGTGAAGTGGATACTCAGGTATCTTAAAGGAAGCTCAGATGAATGTCTGTGTTTTGGAGCATCAAATCCAATCTTAAAAGGCTATACAGATTCTGATATGGCAGGTGACCTTGATAACAGAAAATCCACTACTGGATATTTGTTTACTTTTTCAGGGGGAGTTATATCATGGCAAGGGCTGGCAGGGGGACCGGGTCATCCCGCCCCGGCCCGCGTCCCGACCCGACCCGCCCCGGAACCGGCCCATCCCCCAAGATTTAAGGAGATTACGGGATGGGGGATGAGGGGACCGGTCAGGGGCCGGTTCACCCCTGCGTCCCGGTCGACCCGGCCCGGTTGAACCGGTCGGTTCGCGGGATCCCCCCAGTTTATTTTTATTATTATTTTAAATTTTAATTTTAAAAATGTGTCCGTTACTATCCGTTGGGGAAACGGCTAGTGGGCCCCCCAACGGATTTATGCCTCTTTTTGACTTCCCAAACACCCCCTACCACCCCCTACTTTTAAAACTTTATTTTAAACCCTCAAGTTATTATAATTACATTTTAACCCATTTTTAATACTATAAATACACATATCCTCTATTATTTCTTACAAAATTATCTATTCTCATTTCTCTCATCTATTTTCTATATTCTATCAACTCTCAACTCTAAGTGTCAATCTTAATATCTATTAAATTTTAATTCTCATATTATTAGAATCCATATATTTCAATTTTCAATTCAAAACTTTCATATTATATCAATAAATATAATTATATTATCTCATATTTGTTATCAAGTATTTGCTTGGAGTTACAAATTACAAGTTACAACAAATCACAAGTTTCAACAATTGGTTTAACGTCTGCTATTAACGAAGACGTTTGGTACATTCGTTTCATAATATTTATATTTTATTATTCGTCTTTACTTTTGTGTTATTATTATTTTTATATTACACTTTATATATATATATATATATATATATATATATATATATATATATATATATATATATATATAATTAAGTAAGAGTTCTAGCAAAAAAGAATAGCGGTAAAGGAAAAGAGAAAGCACAAGATAACGAAGAAAGTAGACTTTTTAAATTATTTAATTTTGGTAAAAAAATAGTAAAGAAAAAAAGAGTAGTAAAAGTGGTGGTACTTCATCTAAATCAACGAGTAGAGTTAGATTTAACATAAATGATTCTACTTATGTTGATGATACTCCTTATAATATTGATTCAAATATTCAACTCGATCACGAAAGTTTAGAACGACGTTATGGTAATATTAATTCTAATGTTGATGAAAATTCAGGTGAAGAAGTAGAAGCTGATTTGGGAGAAGAGGAGTTAGATGAAACACCTACAAGTCCGGTGACAGAAGTTCCAAATGAGACTATCAATTTACCGGAGCAAAATTTTGGACATCCACCCCTTATACCTCCCACAAGGGAGAAGGTGAAGTATCAACGACCTAAAACTTCTATTGTGTGGCAATTTATGACTTTTGATAAAGAAAATAGTGTTGCTATTTGTAATAAGTGTAAGCAAGCATTTAAACATAAACAAGGTGGGGGTCAAGGTGGAACGGGGGGATTAAATAGACATTTGTTATCTTGTGTGCCGATTCAATATAAAGAAGCTAAAGCATTAGCCAATAGAAAAAAGGGAATTTCAATTAATGAATTAGATATTACCGGTAATGCATCGATATGGGCTTCTAACATCGTTCAAGGAACATTAGATCCTTTTAACCCCGCTGGTCCAATAACACAACGTAAATATAATAAGGAATTAGATCGGAAAAATTTAGCTAAAATGGTTTCTGTTTGTGGTTTGCCTTATAGTTTTCTTTCAAATACCGATTTTGTCTAATATATTCAACAAACTTATAATTCGGATTATAGAGGCTTTTCAAGAAATACTGTCAAAACTGATGTTTTTGAATATCAAGGTAAACATTGTCAATTTCTTCGTTGTCTATTTAGCATATTAGATAGTAGAGTGTCTATTACTTCGGACATGGGTCGTAGTGTTAATGGAAATGATTATTTAACTGTGACTGCACATTGGATTGATCATAATTGGAATTTGCAAAAAAGAATTATATGTTATAAACTATGTATAGAGAAAAAAACTGGTGCATATTTAGCTACAAATATTTTAAGTGTTTTAGATTATTACATGATTATAGATAAAATAATGTCTGTCGCATTAGATAATGCATCTAATAATACAAATGTTGCTAACATGTTAAAAGTTAGATTATGTCCAATTGACAATAAAGTTTTTCATGTTAGATGTGTTGCACATATATTAAATTTAGTTGTACAAGATGGTATTTCATTATTTGATTGTGGTAGCGTAAAAGTTGAATATGCTGTTACCTGGATTTTTCATACAAACAATGCTGCTAGAATTAGGGAATTTAATGAGCGTTGTTCACTATGTGAATTGTCACCTAGAAAAATTCCAAACCATATTAAAACAAGGTGGAATTCTCTTTACGAAATGCTTTCGGTTGCTTATAAATATAAAAAACCATACAAATGGTTTTTAATGCTCATAATGTTAACCCATTAGATAGAATTTGTGATGAAGATTGGGAAGAAACTAAAGAACTATTACAATTTTTAAGACTTTTTTATGATGCTACTACCATGTTTTCGGGAATTTATTATCCTACTATTTCATCCGTATTAATAAATATTTGTGCTCTTTCAATGCAATTTTCTAAATATAAAAAATAGATCACTTTAGAGTTGCAATTGAAGGTGTGATTGAAAAATTTTAAAAATATTTTTTTCCTATTCCTCAAGTTTTTTAACGGCTACTTTACTTCATCCTGCTTATAAATTACAAGGTGTGAAAGGCCTTGTCGACACTTTTTATGAAACTTTAGAAATTTTACCTGAAGAAACTCCAGATTGTGAAACGTGTAAGTGTAGCACAAAAATAGAAGCAAAAGTTTTGTATGAAAAATATAGAACTAGTGAAAATTTTGAAGGAGAAGTTGGTCAAACTTCTAATGTTGAGATTGATTTGTCAGTTCCAATTTCATGTTATATGCGAGGTTTTCTTGGTCTTAATTCTTCTAACCGTGATGATTTTGAAGAATATCTTAATCAATCTTTAGAAAACTTGGAAATCAAATTTGGCAATGAAGATTTATTAGGATGGTGGAGTAGACGAAGCGATGCATTTCCAACTTTGAGCAAAATGGTTCGTGATATTCTAGCTATTCAAGCTTCATCAGTTGCATCGGAGGCTGCTTTCAGTGCGGCAAGGTTTCAAACGGTGATCATAGACATTCATTGGCGGAAGACAATTTGGAAACAACAGTTTTATTTAGAGACTGGTGTAATGCCAAAAGGAGGAATAACAATTTGCCAAAGTTAAGTAAAAAACAAGCAACTTGGATCAAAACTTGTATTGAATGCAGTGATGATGAATTAGACGCACAAGAATTTCTAACAAGTTTGCCAACACCGGAGGATATCACCATCGATATGATGCGACAATTAGAAGTAAATTTTAAAGGAGAAAACAAATATTATTAGATTACATTCGAAAACTAATTGAAACAGAACCCTTCCTAGAAGGTGGCTGCGTAGATTAGTTACTCCACTAATATTTGTTAATTGTAAGTTGTAACTTATAAGTTTATTGTTTTGAATTTTTATTTTAATATATACAATTAAATATATATACTAAAGTACTAAACTAATTTTAAAATACTTAATTTAAAGTTTACAATTTACATTACTTTAAAATGAATCTTAAAATTTGAAATTTTAAACTTTGAAGTTGAAACTTGAAATTTGAAAAATGAATCTTAAAATTTGAAAATTGAAACTTTAAATTAGAAAATTTATTTTGATATTTGAAAATCAAAAATTAAATTTAAAATTTATTATCTAGACGTATCATTTCAATAAAAATGTATAAATATTTAAAAAAAATAATCCCCCATCCCGTCCCGTCCCCCCAAATCCCATCCCATCCCACATATATAGTGGGACGGGATGGGACCTATTTGCGTCCCCCCAATCCCGGTCCCGGGTGAAATCCCCCCTCCCCGTCCCCCGTCCCGTCCCGTCCCCCTTCGTCCCGTCCCCCAGTCCCCTTGCCAGCTCTATTTCATGGCAGTCAAAGTTGCAGAAGTGTGTTGCACTATCTACAACTGAAGCTGAGTATATTGCGGCTACTGAAGCCCGCAAAGAGATGATATGGCTAAAGCGATTTCTTCAAGAGCTTGGTTTGAATCAGATGGAGTATATTGTGTATTTTGACAGCCAGAGTGCAATAGACTTGAGCAAGAACTCCATTTACCATGCAAGAACAAAACACATTGACGTCAGATATCATTGGATTCGTGAGAAAGTGGAGAATGAATCATTTCACGTCAAAAAGATTCACACAAGTGAAAATCCTGCAGATATGCTGACCAAGATGATACCGAAAAATAAGTTCAAGTTATGCAAAGAACTTGTGGGTATGAGCTCTCTCTAAAGAAGTTGAAGATACCTTCTTCCAGTAAATGGGACTGGAGGGGGAGATTTGTTGAATCCATTCCATTGTTTTAGTCAACTTTAGCTATTCAATTGGTACAAGCAATTGTTAAAAAGGAATAGTAATTGGAGTTGAAAAGAAAAGATTTGGTAGTTGGCAAATTGGTAAGATTTGCAACCATTCTTGACTTTGCTATGTTTACATATGTCATTAGTGACATAGGCATGGTTTTATCCTTCTATAAATAAAGCATTCTTGCTCATTTGTAGAACACACCAAGTTAGAGAAAAAAAACATTTTGAGAGCAAAGTGAGGTATTCCATAGACTATACAAGAAAATAGTCTGTGAAGAAAAATAGAGTGTGAGCGATATTTTAGTAAGACGGAAACCAAAAGAGTGTTGTTCCTTTTGAGTGTGTAGTAGTCACTTTGAGTATTGTATTCGTGACTACACAGTGTAAAATTCCTTACTATAGTAATATCAATTGCTCCTCTTAGTCCGTGGTTTTTTCCCTTATTCAGAAGGGTTTCCACGTAAAATTCTTGGTGTCGTTATTTTCTCATTTTATTTCCATTACATTTACCATATATATTTTTGTGCTTGTCCGCGTTTTCCCAACAATGTTGGATGGTCTTGGGCCTTCTCAACCCAAAAGCTAGCTCAAAGGTCGAGGCTTTCCCTCACACTTATAAATTGACCACCAGCCCCTTCCACTTCCGATGTGGGATAACCCAACAATCTCCCCCCTTCACACATCGGGCCTTGGGCTTGAGAGAACGACAACCCAGTTTCTCCCGATGGGCTGGGACTTGTTGATAACCTGGGCTCTGATACCAATGTTGGGTGGTCTTGGGCCTTCTCAACCCAAAAGCTAGCTCAAAGGTTGAGGCTTTCCCTCACACTTATAAATTGACCACCGGCCCTTCCACTTTCGATGTGGGATAACCCAACATTTGTTGGGGGAGTTGTTGCCTGTAGAAGATCTCTAAGCAAAAAATGAAGAGCATAATTCTTCAAAGGCTTCATTGATTATTGATATTGATCATGTTATTTTCATTTTTATGAGGTGGATAGAGCAATTTTCTTGATCCTTTAGACTTGTATTTTCTTGAACCAATATTTTGTGTTGTTTATGTATATTTAATGGCGTTATAGTTCCTAGTATAGTTGAAAAACTCATACTTGAATGGTAATGCTTATTGTAGAGATTTAAACCAGTTCACCCACAGCTAATTTTGTTCTATGGGTGCTCATTTAAATTATAATAACATATGTATCATATTTTCTATATATATAAACAAAAAATTTCGGAAATCAATGGGTGCTCGGCACCCGCGTCTGGCTTACTGGGTCCGCCCCTGATAATAAATTGAACAACAAATTTCATATATGCCTTCATCTTTAAGATATTAAGTCTTGCAATTATATACGTTTTCAATTATATGAATGTGCATGATACATAAATTATCAAAATTCTTGGTGGTTGAGGTATCTATTAGTGTTCCAAAAAAATACTTATCAGCAATTCTGGACACTCTTTCATAAGCTATAAAATTCTTGTACAACTTTAAATTCTTGAAAAATAGTATTAATGTTGACGACAATATTCATTTGTATAGACATTAGGTTTTTTTGTTAGATCAATTCAGCGTTGCTAGCTAGTTTCAGTAATAGTAGTTGATTTTTTAGTGTATAGTACAATATCAAGATCTAAAATCTCAAAATGAAATTTAATTGAATTTCATCAATTTGAGAAGTGAGTCATTAATGATCACAACAAGAAAAAAAAAAGTGAAAATAAGAAGCTAGTGTCGAAAATGAAATATGCTTATTCGTTAATGCAAGACATTATAAATTCGGACATACTTCATATTCATAGATGATTTATGCACTCTAAAATTTATTTTGGTGTCTTCATTTGAGATAATTATCAACATAACTTTGAATATAATAATGGTGTAGAAAGAATCTTATTTGATAATTTTAATGTGTCAATCAACAATATTTATTATTTTTAAATATTAAAAAAATTAATTGCACATATAAGTTATTGCTTTAATATTTAATAATTAAAAGAATAATTAATCAATATTTGGGCGATTCAGAAATAAATTATAATCACGAACTTCAATTTATCCTAGATTCATCTAAAAACATTAAAATCCTGGATAATTGAACATAAATTTATTTATTATTTTAAAATTAATTATCGTAAAGATTCAAACACATTAATTATTAAATAAGCATGCATAATAGTTTAAAAAAAATAATAAGTTATGGATTACATCTATGTTGAATTCATATCTACATAACATTAAATGATGATTTTAACTTTTTCGTGTCAGGATCTTACCAACTCAATCATAATTAAGATTCTTAAGATTGAAATATTTGACGAAAAATAATTAGTTCCTAAATTATGCTCTGATACCATATATCAAAATTTTCTCGATTATAAATTATGAAACATAAATAATCTAATTGTAAATTAAATATGACTTTAAGATAGTGAAACTTAATATTTTTTTACAACAAATCATATAATATTACTTTAATTCAAGATATATAATTGAATGTATGACATATTTTTGAATTATCTTTAGCAAAAGTGATTATTTTTTATGAGAAACTAATTTTTCTTGCTTGCACTGCATTCTTTCTCACGTTATTTGATGAGAATACCATGAATTAATGTTTAGAAAGTATTATTACTTAAGATATTTATAATCTTATTATACATAGGATCGTCGTATATATAATTAATATGTTAATTTCTTCATATATAACTATGAAGTCATAATGAGATAATTATATAAGAAAGAATTATATAATTGTGACATAAATACGACATGCATCATAAGGTACACAGTTCTATCATATTTGACATGTTTCAAAATGGCTAAGACAATTCTTATATACTTGAATACATAACTTATACATATAACTCCTCTTACACATATATGATACTTGTTCATCATGTATCGCAATATGATATGTATCATTGTGATTAATTATGTTGGCATATATTATATTTCTTAGACATCTTTTTGAGATATGAAGATCTCTCAATTATGAAATGGTCACTTGGTGAGACTTTCTATTGAAGTAGAAGTTATTTAATTGTCTTAAATATTACTTCATAAATTTTAGCTAATATTTAATGTTAATTAGTTATTTAATCTTTAAACTCAATTTAATGATATATATCTTACATGAAAATTATAGGAACAATAATTTATTAGTTGATGAAGCAATAGAAAAAATGTGTCACGACCCAAAACCGAGCCGCGACTGGCACCCACACTTAACCTACTATGTGAGCGAACCAACCAATCTAAACCCCAACATTTCAACATAATTAACAAAATACAATGCGGAAGACTTAAACTCATTAATAAAATCAATTCAAAACTATTATTATCCCCAAAATCTGGAAGTCATCATCACAAGAACATCTATGATCAAATTACTAGAATAAGAGTATTCTAAGAAACTAAATAAATAAAAGCTAGTCCGTGCCGGAAGTTCAAGGCATCAAGACATGAAGTGGAAGATCCAGTCCAAGCTAGAAGCATTAGCTCACCCTGAAATCTGGCTTGGTGAAGACTGGCTAGAGTTGCGGTTGAGTTGAAGACGACGGAACGTTTGCTGCACTCCACATATAACAAAGAAAGAAACATGCAAGTAGGGGTCAGTACAAAACACGAGTACTGAGTAGATATCATCGGCCAACTCAAAATAGAAAATAATATATATCAAATAATAATGTAAATCAACTACAATACTCAACATGTAGCAACAACAAGTACTAAATCATTAATAAGTACCACCAAGTTCATCCATGAGAACTCAAGCCTCAATACCATACTCATTTGGGAATTAGGTTCATTACATTGAGTATATTAACATTTTTCAAGATTCATTATCTTTCTTCCTCTTGTGTCGGTACGTGACACTCCGATCCATATTCTATCCTGGTGCCGGAACGTGGCACTCCGATCCTCATTCTATCCTGGTACCGGAACGTGGCACCCGATCCATATACTATCCTGGTCTCGAAACGTGACACTCCGATCCTCATTCTATCCTGGTACCGGAACGTGGCACCCGATCCATATACTATCCTGGTGTCGGAACGTGACACTCCGATCCTCATTCTATCCTGGTACCGGAACGTGGCACCCGATCCATATACTATCCTGGTGTCGGTACGTGACACTCCGATCCTTATTCTATCATTGTACCGGAACGTGGCACCCGATCCCCTAATTTATCAAGCCTTCTTTTATACCAAGGCATCATCATTCTCATTATATAATTTATCAAGCCTTCTTTTATACCAAGACATCATCATTCTCATTATATAATTTATCAAGCCTTCTTTTATACCAAGGCATCATCATTAACAAGTGAATTAGGGTTTCTTTCAAGATTTTGGATTCAATAACTTCATCATGCTTAGTTTATCACAATTATATAAATTATATTCATGCAAGCATACAATTAAGCATATGGAAGGGTTTACAATACTACCAATACATATCATTCGCTATTAAGAGTTTACTACGAATATCATAGAAAAACCATAACCTACCTCCACAGAAGATTTGTGATCAAGCAAGAAGATTTCCCAAGGCTTTGTTTCCTCTTCGTTTCTCTCTGTTCGTTCGATCCTCTCTCTCTCTCTCTCTTTGTTCTTTATATTTTTCTTATTCAAACCCTCTTTCTTTTACCCTAATTAGCATATAATTAAGTATAAAAGATGACAATAATGACCCACTAATTAACTCAAGGTTACCTCTTTTATCCCCCAAGAAACTGAGTTATTAATGTTAACCCACGGAATTTATAATTATAGAAGGAATAGTCCAAAACGCCCCTTTAAAACTTAACCAGAAATCCGACCCAGACTGGGATTACGCAATCTGTGATGGCTCGTCGTGCCTGCGACGGTCCGTCCTGCAGGTCGTTGCAAAGTTCAGAGATTCAATTTCCACCCAAGAGTCTATGACGGTCCGTCACGCCTGTGACGGTCCGTCCTGCACTTCCGTCATGACGTTCAGAGAATTGTTCCCAGTACCAAATTCTCAAGAGTTGAAGTATTTTGAAACGGAACCTCACAATGGTCCGTCATGTCTGTGACGGTCCGTCCTGCAGGTCCGTCACAGAGTTCAGAGAGTCGATTTTAGCACTCAAATTTCAGAATTCCTAAGTGTTTTGGAACGAAACACCCTCGACGGTCCGTCGTGCTCATGACGGTCCGTCGTGGTATCCGTCGTCTCAGCCAGTTTTTCCAGAAATAAAATATGCTGCTCAAAACGACTAAACAGGTCGTTACAACAGATACCAATTTACCCATCGTTCGTCCTCGAACGATCACAGGAAAAGAAACAAGGGCGAAAGGAAGTACCTGAATCTGTAAACAGATGTGGGTATTTTTCTCGCATATCAACCTCCTTCTCCCAAGTGGCCTCTTCAACTGGTCGATTCTTCCATTGAACTTTGATGGATGCAATCTCTCTCGACCTCAACTTGCGAACTTCTCTATCTAGAATAGCAACAGGTTCCTCCTCATAAGTCAAATTCTCGTCAAGCAGAACCGAGTCCCAACGAATGATGTAGTTTCCATCCCCATGGTATCTTTTCAACATAGACACGTGAAATATCGGATGCACTCCTGACAGCCCTGGAGGCAAGGCTAATTCATAAGCCACCTCCCCTACTCGCTTAAGTACTTCAAATGGTCCAATATACCTTGGACTTAGCTTACCCCTTATACCAAACCGCATCACCCCTTTCATGGGCGAAACCTTCAACAAGACTTGTTCACCCTCCATGAACTCCAAGTCTCTAACCTTTCGATTTGCATATTCTTTTTGCCTACTTTGAGCCGCTAAAAGCTTTTCTTGAATAGATTTCACCTTCTCCATTGAATCCCTCAACAGGTCAGTACCCCAAGGTCTAACCTCAAATGCATCAAACCAACCAATGGGAGACCTACATCTCCTCCCATACAATGCTTCGAATGGAGCCATGTCAATGCTGGAGTGATAGCTATTATTGTATGAAAACTCCGCTAAGGGTAAGAAGTTATCCCAATGACCACCAAATTCTATCACACATGCACGAAGCATATCCTCCAACACTTGAATCGTTCGCTCAGACTGTCCATCAGTCTGAGGGTGAAACGCAGTACTAAGGTCCAACCTAGTACCTAATTCCGCATGCAATGTTCTCCAAAACATAGAAGTAAACTGCGTACCTCTATCTGATATGATGGAAAGTGGAACTCCATGCAATCGAACAATTTCTGATAGATTTTGGCCAACCTCTCTGCATTGTAAGTCACCTTGACCGGAATGAAATGAGCAGACTTAGGTAACCTATCAACAATCACCCAAATAGAGTCATACTTACCTAATGTCTTTGGAAGACCAACCACGAAGTCCATTGCAATTCTCTCCCACTTCCATTCAGGAATGAGCATTCTCTGAAGTGTTCCTCCGGGCCTCTGGTGTTCATACTTTACTTGCTGACAATTTGGACATTTGGCAACAAAATCCACAATGTCACGTTTCATTCTACTCCACCAATAGTGTTGTTTTAGGTCACGGTACATCTTGGTTGCACCAGGATGTATAGAATATCTGGAACTATGAGCCTCTGTAAGAATAGTGTGGATCAAGTCACCAACACGGGGCACACATATCCTTCCCTTGATTCTCAAAACACCTTCCTCATCGATTTGTGCTTCCTTAGCCTCTCCTCGCAACACTTTATCTCGGATTCGACTTATTTTCTCATTATCAAACTATTTTCCCTTGATCTTGTCAAGAAAAGAAGATCTCGCCTCCACACAAGCCAAAAATCCTCCCTTCTCATTTACTTCTAGCCTCATAAAGTCATTAGCCAAGTTTTGGATTTCTCTCGCCAACGGGCGTCTAGAAACTTGCAAATGAGCTAGACTTCCCATGCTTCCTGCCTTTCTACTTAAGGCGTCTGCCAAGACATTAGCCTTTCCCGGATGATACAGAATAGTGATATCGTAGTCCTTCAGTAGTTCCATCCATCTCCTCTGTCTCAAATTCAAATCCTTTTGAGTGAAGACATACTGTAGGCTACGATGGTCCGTATAGACTTCACATTTAACCCCATCCAAATAGTGTCTCTATTGCTTTAGTGCAAATACTACCGCGGCCAACTCCAAATCATGGGTCGGATAGTTATGTTCATGCACCTTTAATTGCCTCGAAGCATAAGCAATCACATTCTTCTCTTGCATTAGCACTACACCCAACCCAGAATAGGATGCATCACAATAAACAATGAAGTTCTTACCCTCTACTGGCAAGGTAAGAATTGGTGCAGTAGTCAACAAGGTCTTGAGCTTCTGGAAGCTTTCCACACACTCATCCGACCATACAAATGGAACATTCTGCTTAGTGAAGTTCGTTAATTGGGATGCAATAGAAGAGAATCCCTTGACAAATCGGCGGTAGTAGCTAGCTAAACCAACAAAACTCCTTATTTCTGACACGTTAGTAGGTCTTACCCAATTCTTCACTGTCTCAATCTTAGATGGATCCACCATCACTCCATCCTTAGAAACCACGTGTCCCAAGAAGGACACTGAATCTAGCCAAAACTCACACTTGGAGAATTTGGCATAAAGCTTTTTCTTCCTCAACAACTCTAACACCATTCTCAAATGCTCCTCATGTTCCTTCTTACTCTTTGAGTATATCAGTATATCATCAATAAATACGATCACAAAGAGATCCAGATATGGCTTGAAAATCCCGTTCATCAAGCTCATGAAAGCAGCAGGGGCATTTGTAAGACCAAACGACATTACCACGAATTCGTAATGCCCATACCTAGTTCGAAAAGCAGTCTTGGGCACATCCGTTGCCCGTATTTTCAGTTGATGATAACCGGATCTCAAGTCAATCTTAGAGAAGACACAAGCACCTTGTAACTGATCGAACAAGTCATCAATGCGAGGAATGGGATACTTGTTCTTAATAGTTACCTTGTTCAACTGCCGGTAGTCTATGCACATTCGAAAACTCCCATCCTTCTTCTTCACAAATAGCACCGGAGCACCCCAAGGAGATGCACTTGGTCTAATGAAGCCTTTTCTCAACAACTCTTGAAGTTGGGCCTTTAACTCTCTTAACTCCGCGGGAGCCATTCTATAAGGGGGTATAGAAATGGGGCGAGTACCCGGTTCCAAATCAATGCAAAAGTCAATATCCCTATCCGGTGGCATACCGGGAAGGTCTGCAGGGAACACATCCAGAAACTCGCGGACTACCGAAACTGACTCAATTGGAGGTACTTGGGTAGTGTCATCCCTGAGATGTGCCAAGAAAGCTAAACACCCCTTACTAACCATTCTCTTAGCACGAAGAAAGGAGATGATACGAACCGGAGTGGAAGTGTAGTCGCCCCCCACACTAACTGATCTGTCCCAGGCTTGGCTAACGTCACAGTTTTAGCATTACAATCCAAGATTGCAAAATTTGGAGACAGCCAAGTCATACCCAGAATTACATCGAAGTCAACCATTTCTAAGATAACCAAATCTACATAAGTGTTGCTCCCCACAAAAGTCACCAAGCAAGACCTATATACTTTTTCAACTATCACAGACTCACCCACCGGAGTAGACACACGAATAGGTATGTCAAGCAATTCACAGGGTAAATTAAGACCAGTAGCAAATGAAGAAGATACATAAGAAAATGTGGATCCGGGATCAAACAATGCAGAAGCCATGCAATCACAAACAAAAAGATTACCTGTGATGACATCATCAGATGTCTCCGCTTCATATCTCCCAGGGAAAGCGTAACAATGGGCCTCATTATTTGTCTGTCCGTTGCCCCTACCATGTTGTGTTGTAGTGGCTCCAGTTTGCCCATCACCTCTGTCGTTTTGGTGACCACCATTACCTCGGCCACCACGTCCTCCAGAATAACGGCCTCTACCATGACCACCTCTACCCCTAGCTATTGGGGGTCTGTAACTCTGTTTTGGACAATACCTCTTAATGTGTCCAGTCTCCCCACATCCATAACACTCTCTGGATTCAAGCATCGGTCTCTTAGAGAAGTGTTGACCGGTCTGAGGTGGACCCCCAACTACAGTCTGTAGTGAAGACTGAATTGGTCGAACTGAGTAACCCCCTGAACTCTGTCCTCTAGAGTAAGAACCATTAAACTCACCTCTTTTTCGAAACCTTTTTGATGTCGATGTCGTGGTGAAGTCATCTGGCTTCACTCCTTCCACCTCTATCACGAAGTCTACCACCTCTTGGAAGGACTTTGCAGTAGCCGCTACCTGTAAGGCTGAAATCCGCAATTCTGACCTCAACCCCTTCACAAAACGGCGAATCCGCTCTTGTGGACTGAAACAAAGTTGGGTGGCATACCTGGATAATGCACGAAACTTAGCCTCATATGCAGTAACCGACATCCTACCTTGCTCTAGGCTCAAGAACTCATCCCTTTTCCTATCCCTCAAAGTCCGGGGGATGTACTTCTCCATAAACAAGCTAGAGAATGATGCCCAAGTCATAGGCGATGCCTCTGTTGGTTGACACTCAACATGTGACCGCCACCACATTTTGGCGTTCCCTTGAAACTGATAACTCACGAACTGAACACCAAACCGTTCTACGATACCCATCTTGTGTAGTAGCTCATGACAGTCAACCAGAAAATCGTAAGCATCCTCAGATTCAGCACCCTTGAAGACTGGAGGTTCCAATTTCAAGAATTTACTGAAAAGTTCATGCTGATCATTTGTCATTATAGGCGCTGTAGTCAGACGAGGAAATGTGCCTATTTCCATTGAGGCATCCATGCGGGGAGCCATAGTAGTCGCATGTTGTACCTCTGGAACCGGAGGTGCTGGTGCAGAAAACACTGGAGGTGTCTGGCCTTGATCAGATAACCCGCTAAGATAAGCAAGAACCTGATTGATCATCTCTGGGGTAGGTTGGGGTGGCAGTTCCTCGTTCTGCACTTGTTCATTCTCCCCTTCCTCACCCTCTCTTATCACTTCCTCAGTCGGTGGAGTAGTCACCGCCCTAGTACCAGATGGGCTAGGTGCTTGTCCTCTTCCTCTAGAGGACGTCCTCCCACGACCTCTACCACGGCCTCTCGCCACTGATCCTCCTCGAGCTACAGCCCCAGTGGCTGGCTCGGACGCATCCTGTCTTGCCGGTGTCGCTGCTGGTGCAGTCGTTGCTCTAGTTCTAACCATCTGCGAAATAGAGTGAAGATGGTAAGATACCAATTTGTATCACCTAGATACCAATTGGATCCAAGTAATAGCACGAAAGAAAGAATGAAAGAATGGAATTTTCCTAAAGTCTTATAGCCTCTCAAAGAAAAGTAAAGGCGTCCCCCTACCGTTCCTTAAGACTCTACTAGACTCGTTCTTGTGTGATGAGACCAACGAACCTAATGCTCTGATACCAAGTTTGTCACGACCCAAAACCGAGCCGCGACTGGCACCCACACTTAACCTACTATGTGAGCGAACCAACCAATCTAAACCCCAATATTTCAACATAATTAACAAAATACAATGCGGAAGACTTAAACTCATTAATAAAATCAATTCAAAACTATTATTATCCCCAAAATCTGGAAGTCATCATCACAAGAACATCTATGATCAAATTACTAGACTAAGAGTATTCTAAGAAACTAAATAAATAAAAGCTAGTCCATGCCGGAAGTTCAAGGCATCAAGACATGAAGTGGAAGATCCAGTCCAAGCTAGAAACATTAGCTCACCCTGAAATCTGGCTTGGTGAAGACTGGCTAGAGTTGCGGTTGAGTTGAAGACGACGGAACGTTTGCTGCACTCCACATATAACAAAGAAAGAAACATGCAAGTAGGGGTCAGTACAAAACACGAGTACTGAGTAGATATCATCGGCCAACTCAAAATAGAAAATAATATATATCAAATAATAATGTAAATCAACTACAATACTCAACATGTAGCAACAACAAGTACTAAATCATTAATAAGTACCACCAAGTTCATCCATGAGAACTCAAGCCTCAATACCATACTCATTTGGGAATTAGGTTCATTACATTGAGTATATTAACATTTTTCAAGATTCATTATCTTTCTTCCTCTTGTGTCGGTACGTGACACTCCGATCCATATTCTATCCTGGTGCCGGAACGTGGCACTCCGATCCTCATTCTATCCTGGTACCGGAACGTGGCACCCGATCCATATACTATCCTGGTCTCGAAACGTGACACTCCGATCCTCATTCTATCCTGGTACCGGAACGTGGCACCCGATCCATATACTATCCTGGTGTCGGAACGTGACACTCCGATCCTCATTCTATCCTGGTACCGGAACGTGGCACCCGATCCATATACTATCCTGGTGTCGGTACGTGACACTCCGATCCTCATTCTATCCTGGTACCGGAACGTGGCACCCGATCTCCTAATTCATCAAGCCTTCTTTTATACCAAGACATCATCATTCTCATTATATAATTTATCAAGCCTTCTTTTATACCAAGGCATCATCATTCTCATTATATAATTTATCAAGCCTTCTTTTATACCAAGGCATCATCATTAACAAGTGAATTAGGGTTTCTTTCAAGATTTTGGATTCAATAACTTCATCATGCTTAGTTTATCACAATTATATAATTATATTCATGCAAGCATACAATTAAGCATATGGAAGGGTTTACAATACTACCAATACATATCATTCGCTATTAAGAGGTTACTACGAATATCATAGAAAAACCATAACCTACCTCCACCGAAGATTTGTGATCAAGCAAGAAGATTTCCCAAGGCTTTGTTTCCTCTTCGTTTCTCTCTGTTCGTTCGATCCTCTCTCTCTCTCTTTGTTCTTTCTATTTTTCTTATTCAAACCCTCTTTCTTTTACCCTAATTAGCATATAATTAAGTATAAAAGATGACAATAATGACCCACTAATTAACTCAAGGTTACCTCTTTTATCCCCCAAGAAATTGAGTTATTAATGTTAACCCACGGAATTTATAATTATAGAAGGAATAGTCCAAAACGCCCCTTTAAAACTTAACCAGAAATCCGACCCAGACTGGGATTACGCAACTTGTGACGGCCCGTCGTGCCTGCGACGGTCCGTCCTGCAGGTCGTTGCAAAGTTCAGAGACTCAATTTCCACCCAAGAGTCTGTGACGGTCCGTCACGCCTGTGACGGTCCGTCCTGCACTTCCGTCACGACGTTCAGAGAATTGTTCCCAGTACCAAATTCTCAAGAGTTGAAGTATTTTGAAACGGAACCTCACAATGGTCCGTCATGTCTGTGACGGTCCGTCCTGCAGGTCCGTCACAGAGTTCAGAGAGTCGATTTTAGCACTCAAATTTCAGAATTCCTAAGTGTTTTGGAACGAAACACCCTCGACGGTCCGTCGTGCTCATGACGGTCCGTCGTGGTATCCGTCGTCTCAGCCAGTTTTTCCAGAAATAAAATCTGCTGCTCAAAACGACTAAACAGGTCATTACAAAATGGGAATTCAAATGATATGCTACTTCATATTAAAATTTTATTATTTTCATACTTGATTAACAAGTAAGAAGAAGATAAAAAAAAAGAAATTTTTTAAAAATGTCATTATTTTAATATTTAACAGGGTATAGTGTTAACATTTTCAATATTTAGTGATAATGTCAAAATTTTACCTTATTATGTATTTTAATTATATTTTAAATATTTTGTTTAATTAAAAAGAATTCATAATTTATATAACAAACTGGAGCTATTTAGAGGAGAGAAAAATTATAAAAAGTAACATATGCTTAAAACTCTCAACATCAGTTACAATTTATTCAAAATCTGAACGATATATCTGTCAATTATTCATGATATTCATAAAAAAAAATCTTGCGAGGTTTATGTTTTGGAGAATAAATTGGGTAAACGGTTTTTGAAAAATAAACAAAAATGAAAAGTCAAAAGTCAGGTATGTTTTAGTTAATTAATCCTTATATGTTTTGTATTTGATTGTGATTTGATGCGATTTTGTTTGTATAATAATTATTCATATGTATTTGTGATTTGAATTATTATATATTTTAATCAATGCAATTATCTTTATTTTTTCTATGTTTGTTGACATTGTTTTTTTAATCTAGGTGTACTGATATATTTTTAAAATAAATAGTATTCTGATTTGAAATTATTTTTTTAACTTTTGTATAAGAAATTATATATCCAACAGAATATGTATTTGATGAATCAATTGTTTAGAAAAGGAATAATGTTTATACTGCTCCGGTGTAAGCTTGTCAGTCAACTTGGATTTAATGTCATTGTTTACTATACAGTGAATGTGGGGTGCATTTTTTGGTAGTTTTTGCAAGCATAAGAAGTCCCCTGACATATTGAATTCAAAACAATGAAATAATACTAAAATAACACAACAAAAAAAATATGATAATAAATAAAACATCAACACAGTTACAACAACATACCAAAAAAACACATATGGTTACTAATATGTGGTACATTGACATAACTATCACAAAAAAAAAAAAAAAACAGAATACAAAATACAATATGCTTATGAAATATAAAAATACATACTGACTAAAACAACATCAAAATTCAATATATACTTCCAAATTTATGAATACAGAAAACATCAAAACTATGAAATACAAAAATAAATACTAACTGTGGTACATTGACATAACTATCACAAAAAAAATAATACAAAATGAATTTATGGATATATACTGACAGAATACAGAATACAATATACAATTTCAAATCTATGGATACAAAAATACAATAAAACTATGAAATACAAAAATACATACTGACTAAAACATCAACAAAATTCAATATACACTTTCAAATCTATGAATACAAAAAACATTAAAACTATAAAATACAAAAATAAATAATAACTACAACAGAATGAAAATTCCATTTACACTTACAAATCTATTCGATAATAGTAAATACACAATCAAACTTGACATAACTTACACACAAAAAAAAAACAGAACACAAAATACAATTAACATATTAAATACAAAAATACATGCTAACTATAATAGTGAATACAAAAAACATTAAAACTATGAAAATACAAAAATAAATAATAACTATAAGAGGGTGAAATTTTCATATACACTTTCAAATGTATACGATAATAGTAAATACACGATCAAACTCATAAAATGTATTACACACAAAAAAAAAACAGAACACAAAATACAATAAAATATATGACATTTTAAAAATTTCCAAATACAAAAGTACATAGTAACTATAACAAACTAAAAATTTCATATACACTTCCAAACTCATTGTAACATGTATTTTTTTTTATCTTAAAAATTACTAAACGAATTAAACTAAACATGCAATACACAACACATGCAAAAAAAAATATTTCTTTCCAAAAAATTGGTCTTCTTCAACTTCATGGTTATGAATTTGTGTGGGATTTTGCACATCGACGGATTCAGACATTTTTTCTGGTCCTATATCCTCCTTAGATTTAGAAGCGGAACCTACATTGTTGTTTATTTCTTGAGTGAAAAAAAATTAAATGATGAGAACTCGGAAGAAATTTGATTATTTTGTCCAATACCTCTAGTAACTCTCTTGAAATCGTCCACTGAAGAGAGAATTTTGTATTATGAAACCCTAAAAAATGTTTCAAGAAGAACAACAAAATAAAAAAAAAATACTAAAATCAGTTAGTAAATCAATAAGGAAGATGAAGAACATAATACCCAAATCAATGTGAATCTCCAAATCAAACCTTGAAACGAAATTAATTGAGAGTGATATAAAATAGAAAAATTTGGGAATCTGTGGAATTGATTTTGAATTAGAGAGAGAAAATGAAAAGAAGCGTAAGAAAATAGAAAATAAATCTGGGGAGTTGATTAGGAATAAAGATAGAGAGAGAAATTGATAAGCTTAATAAAAGAGAGAAAATTTAAAATATCATTAATACCAATCCAATTACATAAATGTAAAAAAATGTGCAATCTATGAGAGAGAGAAAAAGGGTGTCAATAATGAGAGAAAAAATATTAATAATATCAGAATAATTATTTATTTTTAAAATAATGACATTTTGACATGTTTACTAATATTATTAAATTATGGATATTGTCACTAAATAAGTTGATTTTTTTTACTAGTTAGCTAAATTTTCCAAAAAAAAAATAAGAGAAATCCTCCTTCTTTTTGTTATTGTTCTCATTAAGTCCCAACACTGATATATGGAATATAAAAAAGAATTTTTTATGAAAATAATCTAAACTTGTGATGTTTAAATTTTTCATTTTATTTATTTGATTATAAAAATATGTTATTGAGATAAAAAAGAAAAAAAATCAAATAGTTTATGCATATATAATTTTAATAAGGAATAGGTTATTATATTTTGATTTTGGAAACACTTGGGGAGAATTACATCATTCCTAGCATTTACTTGTGTTAATTAATTAAGAAAAAATCAGTAAGTACTGATCCTTAATCACATGCAATTACATGTGTTTCATGCTAATCTTTTTCTATATTACAATTTACAAGTACTAAAAAGTTGAATAGAGAAAAAACAAATAAAGCTTTAGATATGTTTGTTTTTTCTTTTCCACAATTTACAATATCTTTTTCTTTTTAAAGCTATTGTGAACTCAAACCATTATGCTTTTCTAGTTCTGTATTTTTATATTTCAGAAAGAGATACTTCTTCACTAAGTTACTTTAATCCACCTATTAAGTAATTAATTATTAATCCTAATTGACCTATATGTTAGTGCAACACTGCAACTATATGTCAATGTTCTTGTCACCTTCCATTTTCAATTACTTTCTGGTTTATCTTTTCATAAATATTTATATCTCTAAAGAAGAAGTGAAAGTTTAAAATATACCTCTCAATCTAAAATAAGTTTTATTTTTTTACAAAAATATAAATATATTTAAAGTAAGAGACATTTTAACGTTATGGTCAAACATATATTTGAACATAAGTCTTGAAAATCTAATTTAAAGTCATGGTCAAACATATTTTTGAACATAATTTAAAATCTAAATTCAAAATTTATGGTAAAAATCTTGAAAATCCAATTTAAAATATATGGTAAAACAATTTTAAATATAAATCTTCAAAATCATATCCAAAATTTACGGCCAAACATATTTTTGAACAGAAATCATCAACATATGAATCAAAATTATGGTCAAACATATTTTTGAGCATAAACTTTTAAAATTGGACAAAAAATTTATGGTCAAACACATTTTTCTAACATAAATCTTCAAAATCTGATTCAATATTTTTAGTCAAATAGATTTTTGAACATAAATCTTTAAAATCAAATTCAAAATTTATGATCAAACATATTGAACATAAATTTTCAAGATTTGATTTAAAATTTACCGTCAAACATACATTATTAAAACATAGATCTTTAAACACCGATTCAAAATTTATGATCAAATATATTTTTGAACATAAATCTTTAAAATCTAACTCAAAATTTATGGCTAAACAAGTTTTTGAACATAAATATTCAAAATATGGTTTAAAATTTACGACCAGGTAAATTTTCTATAATATGTGATTTCCTATACTTAAATCAATACTTTCTGACTTTCTTATTCATTTTACTTCTCCATTTTATTAAAACAAATATTATAAATTTTTATTTGTCAATCGAAAAAATCAAAAAGAATATTCGTCACGTTCCTAATTTCCTTTTATCAATTATAGTCATTTTCTAAAATGTTAAATTTATTATATTTAAAGAGAAATATAACTGTAAAAAATTATTATTTTTTAATTGATATGCAGTCAACACAATTTATCTTTTGTTTGTACAGAAGTTATTTTGAAATTAGTCATGATGGCATAAATTTTATTCAAATAATTATGCGGAGACTATTTCTTATTAATCTCTTTATTGATTGTTTAGTTTGTTGGGTCAAGAAAATATGTATTGCTAAGTTCTAAGAATAAATTATTTGTTTACAAAATATCTTTCACTTAATTTGTCTTAATATTTTTTTTCAAGCTTAATCATACATTCTTAATATAAAACTTTCATTTTGTTTAACTTAAATATTTTTATGTATACATATTTCAATGATTATATTGTATGTATTTAAAATAAAACGTTCATTTTATTTTGCTTTAAAATAAAACTTCCACCTTTAAGTTTGTTAAAGTAAAAAATTATTTATTACTTATATCACTTCATTTAAGCACATCTCAATCTTAAATTGTAATGTATTAAAGTTATAGAATTGATATATAAAATATAAAATTTCAAGTGACAAAAAAAAAATATAACTAATAAGGGATAATGCACAAGTACCTCCTCAACATATGTCTGAAATCTCAGAAATACACTTCTACTATAATAAGATTTTATTATTCCCTAAACTTATTTTATTAATAATTTCTACCCCTTTTCGGCTTACATGACACTGTCTTGTAGACCCAACGTTGGTTGACTTTTTTTTTCAAACTAGTGTCACGTAGGCCAAAAAGAGATAGTATAAGTCTATCTCTGAAATTTCAGACATACGTTAAGGAAGTACTTGTGCATTTTTACTAACTAAAAATATGTAATTCAGTAATAGAAAAATCAAAATACAGATAAATATAAAGATTGGTCAAATGAATTTATAAATAAAATTTTTATTTATATAATGTAATTTTTAATGAAAAATATGAAAGAATTATTATAAAAATAAAAAGTGGTGAATGTTATTATACATGATATTAAAATAATGTAAATATACATATTTGTATAAAGTAAAATATAAAAAATAATTAAAGGACACTTTTATCATTTGACCTATTTTTTAAATCCAAATAATCTATTGCAATATTATTATTTCATTAAAAGAGAACTAATTATTAATTTTAATATATGACTACTCAAGAATCAAATGCACGTGTGAAGGGAATTTGTAGTCTTTAACTCTAAAGAATAAATATGTAGCACTAGTTATGCATTCTCTCTTTAAAAATAAACATGTGAAATGAGAATCCTGTGTTATACTAATTTGTTGAGGTGCATAAAAATTAGGGATATTAATTAAGCGGATTGGATCTAATTAGTGAATTAGAATAGGTTATTATTGATTTGGTTCAATTTTCTAACTTATTCGACTTTAAAGTAATAATTCATTTGAGAACATATGTATGTTGATAGAAACAATCACCTAATACATGAATAACCAATAAAAAAGTTATTATGGATTCAATTAAGCAGTATTGAAGTTATTATTGTACAAAGTAATTCAATTAAGAGAAAGTGTTAGTATCTTATATGAAGTAGGTAATGATCAAAATAATGAATTTTTGATGAGTTTAGACTTAAAATTGTAATAGTTGAGCTAAAATTTAAGTATTGTGTTTGAGAAAATGGTAAAATGAAAGATTTAAATTAATTAAAATTGAACAAAATACCTATATTTTATTTATGAATAATATATAAATAATTGTAAACTTTATATTTTTGGTTGGATTCGTTATTATTATTATTATTATTATTATTATTATTATTATTATTATTATTATTATTATTATTATTATTATTATTTTTTGTAAAATAAAAGCATGCAAAATAATATTGATTTTTAAAATTTAAAAGCAGATCTAACCAATCCAAATAAGTATCAATTCTTTTAATCAATTTGATTCGAATTGCATTAAGTCTGATTTTTTAGCCATAACCATAAACATTCCTAATAATCATTTAAGATAAAAATCTAATCCGATCCAAATTTACTTAACATAAAACAGATCCAGCACGGATCATAATTCAATCCATATAATTTTTAGCGAATTTTAATTATATTATTTATTCTTTTGTGACAGTTAACTATCTAATCAAATTATTATTTTTCTTTATTGTGCCATTTTAAAGTATATAAATAATATTTCTCCTTAGACTATCTATATTTTAATTCAATTTTAATGAGCTACAATGTGTTTGAATTAAAGTAAATTGAATTAATAAATAAGTGATCAATAACCAATTAAGATTTAAACGGATTGAACCGATCAAATTATTTCAATATTAAATAGATATTTAAAAATAACTATTTAAAAATTAATCTAAAATTTATATTAGCTAATAAAATAATATATAATTTTACTTTCTGCAAATCCTATTTCCTAGGCATTTGGGTCAGATGAGAAAGTATATTTTGAACATCGTCCCACCCGTTATTAATAATATTGTCTTATTCTTTGGCTGTACCACAATTTCGAGAAACAGCCAAAGTAGAAAAATACAATTATAATAATAATAATTTTTACCCCAAAGTCAAATATTTGCATTATTTTTTATTTTGACATCAAATAGACAACAATTATTTTAATTTAAAGAATATCAGCGGCATTCATTTTTTTAATAATAATATTTTGTCCTTCTCAAGATTTGATCCGATTAGATTAATTTCAAAAAATTGGATCATGAAAAAGTAAAGTAAACAAATACTTTTTTATATTCTAATATAGTTATTGCGTTTTATTTTACGGTTAATTTTATTTAATTTTTTAAATAATATTTAAAAATATTACAAATATAATTCTTTATATCAAATAATAAAAAATATATTTTAAATATTTATTAAAAATATATGTCATTAAACTCTAAACAACTCATAATGTAGAATATCGCAAAACAATAAAAATCATTCTTAGGTCAATTTGGCCATGTGAGAGAAAATTATAATTTAAAATCATACTATAAAATGATAAAAAATGAAGTTGAAGCTTGTTTGGATATGCATATGAATTTTTAAGTTGTATTTTACAATCGTAATCTTTTTATAAAAATTGTGAAAATTGCTCTAATTCCTTATGCGGTAATAAGAAAAGTTCATAAATTTTTTTTGTTTATTATACTAAATGTAACATATCAAATAAAAAAAATATTTTGATAAAAAAATTCATAGATCAATTTAAATTACATGTCAATTTTATTCTTAATAGACTGAACTGCATTGAGTTAAAATAGACTAAGCTCATAAATAAGAGAATTTTAATCAATTCATATTTAAAAATTTGAATAAATTAAATTGATTGACCTTTATTTTAATACTCCTTCGTTGAATTATTCGGTCATGCAATACTTATTGAATACAAAGAAGAAAATGCATTTCGATTCCATCTTAATTCTCAATCATTTCGTGGCACTGGGCATGGCTGAACCATCTACGATGAAGGGAGCTAATGCACAGAAAAGAAGCTTAGATAAACGAATACATTCTTGCATCGCTTTTTTTTATAGAAAGCTCGACTAGCAAGAAAAAGTGTTTGACCGAAGACAAGTCTCAATATAACGATTACCTCTCTTGTAACAATAATACATGTAATTATTCATAAAGAACATATATAACCTTAAAAAAGATAAATATAAATTTAAAGGTGGTAATTTAAATAAGAAAAGGACGTTTATGTCCCACAATATAGAATAAGAGAGGCATTTTTATTGGAATATGAGCAAGTGGAAAAATAGTACGATTTTTTTTTTCGTAATGACTTTATTTTGTCCCATATTATCTTCGTCAAAAAGGAAATTATTAATTAACGTATATATAATTTAGAAATTAGAACTAATGATGAAGTAATTAAATTTCAAAACTGATCCTCAGTTAAAGGCAATGGCATTATTGAAATTTTGTAACGAAAGAGTGGTATTTTCATCGCAACTGTCGATGCATCCAGTGGTAAGTATTAATTAAAGCTGATTTTGCTTTATCTTTTTTGCTTTATTGGGCAACTTTTTTTTTCTCTTCAAAATAGTTTTCTTTCTTTTTAGGAATAAGATATGATAATGTTCCTATCATTTTTTTAATTACGTCATTTCAATTTATTGGAAATAATAAGATGTTAATATATAATAATTTAATTTAATTATAAAGGGTACTAATTAGACACAACGTATTTTTTAAAATATATTTGATAAGTTAAAAATAATTATTTATTAATATTAAAATTATATGGTGAGTTCTTTTTTATCTTTAAGTATGTGTTAGTGATTGAGATGTTATTTCTCTGCTTTTTCACTATCCAATCGTCACAAAAAGATATGATATGATATCATATTTTCTTTATTATTTAGATGCAAACTTGTGTTAAAAAAATTGACTATGGACTTATAATTTTACTATACTTCAAATATATATTATAATTTTATAAAATTAATTTTAAAAGAGAAGTAGTTGTGGGAAAAAAGACCACGTTTTGTTCTTTTAAAAAAACATTTTAAAATGATATATAGCAAACACATTAAGAATAAAAAAAAAAAGGGAAACTTTAAAAGTAGAAGTTTAGTTCATACTAAGAAAAAGAGGGGTTATGCCTGAGTATCACCAATTTATTTATTTATTCGTTTGACTTTTTTATTTGGAGTTTAATATTTAAATTGAGATATGATTAAATTTATTTATGTTGTAATTTGAAAGTAAAAATAATTTTATATTTAATAGGATTCAAATTTAAAATTAAATAAGAATGCAAGAGAATTTATAAGAGTCTTACAACTCCACTTCAACCCTACGTGTCTTTAATAATTGATTAGAATTGTGTAATTATTAGTTATAAAAAAAATTATATATTTTTATGCAGGACTTAATTATTGATGTAGTGATTTTTCTTTCGTCTCTATCATGCATAAAATAACACATAAATTTCGCATTTATATTATCTATTGATTATATGCAAATTTCTAAATCACAAACCAAATTTCCTATTAATTCTATATAAATAAATAATTTACCTATCAATCAAAAATATCTTTTTTATACAAAAATTTAATACCTTTATAATTGTATCTCCAACCAACTAGTGGTAAATGAAGGAATAAAGAGGAATATGATTCCTATTATCATATTCTTTCTAAAATCAAAACACATGAATTTCATGTTTTACTTTTCACTCCACAAATTTTATATAGCATGAAAAATTAATGACCAAATATATAAACATCCTTTTTTTGGAAATGAATAAAACATTAAGAATTAACGAGCTTTACCAAAAGAGGTTTAAGTTATTGATTTGAAATTAATTAATTTTTCCATAGCAATGAGTCAACTAAATGAAATTTACCTGAAAATACTAAGAATTTAATTATTTTTCCTATGTATTTCTTCTTCTATATATTATTCTCTTTTCTCCTTCTTTTAATTTTGTAAACACTAAGAATTTAAGATGTTTGGACCAAAAAGATGTACTTATAATAACTATTGAAAAAACATCAATTATCTCTATTCTCTGCATATGTTCATCATTATTTTTTTATTTATTTCAAAAATTTTCACACAACAAATCATAAAGATATTATGAATCATGAAAAGATTTTTTTTAAAAAATAAATAAAAATGATAACAAGTATCAAAAATCATATGAACAGTATGGCCAACAAGCAAAAGCATATGATCAAGTACATCAATATATCTTAATTCTTAGCCAATAACTTTAGATAGATATCTATAAATAATTTTTCATTTATTAAACTCAATTTATTTTATTTTACTTTAATTTATTCCAAATAATTATTCGTGTACATATATATTCAACTTAAAAACCATCATTTAAAATATTTGTTTGATTATATTTATTCTTAGCCAATAACTTTAGATAGGCTTCTATAAATAATCTTTCATTTATTAAACTCAATTTTTCTTACTTTACTTTAATTTATTCCAAATAATTATTCGTATACATATATTCAACTTAAGAACCGTCATTTAAAATATTTGTTGGATTATATTTTTGGATCAACTATTAATAGGGGATACTTTTTATTACTAGTGGTATTTGCGTAAATAAAGAGGAGATGAATGGCAGTAAGTATAAAAGCGTCAAATATTCTGAAGCCTCACTATATTCTTTCCTTTAACTTATTTTTTGCTTTTCGGTGCTACTATTCTTCTTCTTCTTCTTCTTATATGGGTTTTTTTTTGCTTTGCTTTAAACCTGTTTTGACCGTTGCTTTCTCTCTCTAACCCCCACAACGTCTCTCTGTTTTCTTCTACTTTCTCTCTCACACAGTCACACACTTGGCATTCATCACAAACTCCCACTTGGGGGTATTCTGTCTTCTTCATCTTCTTATTGCCAGGTACGGATTTTTCTTATCATGTACAGTTCTTCATTTTGTTTGTTCAGAAAATGGGTTTGTTTGTTGTCAGGGAATGAGAAAATCATGATAGCTAGTTCAGTTTTTGTGTGAGTTTCGTTCATTTCACTTGTGTTCTTCTTCTTCTTCAAGATTTTAGCCCTTTTTTGTTAATTAAAAGGAAATGGTAACATTTTTGTGGGATTCTTTGTGTTTATTCGAAGATTTTTGTGGTTAATTTGGGAAATGTTAATATGGGTTGCTATTTTTTTTGTGATTTGTTAACTGAATATACTGAATCCAGTTGCTATTTTTGCTTTAATGTGTGAGGATGCATTGAGAATTTAGTTTTTAGTTCTTGGTATTAATGGGTGATTCTGATTATTTAATCTTCATACGATTTCCTTAAGAACCATTCTTTTTCCTTTTTTGGGTTCATCAGTTTTACTGGTTTGTGGAGTGTAGTAGTAAGCTGCTCAAAATCTTTGCTAAATTTGTTCTTATTTTTCGTAAATTGTCATTGCCTTAATTATTGATTGGGTTTTTTAATATAAAAAATTCAACATTTTTACTGATATGATTTTGATCTCTTAGAGATGAAGCAATTCTATTTGTTAAGAACAAGATTGTAAGTGGTTTCAAGTTTTTCTTTATTCTTATGGCTTATTAACAAGGCAAAGAACCTAAATATGTCATTGTTTTCAATAATTTATGTATAGGATATCTTGTTGTTACTTTCTTTCCTTGTTGGTTATATATCTTTTGATTCTATCTGAAAATGTAAATTCTGAAACTGGCTTTCTTGTTTTGAACAGTTTGCTGGTTTCCATATGAATCTGGTGACCATATTAATAGGACTTAATCTCCTTTCCTGTTTCGATTCGGGCCTGAAAAATTCTTAGGCTTTTAGAAGATAAGAGAAAGAGATAAAGTTTAATTTTGAGAGAGATGGGATGTTCTTCATCCAAATTGGATGATGAAGAAGCTGTTCAACTTTGCAAAGACCGAAAGAAGTTTATTAAACAAGCAGTGGAACAGAGGATGCGATTTGCTTCTGGACACTTGGCTTATATCCATGCCATGGAAAGAGTTTCCGCTGCTCTTCGAGATTATGTAGAAGTCGATGAACCTCGTGAATTTTCGCTAGATTCTTTTAAAACTCCACCCTTTACACCTGTTAAGAAAGTAAGTCCTGGTTTCATCTCCATAGAACCAAAATCCTTTTCCATAACTCACTTGAAGCCTGAACCAAAACCCAAATCTACTATAAAAATAAATTATCTTAGGTCAGGTGGGAATCCTGCTGTTTCTGTTGAAGAAAGACCTCGGTCACCTGAAACAGTTAGAATCCAGGCTTACTCCCCAGTGCATCAATATGGGATGGATAGTTTCTTTTCTATGCAATCCTCACCGATGAACCCTTCGATTTTTCAATATTCCCCCAACAACAGGCCTAATTTGCCTCCCCCTTCACCACAAACATCACAGTGGGATTTTTTTTGGAATCCATTTTCTTCCCTTGATTATTATGGTTATCCTATGAGAAACAACAACCTTGAGCAGACAATTCTCGATGACGACAATGATGGGCTAAGACAAGTTAGGGAGCAAGAAGGAATTCCTGAACTAGAAGAGGAAACAGAGGTAGAAGAGACTGATCATGGAGAGGATGTGACAGAGGATAGGACCAAAGGAGTTCACAGTTGTGATAAAGATGAAGTTATGGTAGAAGATGTCGACGACGATGACGATGATGATGATAGCGATGAAGAAGAAACCGACGATGAACATGAAAATTTTCCCCATATTCAAGAATTACTATCTAAGCCCAACCAAACCACATCAGTGGCAAAGACACAGAATGTAGGGCAACTCAGCAATAAGGAGACAGCAGTTGCTGATCCTGAAGCAAAAGAGGAAACTCCTGGATTTACTGTTTATGTAAATAAAAGGCCTACAAGCATGTCAGAAGTTATTAAGGATCTTGAAAGTCAGTTTATCATTGCTTGTAATTCTGCTAAAGAGGTGTCAACTGTTTTAGAAGCTATCAGGGCTCAGTACTCATTGCAATCGAGTGATCAGTCAGGTAAGATGTTTACATAAAATGCTTCACAACACTCTTCTGATTTTCTTGTTCTTCATGAATTTGCACCCTGAGTCAAATATGCATGCAGTGGAACTAGCATTCACATTATTTTAGCTTATTCAAAAAGTTAGGTCCTTGCATGTTCCTAGTAGCATCAGAAAATGCTAGTTTTTTTCTTGCTTCTAATCTGGACTTTTCTTTAAAGTCTATTGCCAAAAATAACTGATATTTTTCTGTAGAAATGGCAAGCTTCAAACAGTATACATTTGCATTATTAGAAGAAACCAAGGTTCTTTGTGCTGGAACAATCTAATAAGAGGAGTTGTTTCTTCACTTTGAAGCTTAATGTAATTCCGAAGTGATGTGCTTTCTATATAAGTTTCTTTATTCCGATGCAAATGAAGTGAGCAAATGCTTATTTTTCTGATTGTCATCAATTAATCCAAACACCTCCAAATTTGTCATTCAAAGGATTGTCGCCATGTTATTTGGTCAAAGTTTTGAAATATTTATGTTTGGATGCTTATCTTCTTATTTTATTTGCAGCGATGAAAATGTTGAATCCAGTAGCTCTGTTTCGCTCAGGATCATCAAGATCATCCTCGTCGAGATTTTTGATTAATCATTCAACTTTAAGAGATGAGGGTTATCAGAGCAGTAGTGACTTATCCGATGAATCTAGCGTGCTCTCAAGCAGTCATCAATCAACCTTGGATAGATTATATGCCTGGGAGAAAAAACTATATGAGGAAGTCAGGGTATGCTTCTGCTTCTTAAAGAAAATTTAAGATATAAATCAATTTCATCTAGTTTCTATCTATAAATAGGACGAGACACTAAACTGTTAGAAAGAGAATAATTCAAATATGACTCTTGAGCTGAGCAAGAAGAAGAATTATCACTGTTCATTCCAGAAATAACAGGAAAATGCAAGACATGCATGTATATATAAAATGAAAGGGTTGCATGAATTCCATTTGTTTTTACAACCTGCTGAAAGTAGAATGAATTCAAATGTGATTCTTGATTAAGAAGGAAAATTATTGCTGTTCATTCCAGAAACAGGATAATGCAAGAAATGCATATATGGATAATACAAAATTATTGCTTAAAATTTCTTTAATTTATCTGACCTCCGAACATGTTTCTTTTAAGTAACATTCTCCTGTTAACCTAATTAAGATGTTGATTGTGAACATCAGTTATTCACTATTATAATTTTTGATAGGCAGGTGAGCGGATCCGGCTAGCGTATGAGAAAAAAGTGGCTCAACTAAGAAATCTAGATGTGAATGGAGCAGACCCTTCGTCTGTGGATAAAACGAGAGCAGCCATTAGGAATCTGGATACTCTGATAAAGGTTTCAATCCACTCTGTTGAATCTATCTCGAGAAGGATTGAAACTTTAAGGGACGAAGAATTGCAACCTCAGCTTTTAGAATTAGTGCAAGGGTAAGTACATGATATCCCTCTTACTGTTCAACAGTCCAGTTCTATGATTTATTCGCTCAAACTGTTGTGTTCTTGAAGCTGCCCCCCCCCCCCCCCCCCAAAAAAAAAAAAAAAAAAAAAACCATATCTATACATACAAATGTACATATGTGCGGTTGTATCTACTCACGTAATTTAATTGTATATATATGTTTATCAAAAAGGATTTAAAAGAGAAGAAGTTCCTTTAGTGATAGAATCAAGTAAGAGTTGGGGAGTTAAGTCTTGGGTCTCAACTATGGGTTTGGGATTCGGGTCTATGGTCAAGAGTTGGGTCTCAACTCTGGGGTTGGGATTTGGGTGGTCAGGAGTCGGGGTCTCAAGTCGTGGTAAAGATTTGGAGCTAGATCTTGAATCGGGTCTCAACTCAGGGTCAGGATTTAGGGCCCAAGTCAAGGTCCGATCTAGTGTTGGGTCTCGACTCTGGGTTGGGATACGGGTCTAGGTTAGGGAGTTAGATCCCGGGTCGGGTCTCAAATCCTGGTTGAGATTCAGGAGCTAGGTCCTGTATCAGGTCTCAACTTGGGCTCGGGATTCGGTCCCAGGTCAGGGTTTGGTTTCGTTTTGGGTGTCAAGTCTAGCTCGGGAGTTGGGTCCAGAATTTAGGTTGGGAGACATGTCCTGTATTGGGGTCGTAGCCGGGTGTTATGTACCCATTTTGGGGTGGTGAGGTTGAAAAAGTTTTTAAAGAAATGTTTTACTTTATGTACAGAAGTCGTATTTCTTTCATTAGGGACAAAAAAATTCCATTTTAATTTTTTTTTAAAACAGTTCAATCAGGTGTGGCCAGGAGTCGGGTCCTAGGTTAGGGAGTTAGGTCCCGGGTTGGGTCTCAAGTCCTGGTTGAAGTTCAGCAGGTCTCAACTTGGGTTCGAGATTCGGGTTCCAGGTTAGGGTCTGGTTTGGTTTTGGGTGTGAGGTCTAGCTCAGGAGTCAGGTCCAGAATTTAGGTCGGGAGACATGTCCTGTATTGGAGTCGTAGTCGGTTGTTGTGTACCCATTTTGGGGTGGTGAGGTTGGAATATTTTTTAAAGAAATATTTTACTTTATATACAGACTTCATTTTTCTTTCATTAGAGAAAAGTAATTCCATTTTAAAAATATTTTTCAAAACATTTCAATTAACCAAATATGATAAAATTGATGAACAAAGAAATTTATAAAATGCTTTCCTTCATACCACCAAACACACCCTTAATAATTAATTTTTTTTTTGAGGTTACTTCACCCTTTCATAATTTAAAGGAGTGCAATCGGTGGATACCCACGGGTTTCCTTATTTTATGATGTAAATAATATGAGTTGACACATATATGACCAACTTCTCAAATGATCGGACATCTGAGTTGAGGGAATAACTGTAAATTTTATACATTTAATTTTAATCCACCCCTAGCTGTCTACTAGAATTATTTACAGCATATCAAATATGTTTATTTCTTTCATATCAAGTTTTCCAGAACGATCCCTAAGGTCTTGGTTTTTGCACATTTAGTTATTTAGAGCTTCAGAGACTCTGTTCTTTTGACGTCCCCCAACTTTTTCAATTTGGTTCGGTTAGTCAATTGTTGGAGCTAAACTAAAACATCAATATAGTTGCTAATTAAAATTCAATGATCGAAGTTAGGTTTCTTCTGCTATTAAATGTTATTTACTGCTATGTACTAAAAACTTACAACATAGCTCCTTTGATGACAGGTTAGGAAGAATGTGGAAGGTTATGACAGAGTGCCACCAAATGCAGAAGCATACTCTAGATGAAGCCAAGCTCTTACTAGCTGGCACACCTTCAAAGAAATCCGGAATAAGGAAGTACACAGTCATGTCACCTTCTGAGCCTCATAGGCTAGCCCGTTCTGCTGCTAACCTTGAGACGGAGCTCAGAAATTGGAGAGCCTGTTTCGAGTCATGGATCGTTTCTCAACGATCATACTTGCATGCTTTAGCAGGGTGGCTTTTGCGCTGTGCTCGTTCAGATTCTGACTCATCAAAATTTCCCTTCTCTCCTCGTCGTTCCACGGGAGCTCCACCAATATTCAACATTTGCATCCAGTGGTCCAGGTTATTAGACTCCATCCGGGAGACACCAGTGCTTGAAGGACTAGATTTTTTTGCAGCAGGCGTAGGTTCACTCTATGCACAACAACTAAAGGAAGATTCCCACCGGACTCCTGGTGGGTCAAAGAGTCTCGGTGGAGAATCTGATGGGAACAACATGGATATCGTGGAAGTTGGACAGCTTGATGAGGACATAATGACAGCAGAAAAGATGGCAGAGGTTGCCATTAGAGTGCTATGTGCAGGAATGTCAGTTGCTTTGAGCTCACTGACAGAGTTTGCCATAGCTTCAGCTGATGGATATACTGGTTTGGTAAAGAATTGTGAGAATATCAAACAGCCACAAGATGCAGTGTAATTTTACATTAAAAATATATTAGGTTAGGTAGGAAGGAATGCAATGTAAATTATATGTTGAGTAACTTGAGCCATAGAGGTGCCTTATCCAATCTGGGCTACTGATTATGCAGAATACAGAAGGAATAGAAAGCTATATAGAGGTGCCTTGATATATCTATATATATTAGTTTCAACCTGAGCTTCTGATTATGCAGAACACAGACGGAATAGAAAGTGTAAGTTGCGTTGTATTAATCAAGCAATATGATTCATGGGTTGGCCCTTGACTTGTTCAATCAAATGAACGATAAGTATTTGGAATCTTTGGGCTTGTTTTCTGCTATGTTGACTGATAGTCTTGAGCCACCAACGAAAAACTGAGAAAATCGTCTTTCTTTAAATTGGCTAGTAAGGGTCAAGAACATATCGTGAATCATGGTGAGACCGTATTGCTCCCCAAACCCCCTATGGGGGGGGGGGGAGGGTGTTCATAAAGATTTTGCAAACATATCGATCAGAAGTTAATCACCAAAATATTTTGCTCCACGTACTATTCTCCCAACTCCTTACGGAGTGTTTGTTTTAACCAAAAAGAGAAACTTTTTGGAAGTCGTATCACCAAAATATTCATTGGCAACACACATGAAAAGCTAAGAAAATTGCTTAATTCCTTTAAAATGACTCCTAACTGCTCAAAATATGTCCGGAAAATGGTCGGCAGCTTCACATACTTTTCCCCAACTCCCTGCAGGTTTTCTAAAAAAATTAACCTGAAGTCAAATCATCAAAATATTCATGAGCTAAAAACACATAAAAAAACTGCGAAAATTTTCTAAAGACATACTACTCTCCCCTAACTTCCTAAGAGGATTTTGTAAAGCAAAAAGATCGGTAGTCATATGAGCAAATACTTATGGGATAACACACATAAAACTGAAAAGATCACCTAATTTCTGTAAATTAGCCCCTAAATTCCAAAAATATGTCATGGATCATGGTGAGACATTTGATATTTAGGAAATACATTGAAATTGAGGAGCTTGAAAATGTAGCAGAGACGAACCAAGTTATGTTGTACATTGAAATGAAAAGGAATGTGGTCAGAATATTTCGTTTGGTATGAGGTATAAAACTCTGCAGTATGAATCATGTATTCGATATCTTTATGTTGAATTCAATTCACTACATTATAAACCGCGTATAATATGTCCGTGAACCAAGAAACCTATCGAGATCCATAAGTATCATGACAAGCTGAAATTTCATATAATAGTACATAACATATCCAGAACTCAGGGCACTGATAGAACAACTTTTGTGTATGATCAAATTTCATACTACAGAAGCAATTCTATAGCAAAAGCATCATCATTTTGAACATAATAAGCTTGTATAATGTAAAATAGATCAAGCCTGACTAAGTTTACAACACTCAGGGCACTGAAAGTGTCCTCTAGCTCCACATTTCATACAAGAAGAAGAGGATCCTACTTTCGATTTATCCTCTAAAAGAATGAAATTTAATGGTCCTCCTTTAATTGTACCAGATCCTTTGCAGCTTGAACATGCTATCAGTCTTAAATCTCCACATTTTTTGCACATTCCCAGTGAACTGCTCATAGCAAAAAAAAAAAAACAATACTATATGCATTATGTATTAACAATCAAACAAACAAAAAAAGCAGTTGGGTTTTGATGATCAATAAGAGCTATGAAATTATATTGTATGCACCAATATTTAAAACTCGGTGAATAACTGGTCTGTCCCTCTATCGTTCTCCCCTTAAGTGTTGCTTGTTTCAAAATAAGTTGTAATATTACCGATATTCTTCCAATTTTACGCTTATTCATGATCATGAAACTACTTTAAGACCTACATCTTTTTCAAGATAGGTTAGTAAATAGTAGTACTCCTTCTGTTCCAATTTATATGACACCTTTTATGTTATGAGAATCAAACAATTTAAGTTTGACCGAAAATTTGTGCATGAAATATTCAATATTGTTGAAATGAAATTTATATATTTGTAAACTACGTAAAAAGTACTATGAGTCACAATCATTGATAATTCAAAATGTTTAAAAGATCTATAGAAAATTTACGGTCAAAGATAAACTTGTTTGACTATTAAAATCCGAAAGGTGACTATATAAAATGGGACGGATATAGTACATTTTGGGAATATGAGTAATTGTTTTCTTAAAATGTATGTTCAAACTAAAAACATCACTTATTTTGAAATGAAGGTACTAATATTAGTCTTTTGTCAGGATTTGAACCCATGACGTGTGCTTAACCCACACAGTAGCATAACTACAATCATTCCAGGGTGTCACACTTCATCGGAAAATTACGTTATATATATATATGCCAAATTCTATATTTAATGGATATATATTTAAAGTTGAACACCCTTACCAATTAACAAAAGTATACCTTTGGCGGAGTTTCGGGTTCTAACCCCAGATAACACAATAATTTTTTGTTTTGTTTTGTTTTGACCATCACATGTCATTATTCTTGGACACCCTTAAAAGAACTTCTGGCTTTGTCACTGAATCCACACATTTGGTAATTTGTAATGTGTAAAGATTCAATCTTTGGTGATAATTTACTTAAATCCTAGTTCATTTACACGGATAAAAATACAAGGCAAAAAACCCTAAAAGGAAAAAAGAAGAAATAAGTAGTTATAGTGCACAGTACCTGCGTTGAGAAGTAGAGATGAAGGAATCAATTTTGGGAGCATAAATGGTGGCAGCAAGTAGCAAACCACCCACTCCAAATCCTGCTATTTCACTTGCTGTTATGTGTTCAAACATTGTCCCTCCCTTTTTCTTTTCCTGCTAAATTAATGTTTACAAATTTGCATAAATAGAAAGAGATGATATATTTAGGAAAAAGAAAGCAATACCCTCTTATCCCAATTATTGGATAAGATATGTAGGGTTATTTTGTTTTGCAATTATTTTATTTTATTTAAAAAAAAAAAAAAAAAAACTTAAATTTGGAGCAAAGAGATCTAGGACAAAGGGGGGAAAAAGTGAACCAATATGCTACCAATTGATGTAGAGTTTGGATTCTATGATTAACAATATATCTAGTGTAACTTCATAAATAAAATTTGAAAAAGATTATTTTTATTTTTATAAAATAAAAATGTTGTTTTTAATAGACACTCAGCTTAAAAAGAAGAATCATTCAGAAAATGATTGTATCAAGATACAAAACAAATGAAGCAACAGATAATAAAAACAAAATAAAGAATATGAACTATGTGATTAATAAATACTATTTCTAATAAGGAGAAAAAGTTATGGGCTTAGCCTTCTACCTCTCCACCTAAGCTAGCTACTAACTTTTAACTTAATATTCAAATCTCGTATTTTTCTATTTAAGATTGTATCTTTAATAACTAAAGTTATGTCATATCTTATCTAATCATATAGCATCGCACCCTTGTTCTTTTTTGACATGTCTTTAAAAAATTTTGATGATTGCAATATCAGAGTCAGCATTCAGACACCTCGATTAATTCTACGGGATACCTCTTAAAACTTGATGATTGTAGTGTCAGAGCCAGCTTTCATGCACCTCGACTAATTCCACGTGATACCTCTGTCTCTTCTAACTCCTACTATAGTCAACCTCTCACACATGCTTAACCCATGCATCTGCACACCTCCTTTTAACATGCACAAACCATCTCAGTCATCTTTCTCTCATCTTATTTTCCACAAAGGTTATTCTATTCATAATCTGTATAACTTCATTCTTAATCATATATTTATTCTAATATGCACACGTATCTATTTAAGTATTCTTATATTAGCTACATGTATCTTCTAAATGTAGGCGTGTTCTTGTCTTTGCTGACTCTCCACTTTATATGATATCTAATCTAGCCATCACTCTATAAAAATTACTCTTAAATCTCGGTGACACATTATTAATTATAGCATTATCATTTTATTTATGTCTCGACACTAGTAAATAAAACACTAGAGATATTCATAAAGTTTTCTATTTAATTGGTTATAGAAAACTATTTATCAACCTTTTGTTTCTCAACTTGTATCTAATAAATATATATAAGCCAATTAATTTAAATTTGTGTCGAAAATTTTACTTTGATTGTAAGTGCATCTTATAAATGAAATTTATGTCAGTTTTAGATCTCTAAATAAAATTTTATCTTAGCCTTTCAATTATGTTAGTCTACAAGATACCTACTTTTAGGATTGTTGTGACTCACTTATGCAATAAGATAATAAGATATTTTTTTTAAGAATCTTAGAAGACTTAGGGCCCGTTTGGATGGGCTTAATAAAAGCAGCTTTAAAAAAGTATTTTTGAAAGTGCTGAAACTTATTTTTAAAATAAGCAGTTATGTGTTTGGATAAAAGTGCTGAAATTAAAAAAAAAAGTTGTTGATGTGTTTGGCAAATAAGTGCTGATAAATAGCTTTTTAAATCAAAATGTCTAAAATACCCTTAAAACTGTTAACATAATAAAAGTTAATTAATTTATATTTTACAGTCATAAATAATTATATTTTGCTATCATTCACAATTTCTTTCTAATCACAAATTATTTATAAGAGGAATATAAACTTATTATAGATTTTAAAGATATTTAATTTGAATAGATCAAAGAACGATTTAAGATTTATTTTAGTTTCAACCATATGTAATAATAATTATCTATCATTCACAATTTTTTTATTATCACAAATTATTTATAAGAGGAATATAAATTTTTATTTAAGTTATATGTGCCAAGCGTGAGAAGGAAAAATGGAAAAATGGAAGAAAATGTGAGGATAAGGATGGGTAATTTGGGGATTATATAAAAATATTAAGGGCAAAAGGGTAAAAGTAAAGTCAACTTAAAACAGCTTATAAGCTAAAAAAAAAAGCACCCCTACCCCAGCTTTTAACTTTTGGCTTAAAATAAGTTTTTTTTAGCTTAAAATAAGCTGTTTTGAGTATTGCCAAACAGTCAAATAAGTCAAAAACCAGCTTTTAAGTCAGTTTGACCAGCTTAAAAGCTGAGCCAAACAGGCCCTTAACATTTTCATTCACTTATAATCTGGATGAACTATATAGGTCAAAGTAAATAAAGTAAGATTACGTGGTGGAGTAAAAAAATATTAAAAGATATGTTAAAAGTGATATTCGAAATCAGGCATAGTCATATTAAAAAAACCTTAAGCGCTTATCCAAAAATTAGTGAATCAATTAAATCATTTATTTATTAAACGATTTTTGTTAGTTTTTTAATATAAATTTCTTTTTAATTTATACATAAATATATATATATTTCAGGATGAGATTAATGAGTATTTGAGCACTCAAAATGACTCTATATGGGTCTTGGCTCTGGTTAAGGACCATTTTGATCATTTTCTCCATTTCCCAACACCAACTTGCAATCCAAAAATGAGAAAAATATCATACAAGTTTTTCAATTTCGTCTATATGAAATATGTGGCGGAGCTACACTTGTCCAAAAGGAATTAATTGACATAGTCACTATCACTTTGAAAAATTATGATTGGTTGAAATTCATTATATATATTGATGTGTTTACTTTTTTATATTTTAAATATAAATACTGACTGACAATCTAATAACCACTAATTAATCTAACGCTTTGACCTCACTACTCTCAAATTTCAAATTTATGATATGCATATATGATATATCTATGTACTAAAACATGAAATTTAGTACTAATTTATTTCCTCAGTTCAAAGTAAAGGACTTCTTATTTCATATTTTTAGTTTTTCATTCAAGGTGATGTATTTAATCACCTTTTTTAGGAAGTTTTTTACTTTTAATATGAGATTTTTAGCATGAAATTTAAATTTAGTCAGGCTTCAATATAGATATCGAACACAGAATGAAAAATCAAAAAAAAAATATACTTAGCACGGATTTTATGTTTTAAAAAAATATACAATAATTATGTTCAATCTAGTTTCAAAGGTCATTGTGTAAACAAGTCGTTTAGTACGAGGGATAAGAGATAATAATTTTGAAACCAATGTCGAATTATTAATCATTCATTTGGTTAGAACTGGTATTAGTTAGCTTCGGGATTATTCATCCCACCATCAATTCTATAATGATGGATAAATATAACTAATCACGTAAGATATCCCAATTTATAAAAAAACATTGTCCATCCCATCTCTCATACCAAACGACCCCATAAGCAAATAGGAAATGAGAAATATGTTGGTAAAATATAATCAAAGGTACAAATCAATTTTTCACAAGCATTAAACTTCATTAATTAACCCAAATTTAACATATTACATACTACAAATTACTTTCACTTTCCGGGTACAAAGTTTGTGGCGAAAGCCCAAGCGTTGTTAGCCACAGGGTCATTAATGTGGTCAGAGAGGTTCTCAATTGGACCCTTTCCAGTAACAATAGCTTGAACAAAGAATCCAAACATAGAAAACATAGCTAAACGCCCATTCTTAATTTCCTTCACCTTCAATTCAGCAAAAGCCTCAGGATCATCAGCAAGGCCAAGTGGGTCAAAGGCACCTCCTGGGTAGATCTTGTCAAGACCCTCACCAAGTGGTCCTCCACCAACTCTGTATCCTTCAACAAAGCCCATAAGAACAACTTGGCAAGCCCAAATGGCAAGAATGCTTTGAGCATGGACAAGGTTTGGGTTTCCAAGGTAGTCAAGCCCACCTTCGGAGAAAATTTGAGATCCAGCCTTGAACCAAACAGCTTCACCGAATTTAACACCGTTCTTTGAAAGGATTTCGGGGAAAACACAACCTAAAGCGCCAAGCATAGCCCAACGGCAATGAATCACCTCAAGCTCACGGTTTCTAGCAAATGTCTCGGGGTCAGCTGAAAGTCCAGCAGTGTCCCATCCGTAATCACCTGGGAATTCCCCAGTTAAGTATGATGGTGTTTGCTCGGAAAATGGGCCCAAGTACTTAGGACGGTCTTCTCCGTACCTATTTCATAAAATTTTAAAAAAAATTATTGAAAGAAGGGTGGCGGACATCAAATGGATTAGAGTTTTCAAAAAAAACTAGAAGAGGTTCAATTCCTCTTTGATATGGTTAAGGCAAAAGATAGATATCAGAAATTCTGAATTAGTAATGATTAAATTTATGATACGAGTAGAAAAATACCAGATGCTTTGAGGAGCGCTTTTAACAGTGCGTCTCATGGTAATACGGCCTTCACCGAAGTTGCCAACTTTCCTAATAAACTCATTTTGAGATTTACCAACTGCTTGACCAACAAAGGCTGATTGTTGAATTGCAGAAGTGGCCATTTTTTATATTTTTTTTTTTTTGAATTTGCTGAAGCTTTTGTTTCTTTTTTTTCTGATGATATGAAAGGAAGAAGGAGAAGTGGGGTTTATATATATGCAAATTTAATGGATTTTTGAGGATTACAAGATGTACAACTAAGCAATTGCTGATTGGTTATGGTTTAGTATTTGGATTTCAATTATGGCATATAGAGGCCTCTGTTCCGCCACGTGGAGTTGAGATATCTGTTGGGTGAGATTTTCTTTCAGTTTCAGATATGCAGCCACTGAATATAATTTTATAGGCCAAATATAAGCAGATTATTAAATTTTTTATATTTTTTATTTTAATTACGTTATTTTTTTATTAAATTATTGAATTACTTATAATTTATTCTTTTTAAATAAATATTGTTAGCTAATGTGGAATCAGATTTGTGAGGGTGATTGATAGAGGACATATATGATGTTTCAGAGCTCATTAGTCCAATTAATAATGAAAACGTTCAAGAATAATTATGTTTTACTTAAGTCATTTGAACACATTAGAGAACAAATGAGACTAAGTAATTTATCTCCATTCTTTCAATTAAAATCATTATAATTCGAACACAACTGAAGGCATTTACAATATAAAAGCCGATCAAAATCAACCAACAGTGTTATTAAAAAAACAAATTATGGTTGGTTCAATGATTTAATAGGAAAATGACGTAGTTGAAGTATCCAAGGGGAAAAACCCAACAAAGTTAGAAATTTGTTTATGTATTTGGCCAATTTTATATAATGAGTCGTACTCATGAATTTCTATTTTCATTTTATGTTATACTATCTCCTCCGTTTAAAAAGTAATGAACTTTTTTTTTTTAGTTTGTTCGTAAAAAAATAATCTCTTTCCTTTTTCTGGTAATAACTTTCCACTGGCATGTTTAAAATCAAAGATTAAAATGCAGTTTTGTACATTTGATATAATTTTAATTTAGGACTACATAATCAAAGTCTTCTTTATTTTCTTAAACTCCGTGTCAAGTCAAAATAAGTTATTCTTAATAAAACGGAGAAAGTATTTGATTTTGAAATTTATAATTTAAAATAAATTTTAATATATTTGTATAGTTAAAAATTATTTATTATAGATAAAAGAACTCAAATTATAATTAGATAATATTCTTTTTGGGTGAAGTAAAAATGAAAAAATATCACGTGAAATGGAAAAGAGTAAAAAATCTTTCATAAATGTACCAGTTTACAAGGACCCAACAATATTCCAACTCAGCAAATAGAAATTATTTTATGTGGGTGTTAATATTGAAGAAATGGCGGACCTAAACTTGTCCACGGGCGCAGAGCGACACCCTTTATAATTGCTAAATTTTAGTTTAATAAATATAAATATATAATTAACACCGTTTAAAACAAGTTCAATATTTACTCTATTGATTGGGTTTAAACATAGGTCATGTGTTCAAGTTCTACTCTATCATTTTAAATTTTTTTACGCCACTGTATTGAAGGGCAAAAATGAATCAATATAATTCCAACGGCTAGAATTTTTTGGAACAAAAATAGAATAGAAGGTATAATTTTTTTACGGATTAGGATCTAAAATACTTTTGAAGTATTGAAAATGGTAAAAAACTAACCTTCATCCATCTGCTCGCTCCAAAATGTTCTTCTCGTCCACTTATTGGCTCTAAAGTACCCTTGTCATCCACCCTTGAATTTAAAATTTATCATTTATTTTACGATTTTAAATTTAAACTGTTTAAATATTTTTTAAAATATTTTGCGCTCAACTATTGGTTATAATTTATTTATTAATATCATTTATGAATCAACCCAGTATCCATTCATACTAATTAAACCCTACCCAATTAATAAATCAATTATACTATCAAAATCTCCCTAACTATATTGAAACACAACAAAATTAAAAGTATCTGAAAATGATATCTAAAATTATTTGAGTCCGAATCGAAGTATCAATTAAATTAAGGTTGAGCCGCTTATTTAGGAGGACACTTTCAAATTTCAATAGGATTTTCTTTCAAACTTGAATTCAAAATTCATAATTAATGATAAAGAAGTAGTATATCCCGAATTAATTTATGTACTTTTTTAATATAATTTTATAAATATTTATGATTTGTTTTAAATATTAAAACTTTAATATATTTTTTTTTTAAAAAAACTTTATCTATTAAGTAAATCACATATTTGAGACGAAAGAATAATTAAGATGAATATAATCATACTTTTAAGTTTATCAGTAATTTTATTTAGACACTTGAATTATAATATATTTTGATTGAGGACTTGAATGTATTGTATTTCTATAGACATTTTCGCCTCAAATTTTTAGAAACACTCATTGGTAGTAGCTTCCTGTTGTTGCATTAGTAATGGTGCAAGTTTATTAATTGAGTGGTTTAGTTAGTAATGGGTGGAGAGTGGATTGATTATAAATTATATTAATAAGTTAATTTATAACAAATAGTTGAGCGCCATGTATTTAAAAAATATTTAAATAGTTTAAATTTAAAACCGTTAAATAAATGATCAATTTTGAACCCAAAGGTGGATGACAAGGGTATTTTGGAGCCGATAGGTGGATGAGAAGGATATTTTGGAGTCAATAAATGGATGAGATAGTTTTGTATCATCTCTAATACTTTAAAAATATTTTATGCCCTTTCGGAATTTTTTATTCAAGTGAAAAGTAATAGATTAATAAAACCCTCTTAAATGGTCGTTATTTTTCGATTTTCACATCTATATTATTGGATGGTTATATCACTTCATTTGGACTTGTTTATGAGTAAAATAGTATAGTTAAAATAAATTTATATAGGATCAAGAACACACATTTAACTTGAATTTGAATATTGTTAAATTAATAAGTAAAAATACAAGTGAAAGAGTAAGACACCGAAGCGTAAAGAGAACTTTGGACTTTGTTGTGGTTAGTAGCGTGACAAATCAGCGGTTCGAGTCGAATATGAGACGATAAAAAATGAGTAAAATATTCGATTCGACTCATAATTTAAATGGGTAAAAAGCGAGTTACCCAATGGATAATATGAGTATTCATATTACCCATATTATTTCATAAGTCAAGTTTCTCACATGCTCAAGGAGCTCCAAAATGACCGAGTCATAAAGCAGTTAAAGACATTAAATGATCAATTTGGATAACGAAAATAACTAAATCAGACAATTGTGACCGGAACACTCTTGTCAAATGCGTTATCGGGCCCAAACACTACAATTCAAACTTGATATTATGAGAATGAATATGCTTGGAAGATAGTGAGCAATATAAAGTTGGAGCTCTAAGAAATTGTATAATGATGTTAAAGTGCTAGAATTCCGAATGTCTTTACAAATGAGTGGAGTAAACAATTTATAAATTATAATAGTGAGGCATCTTCCAATAAGAAAGCTCCACTCGAGTCAAGTAGTCATATCGTTAGTGGTGCCAACTAATATAGGTGGTCTTACAAACTCATATGTGCATCTTGTTAGTTTGAAGTTAATATTAAGTTTGATGATTTAACAAACTTAAACATCTAATAAGGAATCAGATTCTTGTTATTGGAACCGCTGACAGTGAAATGAATGATAAACTCAGTGTGATGTATATTTGTGTGTTATCATCAAAAGGGAGAAAATGTTATATTCTAAGTGTTTTGATGATCCTTACAAATGAAGGGACCTAGTCCCTGTCAGAGTTCTCTCGTCCAGATCTATAATGGGGTATAACTGTAAGCTGTCGTATCAGAGATTGGTGAGGCACCAATCAAAATGGACGAGGGTGGTTGTCCAACAAATAATAACTCTTTATGTTTGATATTTTCAACATGACAAATACAATATTAAATTCATTCATTCAAAGAAAAAAATCAGGCAGCAAACATTTCAAGAATTCATAAAGAAGTTTGCGAGGGACCTGGTCCTTGCAAGATTGCGTATGTGAAAGGACAACAAGATAGCTGTCAGAAAAGTTGTCACCTCTGATGTGGTAGATGCACGTCTTTCCAAAAAAGCAGGCTCTCAGCAATGGGTGGTTCCAAGGAATTAGTGTGTGTTTCATATAGTCTTCTCACCAAAACATAAATTGAAGATTCGGCAAACAAAATTCTTAAGCTTACAAAGAGAAAGTCATCTTCAGAGAAAAACTCTGCTCAACTCAACAAAGGGACTTGATAGAGTGACGGAGAGTTCATTGGTCATATGAATAATGCTCACTGTTTATGGCTATATGAATGAATGATTGTACACTCACGTGAGGAGTTATGCAGGTTGTATGTCATCATCAAAAAGGTAGAAATTGGTAAGTGTTTATTCTCTTAGATGTTTTGATGATCTCCTCACAAGTGCGGGGATCTGGTCCTCTGCAGAGTATGAAACTCGTCCAGTTGTCAAAGTGTTTTACAACTGTAAAAGTTGTCCGTGTCAGAAAGTTGGTGAAGCAGCAGAGTACTTCACCAATCAGAAGCGACGAGGTTGCTTGTTTGATGGGTAATAACTCTTCATGGTATAAAAACAAATAAACAACAATTCATTTATTCATTCATTCAAAGAGAGAAATTTCAAGCTTCAAGAACAACAAAGGAATTGATAGAAGTGTTTTCTTTGCTTTTTGTACTTGTTGCATTTGTCTGCTTGTAATCGTTCTTATATTGTAGGATTCGTTTTAATTGTGAAAGAAACGTTTCAAACCCAGGTAAATCATTGTAAGGGCTAGGTTAAGGGTAACTTAGGTTCTTACTCTAAGTTTTTGTTAATCAGGTAGGATTAGTATAGAGAGTGGTGTTGTATCTGCTCAAGCTCAGCTAAGTGATAGGGAGTATTAATTAGTGGGGAGATTAGCAGGCTAATCTATTATTGTAATCGATTTTTACGTTTGCTTGTTGAAGATCAGTGAAAGCGATTTGAAAAGTTCTATTGAGAAAAAGTCATAATTTTCCTCCCTTGAGCAAGGAGATTTTCACGTAAAATTACTTGTCAATCTTTACGTTTCTACATTTGTTCTTTACTGTTTGACTTTAGGACTCCTTTGTCCCTTTTTCTTACACAACAACATTGATAGGTGGGTGGATTTTTTAACCTGCTCCCTCAAAAAAATTCGATATATACTATCACTTCAAACTTCTTGGGAGTGTGATGTCATGTAGCATATAATATTGCTCTCGAGGGTATTTTAACATGAGTTTATGATAGTCAAAGGCTTCGATAAATACCAATAGTTTAGTTTGGGTATAAAATTCGCAAAATAATTATAGTTTAGATATGAAACTGAAAAACGTAATTGTTTAGGAATTTTTTGGCCGATCCATCTTTTTCTAATTTGAATAGTGGAGGGTAATTTTGATCCTTTTTACATTATTTAAAACCAATCACAACTCATATTAAGTGTGAATAACCCTTCTCTATTTCAAGAAATGTTCTCCTTTGCTGTAACAATATACAAACAACACACAATCAACATAAAATGCACTGTTTTCTTTTGAAAGAATCAGTATAACTCTCTGAAACTCATATGCCTGACTAATAGTTGTGATTTGTGATCATCAAGACAAAATACCTTGAATTTGTGAATGACAGCAAAACATACCTAGGAAAGTAGGCAAAAGATTTTCATAAAGCACATTTTAACTAAATTTACATGGTGAAATCTCCCTTGCTTGGTGACTTAGAACTCTTAAAAGAACCCAATCTTCCGGCAATGCTCATCAATCATTCTAAACAAACTTTGTTTGACACCACCACACACTCACCCTAGTTGATTTAACTTCAAGGAGCACTGATAAAGAAACATGACCCATATGCAATTTCATCCATCGGTGTTAAAGAACTGCAGATCAAGCTGCTCATGCTCAAGCGGCTAAAGAAACACTATAGTTATGCAGGGTTAGCATAAACTTCCCACAATTATTCAGAATACTAGGGTAATTACTCCATTGGGGTAGGTCCCTCCTCTTCCACAATACTAATGGTATCGGAATGAACACTTCCTAGCATAACAGATGTGAGCATTAACTTGCCGGCATCAGGATAATCCTTGTGCTGCATCAGTATTGTTTCCACAGAGGATCCCATGCTCTTTAAAGTCACTTGCTCAGAATTTTCTAGCCTCAGCGGCAGCACTTCCTGGAAATTGCCCTCAAAAGTTTCAGCTTTGAGGCCATAGCACCTGCTGGAAGCCTGGAAAAGAATGGTGTCTTTTAGAATGCTCAAAGTCTCCTCATCACCCCACCCCTCATCTACTGATGCTTGATACAGCCTCTCCCAGTCGTCCTGATTGGAGGCATTTCTCCAGCAGTCCTCCAAGAGGCTTGCATTAGACTTGATAAAAGAGGAGCTGGTCCATGCAAAAATGTCAAAAACTCTCAACGAAAGCTCCCTATCCTGAGTTTTAAGGCACAATTCAATAAGGTCCACTGGAGGAAGAAGCTGCTGGCTTATATTTTGCGTTTCATCGTCCGGAAGGAGTTTCATTATTTCTTCCTGCGAGTGAAGTAAAATTGACAATAAGAGACGCCTGCACATACGCACACACATACAAAGAACAAGTGATCAAGCACAACGGATATGGATAATAGAGGGGCACCCAAAGGGTGTGGCTTAGTGTTCAATAAATTGGGTAGAAACCTTGGAGGCCACGACTCAAATTCCAACACAGACCAAAACAATATTAAGTGATTTCTTTCCCATTTGCCTAAGTCTTTTGGTAGGCAAAATTATCTGGTGCATGTGCTAATGAGAGGCTATGTTGCTAGGTGTGTAACGGATTCTACAGAAGTGTATATTGAAGAATCCGACATGGGTGCTGCATCATTTTTGACAAGTGCGAGCAACATAGGTGAGAGGTACCAGGTAATCGATGGAATAGTTGAGGCGTGCGCAAACTGCCCGAACAACACCATACTTTAAAAAGAAAATAGCTAACAGAGATGGAGAGAACAGGAGGATATTCATCTATCAGAGTTCCCTCACCACAACAACCAACTGGACCAGTAAAAGAAAATAACAGAAAACAACAATAACAAAAATGGAAAGTGGGGCACTGACTGGTTGCATTTGCCTGGATGGGGCACTAAATTTGGCTTGTTCAACCACAGAACTAAAACAAACCTCTCATTTCCTATTAGCTTTTCATATCTTTCTTCTAGAAAAGCTGTCTCTGGCTGAGAACAGCCTAACAGTAATATATCACATTTTCATATCAAGAGATAGATGGACCATATTAAGGGTAACAACCCACAAGATAGCAAGGTAGAATTTGATAATCTCTGCTAGTATTAAGGCTAATGTCCTAATAACTTGTATGTTTATCATTGTACATCTTCTCTTCACCGACTTATACTGAGGTGACACAGAAATCCTCAGCTCCAATAACCGAATAAGCAAAAAACTAAAATGATACCTGCAAGTACAGAATCTTTAAATCAGCCTCTATGCGCTTCACCTTTGATTCAAAATTAGCAGTTCTTCCTATCAAGAGATGAAGTAAACATAAGTTGTCACCAGTAAGAAGCATAAAAGCAATATGAAAATGATAAACTGAAACATGAAATTTGCTAAATTCTAAAGTCCAAAGTCCAAAAGATGTGGAAAAATGAACAAGATGAAGATTCAATAAGCTCACATAATTATAACAAATCTGGAATCAACTGATATAATGAGAATAAATCAGCCATTTTTACTATTTGAAAATTTTAATCTAACTTCATAAAAAAAAAATTCTCTAAATTTCTTGATTTAAATAGTTAAAGGAAAGAATACCCGCCAATGCAGCTACTTTCGAGAGATTCAAAAGCCGCCTTCTTTCCACCAAACTTGTTTTTATGGTGGTGCCAAATGAGCCGGTTTCAGTATCCATAGCGGAGCTATCATTTGGTGAAAGAGACAAAACATGTAGAGTTTCAGAAGCTTCAGAAAATTTATGAAGGAATATTTCATGAAGCCAAAGGAGATCCTGATGATGTTTCAAAAATATTGATAGGTCTTCCTGAAATTCCTCCCCAAGTCTCATAAGCTTAGAGAACTGTCTGCTGTCATACAGTTGTTGAAACACAAAGTAACTAAAGCCTCGTTTAGGTCCCATGCTGTCATGCTGCACAAGAAAAGGCTTTTTAAACAGAAGTAGGCAAACAGCTAAAGAAGCATGTGATCTACAATCAGCTTTCACTAAGACAAACAAGAACAAGCAAAACACACACAGAACAGATAAATATTTACCATAAGATTTTTAAGTAGGTCAGTATTATTGAGATCACAGCATATACTCCATAGAGTTTTGTAACCTTCGTGTCTTTTTGCAAGAGACAACAAGGCTGAGGAAAGCTTTCCAAAAATCTCAAACTTTTGCTCCTCAGCTGCTTCACCTAAATCCTGCATGGATGAATATGTTTGAGCAAAAAAATGACTGGGATAAGACTCTATGCCATATTCCTTTTCAAGAAAATCTTATTCTTAGGTGAATCCTTTTATTACATATACGGAAACTAACAAACAAGTCCAGGGGAGAAAAAAAGGACCTACTGCATTTTCTCTCTCTTTTTTCTTTTCTTTTTCTCTCTTTTTTTTCTCTTTTTTTTTTTTTTGCTGAGATATCTTCAGGTACATAAATCAAACCTTCCAAGAGAAATGAATAAGAGGTAAGGAGAGATCAACCTGCAGTTTGCCTTCAACTAAATCTTTCACTTGCTGGTAAAGACATTTCAAGAGGTCATCTCTTCTATTACAGTACTCATCTAACAGACTTTTGTGTCCTTCTCCACGCTCAACTTTCGCACAGATAGCACCAGAATATGCTTCCAAAAGTACATCAGATAGAACTTCAAGGTGTGAATGAAAATCTAATTTAACGGTATCATCCAGGGAATTATTTTCCTTCACCAGTTGAAGCATAAAATATGCAAGGCTCCAGAGCCCATTCCGCACCTTTTCTTGACAAGTCCATGGTGTCAAGCCCTCAGACGGTGGATACCAGAGGTGATTTTCATTTCTACAAGTCATGGCTGTGCGAAGCAAAGTCACACAGGCACTGGAGAGTTCACATGCTCTTTGGAATATAACAGAAACTGTCATCTTTTCACTGATAATGTAATTGAGGTCTCTCTCTAAGCAATAAAAAAATTCGTCAAGGTCTGAGACCTTACTGTAGAAAACTTCAGCATTGTCCCTATCCATCAAAAGAACTGTTCTTCGGCGAGCTCTTTCGCCTACCAATTGGATGACATCCCAGAGGGAACCAGAAATCGACATCTCAGTAGTTGAATAAGAGCCAGCTCCTGAGGCACGGTTCTGATTGAGCACGTTCTGCAACTCCCTCAATTGGATCATGCCAGCAAGTTTTTCACCATGTTCCATGATAATATGCAAAGCATGCCCTGTTACAGATTGTAAAACTCTTAGGCCCATAGTTTCTAAGAGAAATAAATGCATTAGAATATAAGGAGCACAGAAAAGCATGTGGACAATATGCTTTTGCAGTCATTAACTTATGCTGTTAAAGTAAAATGATTTAAGATAAGCAAATAGCATCCTGGCAATAACTACTTATTTATCATAGTAAGGACTGTAATCGATCATCTAATTAGACCATTCAAGGAATATTGGAAGCTAGATAGTCTGACTTGCTTCAGCAGAACCTGTGATCTCCAATGGTACTGATGGCAACGGGACAAGTTTGACCACATGCGGAGCAGGGCAGGACTGGCTGATACATCTTTTTGAATATCTAATTTGCTGGTGAAGCTACTGGGCATAGAAATGTTGCTGCACTTGAGGTAATATAAATCTACTGATTTATACCCTTCATTTCTTTGTGCATTACATATAACGTTTTATTTTGCTATATATACAGATTTTATCCTCTAAATCTTCTCAACTAGTCTTTTGAACATGTATTTGTGAGCCACGAAGCATTAACTGATCTTTTGATTGTAAATGTTTTTTTTTCTGTTGAACTTAACCAATTAACCAAGAACTAACTATTGGTAAGAATAATAGAATGGATATTATCTTAATATGTGTATCAGTGTGTATATAGTTCCATAAAAATTACTTTCGTGTTACCAAATACACTTAGTTCAACCACACTTGGAGCCTAAGAGGAAGAAGCAAATATAATATGGCAAAGAGGTCATACTCTGTCTAGAACATAGTTCTTCATGGCACTTGGATAAAGCCAGGAATTGAAGGTATCTTTTATGCTTTTGCTGCTTCTCCAAAAGTTGTGAGGACATGACAGACGAAGTCACAATCTCAGCACCTCTGGTGGTTGTCCAATGTTTTGCAAGGGTATCCACAATTGATTTGCTTGTCCTTGCAAAAACATTTGTTTCGCCCTCTCTTTCAAATGCCCCTGACGTCTTCAGTTTATCGAAAGCACCATCCGCATGCCCAGATAAAAGAAAATCATGGAAAAGCTGATTTAGTAAAGCTTCAGATTCTTCATCTTGAGCATTTCGACGTGCAATTCCAGTTAGCCCAGGCCGTTGCTTATCTCCAGCATCCCATGCTTCTGAAGTCGCCCTTCTTGGAGCAACATTACCTGCAAAAGATAAATTTTTCCTCTCTTCCAGAGATGACCTCTCATTAGAGCTTCCTTTACGTGACAAACTTCTCTCAGGTGGTTCAACTCCACCAAGTAAAACTGCCCTCTCAGGTATAGCCCAAACTCCAGCTTTTTCAGTTAGAACAGCCCAAGCGCCATCCTCGCCATCATCTGAAGGGAAAACTGATGCATCAAGAACCCTTCCAGCATCATATGGAAGATCAAATTGATAAAGACGAGTAGAATTTCTCCAGTAATGTGAGACGGTTGCAGTGCCATCACCAGAAAGTATGATCACTGAACCGGCTGGCTTACCCCCAACCTTCAGTCTCATAGAGAATAAAAACTCTTCATCCTCAAGTCTAGCTTTAGGAATTATCACTTGGATAGGAGCCTTTTTCTCTAAAATCCTTTCATGTGGCAGCACAGATTCTGAGGAGACATTCACTCCAGATTTATATTGCATGGTTAGAAGTGAATACTCAGTGTAGCTTGAACTGGTGATCCGATCCTTGCAAAAAATTGCAATGAGAATAGTAATAACCTTGCCATCATTATCAATCTGCAAATCCAGAGGCCAAATACGCTTCTGCCCTGCCAGATCCTTCTGGATACCCAGATCACCATCAGTGCCAACGATTTCATGAGTCCAGATCTTAGAAACATGGAAAGAGGGAGAAAGTTCAATAGCAAAACATTGTATTTCATGATCTGTCAATAAAAGAAACTGTCTGTTGGACTTGTCCAAAGAATGGGAACAAGACTGCCAAACCAGTGACCTACGGTAACTCCTTCCTCCAAAGAACTGTCCATCATTTCCTTGAGAGTTCTTACTAAACATGTCCTCATACATCTTTCTGCGCTGAATACCACTGGGGCTGCAGACAAATTGCCAAAGCTCGCCATTAGAACTACAGGTAAGAGCAACAGAGACATGATTGTGATGAACCTTAGGGACCGCACAAGCAATCAAACAGTTGAGAGAATTTGAACGAGTAACAACGCTCCCAGGTTTATTCTGCTGTCGCAACTTGGTTGGGGTGCCCTTCACATCAGAAGAAGAAGAACTCACCTCAGACTCCTCGGGAAAACTTACTACTGGTTCATTCCGAGTTGCAGAGTAGATATCTGGCCAGTATACGAGATTTCGAGTTCTCCGATTACAGGCAACAATACCAGCAGAACTGCATTGTTGGGAAACTTTATTGGTATGCCTATCCCAATTGATGAGACAAACAAACCAATCATTAGAAGATTTTCCAGTATCTTCATTTCCAGACATTGTCGGAGGAAGATCAAGTACAATGCAGTTCCTCGAAGCTGCAGGTGATAAGAAACTCCAAACAAAGAGTTTGTTGCCACATATAACCCACGCCAAGGAAGTTTCCTTATCCATTCCCCCAGAGATGGACGCATTACCTTAACAAAAGCAAATTTGTCATCTCAAAATCAATAAATCAATAATAACACTTCAGGGTAGCAGGCATTCAAAGCACTGGAATATTGAAAAGTGGGACACAACTAAGAAAAACCATTTTCTGAAAGCGGGGTACTCATCAAAAAGTGAAATCAAACAAGATAGGTTATCAACTCATTCACTAACCAGGAGCTTGTTTCTGAAGCAAAACGTCCTGTTCATCGCGTAGGACTTGAGGGAACTCTCCGACATAGACAGGTTGAATTGGATCAGTCTCTTCTCCTTTATCACTCTTCTTCGCAGGCGGGATTCTACGACAATTAACAACAAACACTATCTTAATCAGTTTTTATTCAAATATACTTCTACAACTTACATCCCTTCATTAACAATCAACTAACCACAACCACCCTCACAATAAATGTGCAGGTCCAACCACACATTTGTTTCCCAGTAAGAAAGCTCAATACAAATAAATATGCAACATTTGACAATGTAATCTTTTAATTTAGTGAGATAAACATGCCAAGTTGAAACTGAGCGAAATTGCATCATATAAAAAACACAATAACTAAGTAAAAAATGAAAACAAGCAAAAGCATTCAACTAACTATAGAACTACATAATGCACTAAATAGTACCACCAGGATAATTACATAACCATTTCACGATCCAGAGTATATCTAAAGTCTAAACTAGAAGCGCAGATAAACATCAAGTAGCTCAATTTATTGAAACATAAGCACAATGTAAAGTGAATTTGAAACGTGTGTGTCTTACCTAGCGAGAACAGAAAGACGGGAAGCCCAGGGAGCAGGAGTACCAGTATTAGGGCGATTAGGTATAGGAGAATTATCATCAAGCGGCTTTCTATTCTCGGTGAAGGGCGTCACCGGTGAACCAGTAGTAGGTTTATCCCGGCCACTCTTACGAGCATTGAAATTTGATCTCCTTGTTCCCGGAGAGAACATTTTTGGTTAACGTAATGAGAAGTAGGGTTTAAAGTGGTTTGAGTATAAAAATGGCGTATTAATGCTCGCAAGGTTCTCTAATGGCGAACTTCACTAGTAAGAAGAAGAGATTAGAAACTTAAAAGCAGAATCTGAAGAGAGTTTCAGGTTTTTGAAAAATATGGCAGCGGTTAGGGTGCTGCTGTGCTCTTTTTTCTCCGATGGTCTTTTTTTTTTCTTTACTTCTCTTTTTTACATTTTACCTCTTTTTTTTCATTTTGAAAGGGGAATATGAAGAGCTTTGTTTGTTTTTTTTTTTGGTTTTATTAGGCATATAATTAGAGGTGATAAGAAAAATTAGCTCAATTAATCATAACTTGTTCAATCCATTAAAAAAGCAAGGGCGAAGCTATAGGATCAATTTATTGATTTATATTTATATACTTATTTAAGTCAAAGATTTAGTTCAGAGGTAAAGTGAATTTATTATTTGGCTTTGTGGGTTTGAATTCAAGTAGCAACTTATTTTTACTTTATTTTGGCTTGTTTTTGCTGCCTATTCTGGCTTTGTGGGTTCGAATTCAAGTAGCAACCTATTTTTACCTTATTTTGGCTTGTTGTTGCTGCTTATTCTTTCAACACACTGTAATATGATTTTTTAATTTTCATGACTTATTTTTTGTGTGGACGTACAGTTGAATTTTATTTAGTTATTTATATTCGATTCGATCCGTTTAAATGTGACTCAATGGCTTAAATTTGAATATTACTGAGTACTTATTTACTTTTTTGAGTCTCTTAATGAAAATTCTTACTTCGCTACAGGACACAAGAATTGTATTTACTAGTGTGCTAAGACGGACAATGTCTAACTTGACATGCTATATTTTCTAGTCTAAACTGACTTGTGGCAAATTTAGACATGAGACATAACACGTGAATGTACAATAACTTATTTTATTATCGAATGAGAAAATTGAACATATTTTTAACTTTTTGTTCTGGATTATATTGTATCACTTATATTTAGAAAAATATAAGTGTAAAAATTTTTGACTAAATTTGAACAAATCAAAATGAGCTCAATTATCGAATAGGCGGGCTAATGACCCTGCCCCCTGCAAGTTTTACTTGGCTAAAATGAGAGGATCAAAGTGGGTTTATGATTATGCAAGCCTGAAACTTTGGTGGAGGGATGTTATTTGGAATGGATCCTATGAGTTAATTTGAAGAAACTTATTAATTTTAGACATAGTAACGATTATTAAATTGAGAACTCTTTATTGATTTTATGGGTTATTCTTGGTTGGTTGAATGATTTATCTGGTTAATTTTGTTAACAAATAAGACCTCATTCTGCTAACTATATATACATTCATTGTCATCTTCTTAGGGGTGCTAAGACCTTTTAGATCATAAAACTTTAAGATCATAATAAGCTTGCTATGTCCTTAAATGTTTTGGATCACATACAATCTACACGGATATATTTAATGAATTTGTAATCTTGACGGATAGAATAAAATAATTTTTTTAAAATTTTATCATGATAAAATAGATCATTACAATTATTGATTTTCAGTAAGAAATTCTTAGTAAACGCAAACATATGCTAATAATCCAATCCCTAACTTAGACCATTTTTTTCTTAAATATCAATGAATATTCTCAAATAAATCTTTATGCATATGTATTGAGTGTTATGCATAAAAAAGCCTATTAATGCTTGCTAGTTTCTCTATTGGTGAAACTTAAATATAGAATTTTCACTAGTAAGAAATTAGAAATTTAAAAAAGATTTTTAAATTCTTCAAAAATATGATAACGGTTTGGATGTTTTTGTTTCTTTTTGTGATTTTTTTTGTTCACTTTTATTTTTTGCATTTTACCCTTTGTTTATTTTGAAAGGAGATTGTGAAGTGTTTTGTTTTTTAATTAGATATATAAAGGTGGTAAATAATCAACTCAACAAAGTATAACTCGTTGACTCCGTTTAAATTTAACAAAGTAGTAAGAGTTGTAATTATTAATGAACTAATGTGTAATTTGATCTGCTATATCCCGTTAGTTCAAGTTGACTCATAACAGAAGTTAAAATGATCGATAAATATACATCTTATTCTATTTATCAGTTCAAAATATTTATATCTTTTTATTTTATATTGTATTACTTATATTTTAAAATATATACTTAGTAGGATAAATAATTTTGAATTAATTTGAACATCTAAAATAGGCTCAAATATTAAGTTGGTAGGTTAATAATCAGTCCAAATTTGACTTAACTAAAATGGGTGGATCAAATGGATTTGAGAGAGTACAGTTTCAAGGTTGAAACTTAAAGAATTGATGGAAGGTGACCATCAAGAGTGCGTTTTGTGACTTAATTTGAAGAAATTATATTCACATATAATAAGAGTTGATATATTGAAACTCGTTTTTATCATTATTAAAAATAAAAATAGAGTAACATGCAGTAACTAAAATAGAGTGTTTTTTAAAAGGCTTAAGTCATATTCGCATAATTTATTTAGATACTTTAACTAATATTAGTATCAATTGAACACTTTTACCTATATAATAATCGTTTCTATTAGACATTTTTAATAATCAACAAAAAATGTGAAGAGTGTGTGATGCACTTGCGGTGACGTGGCAACATGACTAATTAAAAAATAACATTTGATATTGAGCCCAAAAATTATAAAAAAACACACATTTAATATCTAATTTTTTTTTTTAAAAAAAAAGTCAACCTATGCTACCCCACCTTACCCCACCCCACCCCAACCCCCTTTCATCTTCTTCTTCCCAAAACACATTCTTTCTCAAATTACAAAATCTTATACTTTTCAAATAATTTCAAGATTAATTTTTTCTCATACTAAGAGTGAAGAAGAAAGAACATTTTGTTGGCGGTTATTCAACTCTAAATCGATGACAAAATGAAATTAATAGCTTCAAAATTATTTCTTTCAAATTTTTTTATATCATTTTTGATAAATTTAATGACCACATATGAATTTGAGTAAAAATCTTTGTTAAAAAATTGTGATAAATATATCGGCTAACTATTTTTAAATGTAAAAATCATCTATCTTTTTTCATCTTCTTCACACTTGTTCCTTGTTTTTATGAGATTTGAAATAAATCATACAAAGACTTTCTTTCAAATCTGAATCTTTATAGTTGATTTTCATTTATCTACATATTTGGAAGATATAAATTTTTTGTATATAAAAAAAGAAAACAAAACAGTGTTGAAGCTAAAATGAAGAAAGTTTTATAAACTAAATAATGAAGAAGATAATAGATAGGGAGTGGGGTGTTTTTTTTTTTGAAAAAGAGTGTAAATAAAGAAGAAAATATTTTTAAGTTAATTATAATGCCAAGTGTCAATAAAAGAAGAAAAAAAAAACTATTTTAAGTTTTTTCACGCGCTTCAGGGAAGTGCAATACATATTTTTTGTCATATTAGCATTTTGTGTCTAATAGGTATATATTTTGAATAATTTAGGTGTTCAATAGGTACAAATCTCAATTGAGGTGTCTAAGTGAATTATGCGGACAACTTTGGGAGGCATATGACTTAAGCCTTTTTAAAATTTATAAATTTATTGTATTTAATTTTATTGTATTATTGTAGGCACCATCTGTCAAATGAGAAGTACTCAATAGTCAATACATAACTAAGCTCAAAATTCACAAAATTATGAATCACACCATTTATTTAGTGAAAATATATGGTTTAATGACAATTGTCTTTATTTATTCTTAATTCTAATTTCTAAAAAATTGAGAAAAATCAGGTGATCAGTGATCAGTGATCACCTAATCCGTCCGTATAAAGAGACTTTATTTTAAACTTCAACTGGATCAATTGCCGCCATAACTCCATGACCTTCACCTGCTCCGATACCAAAACCACTACCGCCATTTTCACCTCCGCCGCCGCCGCCGCCGCCGCCACCGCCACCTCCGCTGCCTCCATCGCTACCTGATCCATTACCATAGCCACCTCCTATTCCCCAGCCAGATGCACCATCTGCACCTCCTCCACCTCCTCCTCCTCCTCCGCCACCGCCACTGCCGCCTCCTTCGCTATCTGATCCTCTACCAGAGCCACCTCCAATTCCCCAACCATATGCACCATTCTCACCGCCTCCTCCGCCACCGCCACCGCCTCCGCCTCCACCGCCTCCATCGCTACCTGATCCATTACCATAGCCAGCTCCCATCCCTCCACCAGATCCACCATTCTCTCCTCCTCCTCCTCCTCCGCCTCCACCTCCACCACCACCGCCGCCTACAATACCTCCCATAATTTTGTCAAGTCCGCCAATGCCGGGGATGTCCATTGATGGAAACTGAAGAAGCTTCCTTGCATAAGTCGCTTGCACGAGAACACACACAACAAACAAAAAAATCAACCTGCTACTCATCTTCCTATTTGCTGCTAACACTGCACCAGTAAGTACCACAGCCTCGTTAGTTAGTAATCGTACTATATGAAAAAAAAAAAAAGGAAAATTATAAGAATGGAAGATATAATTGTGTAGAATTAACAACAAATTAAAGATGAGAATTGCTTCATACCTTCTCGTGTGTGTTTTGAGCTGAGCTAATTAATTAGCACTTGGATGAATAATCTGTGATGTTTAGGACGATTTAAATACTATAGATTAGTGAGTGGTACGGTAACATACATTGTTAATGAATGTAATTAATATCACATTTACAAAATGAAAACGCCACAAGCATTGTAGAGTTAAATGCGATTTAGAAGAGTTACGTTATGGTAATTAATTGTACATATTCTTAGAAATTATCCCATAAGAGTTGATTCTAAGCGACAAGAAGATCATGACCTCTTGTAAATTATACTCCGGATGGCTCAATGGTTTGAGCTTAGTACTTTCACGTCGTAGGTCTCAAATTTGAAACTCCTTGTCAACAGAAACAACGAATTCTCCTTCTGGATCAAGCTCGTTGCATGAGACTTGCCTAGTGCAGATTACCTTTGCGAGCTAGTGTATGTTTTGAAAAGGAAATACAAAGTAAGACTCCATACAAAGGGCTCAATACATTAGATGGAATTGAACAATAGAAACCTAACATTTTATTAGTTAAAACTGTATACGGAGATTATATAATGAAAAAACGTTATTATAACTAATTTTAATACAAAGCTCAACTTTCTTTAAACATCAAAGCTAAGACAATAAAAATAATGATTCGATTTTTTTTTTGAAAATCTGTTTGGCATAAGGTGGACAGTGGCACTACAAAATAAGCAAATTTCTATAACAACATCATCCAATCTGCACCAAAGTATTGGAGTATCAATTTTTGTTTCAATAGGAATAGTGCAGGTTGAGATTTACATAAGTGTATCTCTTTGCTTCATTTAAGTATATATTCATCAAAACTAATTTAGAACAAAGACAGACTACAAAACTATGTATAAGAAATGCTTGGACAGGGGAGGGAGTTCTCCAAAGAAGAACCAACAAAGAAAAAGCGAAAAATTATACGTAGGGAAGTGATTTTCCTACTCCCTGTCCTCTTAAGATACAACTTAAACATACATACACAAGGGCAATATCAGTGTCAAGGTTCCAGCTTCAGTGAAACCACTCTAGATTGCCTGTTACGCTTGGCCACCTTGGTAAATACTATAGAGAGACATGACGGTGCCCACCAAGGTTGGCGAACTTTTTGCTCTCCCTTCAAGCAAGCCACTACATGAAATGAGTTGAATCAATGTAAGTGTACTAAAGTATAGTAAAAAATACATTAACATTATGGTCATCCTATATAGCAACAGAAGATTCACTGATGTTTTGTTTATCAATGGTTACTGGTAACAGTATCTTTTTGATTAAGTCATGCTTGAGACAGTGGACAGATAACAGATAAAATTAAGAAAGAGAGAGATGGAAGGGGTAGGGGACTAGATGCACCTTTTATCCTCCTGAGCTCCTTGCATAGTGTTATGAAGTCTCCCCATTTCATGTGACACCTTCTTATAAACCTTAGTATCTGTTCAGTCGTGAACATAGACATACCCTCCAAGTACTCCCCATTAACACCATTCTCTTTGAAAATTTGACGATAGCCACCGAGATTTATTTCTTCCAACCATAGACCAACATCCTGCCAGCAAAATTAGCAACATAAATCAGTCATTGAACAAGATTAATTTCCTTCTCATGTTTTTTATTTCGTTGAAAAAGATACACATCTCCTTTCTGTGTAGCATGCCATTGCCATCCCCAAACCACCGAAAAGAGCTGGGAGAACTCTACAATTTCCTACTATTTTTAATTTATAATTATTATTTGGGGGTGGATTAGGCGCAAGAAAGATCTTCATCAACGGAATCAGTGTGGATTAAAGCCCCAGGAAAGCAATTGTGAAGTGAATATCTGGCTCCATGTCTGATGAAGTTGTGGATAAAAAAACCTAAATGTCAATACATGAAAGAGGACAAAGAAGCGTGCAAATCTTGCAATAGGAATAAAACACTTCTTTTCATGTATTTGGGGTCCTTTGGTAGTTGGTTAGAGGTATGCAGATATTAGTAATACATTGATTAGTTATAAGGAATCTATATATTATTTTATGCAGGGTTTAGTTATATATCTTTTAGTTAAAAATATAGCTTCCGTCATAACTTATACATGCAGATTTCTAAATAACAAACCAAACATGGTATTACTTATGTGGGATTTAATACATGAATAACTTAGCTCCTAACCAGCTACCAAATGACCCCTAACCACACCAACTTAGAGCATACTCGGTGTAGCTTGTGCTAAAAATGATTTGAAAAACAAGGAGAGTATCTACTCAAATAGTCACTTAGTCGGTTTCAGTTCTCAAGAAGATAATTAATCAGGCACTTCCAGAAATTGATGCTAGCCTACACATGTGCTTCCTCTTCAAAGAAGGATGATTTACTACCGATCTCTTTAGCTATTCAGTGATGCTAACCCCTTTATCAAATGAGTGATCACTTTCCATTGTAACACAATCTGCTCATTACACATTGTGGATATTGTATGTGACACGCACATTCAAGGACTTAAAAGCAAATTCATGGAATTCAAGCCAGACTCTATCATGCATCTGTCCTCTTTGAAGAATGATAAACTCCTATGAAACTATCAAGGTTACTTTCATACTTGAATTTGATTGTATAATTTTTTTGTCACTACTTATAGGTAAATAAGGGCTTCTGCATTGCAATCACCTGTAAGGTATATGTGAGAAACTTGATACCTGTAGGCTGTAGGTCAAAACAAGCTTGAAACTTTGGTAATCGCATTGTCAGGTATAGAACCCCTTCGAGAATGGCAAACTCCTATCTACCTCTTTAGGCTTCCACATATTTGAACTTAATCACAAGACTTCATGCCAATGCTTAAGAGGTAATTACGATGTCTACCTCACCCCTTTATTTACAAGGTATATTTATAAACATTATATCCCCGCTCGGGAGAATGACTAACTTCTAAGTCCTAACTACATTTCTTTAGCCTTCGGGGCTTAAATCTGATTGTATGACTTCCATGCCGTGACCTGAGAGGTAAATAACGACAACTAAAGTTCATCTTACCCAGTATAATTCACATTTCTTATGAAGCTTTACACCAAAAGACTTGCAACTTTGGCAGTCATGACATACATTATACTCCCTCTATCCAATATTAGCTAACCTTGGGATAATTTATGATTGCAATTTAGATGGTTATCCTAAGCTCTTGATCATCAGAGCTTATCTATTACTCTATCCATCCCAATTAATACGGCAATCTTTCTATTTCAGGACATCCAAATACATTCAACAATTCTACTAGAATCCCTTCATCTAAATTTAGGACTATCATATACTTTTGTAGCAATGATTAAGGTAAGAGCTTTAAATTTCAAAAGTACAGATAAATTAATATTTTGAAAAAATGGAACAATTTTTAGAATTAGTTTTCATTTTAGGAAAGGGGAAAATATTGGAACAATCCAACATAGAAAGAATGGTTAACTTGAGATGAAAAAAGTAAAATTATATCATACAATGCTCATAATTTTCAAAAAAAAAAAAAAAAGTGTTAGTTCATTTAACTGTTCAAGTTAACTTTTTCTATGTTATTTTCTCAACTAACTTTTCGACAACTATGTCAATATTATCTTCTACTGCTTCTAATACAACGTGCGAATCAAATCAACCTTTTGAATTTCTTTCATAGTCTTATGGTGTAACATAAAGTAGTACTATGAATTTCTTTCATAGTATTGTTTGAAAAATACTATAGAACTAGTCAATTTAGCCACTAGAATCAACTTAAACCCTTGATGGTTGGCTGCAATGAGTGCACAAACAAAAAAGTAAGTGCTACAATTTCCAGAGGCGAGTGCTATACACACTCCACTTTTAGCTCTATATGCTCTCCTTCCATTTTCTCACTAAGAAATGAAGATAATCCATTAAATGCCTTAAATCTCATTTAAAATCTAACGGTCATATTTACAAGTATCTCACAAAAGCAAAATCTTAAAATTTATTTTATACGTTAAAAGGCTAGAATTTTCTCTGGTTATGATACTCAAATATGACTCTCACAATTTAAATTCAGAGACGTGTGGTTCAGCAAATCACTTTTCGAGGTACCAGCCTTAAAGGGGAAGTTGGCCGTTAAAGTAGCTCTTGTTAGTACAGAAAGAAAAAATCAGCACCACGCTCATCTACTAATGCCTCCACCATCTAAAAGGGCAAAGTCCTCAACTTTTGCAGATGGCTAATAGTTGAGGCCCAGAGTCCAAGTAATGCTTTCAAGCTTAAATTCTAACTTACAACACATTAGTTTCTTTCCACATAGAGATATTTTAAATGTGAAAACCGATTCACAAAGTAGACTGAGGCATGTATGTAATTTTCCAGTAATTCATGGTTGAAAAACTATAAGTATATACCTTACAAATACAAGTATATGGACTAAAAGTGGAAGGAAGATTTAATTTTTTATATTTCAATATGCTACAAAAATTAGGGAGAAACTGGAACAATATTACAATGCAATTATAATGAAAAAGATGATAAAGTTGTGTCGAAATAAAGACAGCATGTGATCAATATTACTTATGTTATATCATATTGCTTTAGCTGGAAAAGACGTACAGGATATTCCATTATGATGACATCTCAGTCACTACAGCTGAGCGATTCAAGAAAGATAGTAGAATTAACAGATAAGACTTTAGCAAAAGAGCATCACAAAGCATCTTACATGCTACCCCAACCTCTAGACTATTTTTACAAGAAAAGGTAGAAGTACCACTAAAGCGACCTTATATGTTGAAGTCCAATGAGCTATTTCTTTAGAAGTACAAAACATAACTCTGTAAATCATACCCAAGAAAAGATCCAAAGAGAACTATTTTCTCCAATCAACAAGTCACGACTATCTTTTATTTCATAAGACCATTACTAAGCCCTGCTCATTTGCTATCTTGAAGCTCACACAACCCAAAATGACTACATATTCTTGCATGCATCTCAATGTATTCCATAGCTACTGAAGACTAAAGAAGGATTAATATGTAGCAAAGATTGGGCAGGTTTACATCTCCTGACGTATCTTAGCCAGGCAGCTAACCAGTATCTACAAGATGATAGCATTCTGATGATCAGAATAAAAACTTTCTGGAGTATATTAGCCAGGCAGCTTACCAACATCTATACAAGATAGCATTCTTGATGATCACAACCACATGTGAAGTCATTCTAACTCGCTGAACTGTCCTCCACCTCCTCCTAGGGGTCCTAGTGTAATCTTCTAATTGAACATGAGATACTGAGTATACTACTATAAAGTAGAGACCCAAAAGTATTGTATCCTGTTCATTCTATCATAAGACATTAAGAGAAAGACTCGAAATTGAAAAATATCAGTAAAACTATCCAGCTAAGTCATCTCCATCACTTCAACTGATTATTCTATGCATTTGTTAAGATAAGAAGTCCATGCACATTAATAGACGGGCTTTTATGTCATGAAATAGTGGGCAACAACGATACTACATGTGCTTGTACTTTATTAAGGATGTAATTGATGATAAACTAGCTCCTACTGAGGTATATAGGATGTAGCCACCTGAGAAGTAGGTGCTTCTCAAAAATCTGAAAGAAATACCAACTGAGTCCAATGGAACCTATAGTTTGAAACTCCGTGCAGTATTTGTGCACCTGACAGATGAATTCTTAGTTCTTAGTAATCGTGATGCAGAAGGCAACGGAATCTGGTAACAAGAAGATTGTTTTTCTGATGAGTTAGTAACAAGAAATTTGTTATCAGTTCATTCTCTAAATTGAAATCAGAATCTAAAACTGATATCTTCAACATGAAACCTTAAAAATAACAAACCATTTAAACACAATATCTGAATGTAGACATTACAATTGCACTCGACCACTTGTCATGTTTTGAAAACAATTAATGATCCCCTCATTAGTTACACTTTCAAACTTCATTCTCTATATGATAAACTGGACAATCATTCAAAAAGTAACCACTAGTTGCTTCACAAATCATTTTTAATAAAACTTCCTAGAAGAAAAAGCTCTGTTGTTGCAGTAGCAACACGTAAATCAAACTTAACAAGCAAATAAACAAGTATGCATATTTGTTTCAACTGATGTCTTGAAAGATCTCAAAGTTAGAAAAGGCATTGTCCACTTCTCGCACATAGTCAATATATTTTATTTTTTTAAATTGTTCACAAAGTCAATATAGTTGTTAATCTCAAAATTGAAATCTTCAAGCTTTAAAAGACTGATTCAGTTTTTCATGATCTTGTTATTATCATAATTAGCAAAAGAATAATTGGGGCTCAACTAGCTATATCAAGAAGCAGATTAATTCACTTCATTAAAAGCATTGTTGAGCTCTAAGAATTCCATATCAGGATATGTAACACTTGAGCCCTTACGATTTAAATTCCAAGACCATACTTCTCATCCATTTTTGAGATCACAATTCCATGCTTACAAAATGAGAGAATTCCATTTCGAATCCCTCTCGATTGCAATTGCCTCTTTGTGAAATCAACAAGCTTCATAACACTTACAATATCTTGTTTTTTTAAATCATATGTAATGGTCAGCACTTTCAACATCAAATATACAAATTCATATAATCTTATTTGTCTACTAGACCTTTTGTCATTACTTTCTCATGATAAATTGAACCCTTGTTGCAAGAATTCCAAGTACACGACAATAAAGAAATAAAGCTACACGTTGTCTTAAAATGAGATCCCTAATGGATATCACCTGGTCTTTGAAGTTCAAGTTCTTGACCCATATAAACTTCACCAAGCACTAGTAATTCCATTACCTTTTTTGCTTTATCATCTCCTTAAGCTTAATAGAACCTCCAGCAATATTCAAGACTTCAGCAAGATTTTAAAAATATCATCCAGCTTAGAATGTTTCTTTGCAACAACTACAGGAGTTAATAGCCATTAATGAGCAAAGCAATATGCCAAATGAGTACCTTACAGAATCGACACTGGGAAGAGTTTCAGTGAAGTTTATCAAAAATTATTTTAGAAGCAAATTTTTATGATCAGTAAAAGATAATGCATTAAATGTTCAGCACCCAGAAGGTGTTGTGAGGAATTTGCAAAGGGTGGCAACTTTGCATATTGTGTAATGAGCTCAAAAATTCTATGATGGCCTCTATCATTTGAAATTGCCATGTTACACCCAAAAAAAGCATTTGGGATAAACATTTGTACTTGGTATTGACTACAGACTCTAATCTATTTTCAGAAATTCTTGCGTTCATTTCCTTCCAAATGGTCCACCATAGACCATACTGCTGAAGGAAGACAAAGAACTGGTGATGACTTTTAGGATAATTGTTTTTTTGTTATAAAGAGGATGAAGCATTTGAAAATGTGCATAAAAATAAGATCATTGATTTTTTTCAAAACATGACAAAAGTCATCAAGTGCAACTGCAATTGTAATCTATTATATCTTGAGTTTAAGTGGGTTGTTGCATTTTTAAAAAGCTGCAATATGTACTATATGGGATATCTAACTATTACTTCAAATTTTCCAGAACTCACATATTTTGAGAATCCAGAGCAGAATTACACGAAACGTGTAAACCCAATGTTTTATTAAACAAATTCCAACAAATGGAGATGCCTATAAGCCATAGTCATATAAATGGACTCACTAACAGAGTCCTATAGTGAACAACCTATTTTTTTACTTTTTTCTTTTTTTATGATTGTAGTATTCAGATCAACTTTTGCGCACCTCGACTATTCCATGAGATACTTGTCACCTCCTACCAGCAACAAGTACCACCTAACTCTATTTAGTACAGATGAGAGTGTTTTTAGTGAACAACCTATATACTTGCTTTCCAAATCAACAAGTCTTCTTTTTTGATAATCATGGTGTACGGACAGCACACACATTAGCAGAAGTTATCATATGTCTACAAAGTTCAACAGCAAGGTCAAAAATTGATAAACAGTACATTTTTTTTAACTGCTGACACCTACCTCATCAGCATATTATCAAGAAAACTCATCAATATACACAAATCAAATAACATTCAACATCCAATAATCAAGAAAACCCTCATTACAAAATCATGACCTCAAAGCTACTCCCAAGATCTGGAATACTAATGAATCAAAAATTAAGAAAGAAACCCCATACCTCAACAGTCCAAATAAAGAAATCCAGAGGCTCTGGTGGCCTTTCTTTGCTCATAGAAACAGCAATTCCCAACCCAAAAAAAAAGGGAGTAAAAAGAAGCTGAAGAGAAAATCAAGATTAGATCAAAAAAAAGATATTTTTTTTTTCATTCACAAGAGTAATTAACTACCAAACAAACACCCCCACACTGTTAGTAAACATACCTAATCAACTACCTGTTTTGTTTTTCTTTTCAACTGTGCAAATTGGGAATTTTTTGGCTTTCTATGTTTGTTGCAGAGAGAATTGAGTGTGTGAGAGAGGAAAAAGAAAAAGTGGTAATCGTGTTAGAGAGTGATTTTATTGGTTTCCTTTTTCTTGAAAGTGTAGTGTCAGCTGTGCTTTTTGGTAACCACGTAGGCCCTACATATAGGCCCCGTTGACCATTAGTAGCATTTGCTGAATTATATGTGTGTTTATTTTATGTTTAGTTAATAATAATTTACCTTTTTGCTTCCTACGCGATTTCTCCCTCACATGTGCTGCCACGCGCAGCAATCAAAATTTTGATGAAAAAGGATCGTTTGATAATTGGTCAGAGTTATAGAGATATTAGTATTTCGTATTGTATGAATTAGTTACGAGTGAATTTTAATATATTACTGTATGGAAAATAATGTAACGGAGAGTTTCAAAGTCCTTATTTAAACTCTAAGTTACTCAATGATGTGTGCAATACACTATCACTTTCATTTGAAAAAACTTTGACACATAAATAAAATATTTTACCTTAACAAAACTTAAATAATAAACTATTAATATTAACTAAAAATTAAAAATTAAAGTATTACTATCCTAAAAACAATAAAATTATTTTTCTTATCCACTCCACCTCTTCCTCCATTACCCCCTCCCCCATGAAAAAAATTGATATTATTTTATTTTTTTTAAAAAAAAATCTACGCCATCTCATGTAACCCTCCCATTCTAATTTTTTTTTAGATATATTTTTCGCGAAATGATCTAATGAACCCTTGTATTTGTATGTATTTGTACTGTGGATCCTTCTACTTTACTCTTTACCAACTAAACTCTTGAACTCAATCAAAAAAATGATTTTTAAACCCCTTTATCATGTATGTATCACACTCTCCCTAAACTAAATGATATGTTAAATCCATGTCACTTAAATTAATAACACTTCATAGTTATTTTTATTAACTATTTTTGAAAATTATTAATCATAATATTAAATAAAAGATGATATAATTCTTTAGAGTAAATTCTTATTTCTCTCACCTTCCTCTAATCCATCTCTCTCAACCAAAAACCACCATGACCACCACCACCTACACCCTTATAGTCTCTTTTTGTTCCATTAAACTTGTCTTCATAAAAAACAAAAAAAGGAGTTTCTTCCATTTAAATTTTTCTTCATATAAAAAAGAGTGACATTTAAAATTAAAGTCTTGAAAAGAAAATCTTGAATCTTAAATTAGATCTAAATTAATCTCTCTTTGTTTCCTTTTATTTTCCTTATTTTGTAAGCCTTTTGTAGTTGAAAATTTTACTCTTTAATGGTGGTATTTGGTGAAATTAAAATGAAATTATTTTTTTAAAAAAATAAAAATTTGGTCTACTAATAGGGTGGGGTGACTGAAAAGAGAAGTTGAGGCAAATATGGGGTGATGGATAGTTGAAGCCCGAAAAAGGAGGTTGGGGCGGATATGGAGTTGGAAATGGCTAAAAAAAGGGGGTTAAGGCAGATATCGGGTGAGGGATGGCTGAAAAGGGGAATTGAAGTGGCTGGTTGGAGAGTGGGAGTGGGTATGAATGAAGATGATGAGGTGAGGGGAAGAAGAAGACTTTTTTAAAAAAAAAATATTATATTATATTTTTTAAAGTTAAATATGTTATTTACTTGCCTTTAAATGTGTGTGTGTTGCACTTTCTTGCCAATTCATTCATTTTAATGTCACATAAGCATGATCAATGATACAAATCGTACAAGTATAGGGATTTATCAGATCATTTCACCTATATTTTTCTCATTTAGTGTTAAATATGTATGTATGTTTAGATTACCATAATAAATTACCATCCATTAAGGGATTTGTATACTATGGTTCAATTTGAACTTTTAAAAATTGTTATATTTTCTACATATCTACAACTATATAAAATTGTGACATTATAGTACACCTGATAAAAAACTATTTTTCATAGTAGAAAATTTAATATTATAAAGTAAGCATAAAAAAGAATTCATTGTAAACTAATTGAATTCCCGATATATTATGGAAACGGCAATTTGGTTCACTGTTAATATACAAGCGTTACCACTGTAGATTTATCAATGTACTACTCTTTCTGCAGCAACAATTACTTTGACAAACATTATGAGAAGGGAATTGTTACCTAAAACAATGTGGATACAAGAAAACTACAAATAAAAGAAATTTAGGTGCACAAAAGCAGCAAACAGGAAGAAATAGCTAGCTTGATTCCTTGCCCATGTGAAGAAAGCACTCAACTAGAAATCACAAACTTCCATAACCACTAAACTTAATAGTCCATATTTTTCTTCCTGATCAGTGCATAGATCAAAAACCATAAATAAAACCAGCCTCAGTGTCTGTATCCCTTGGCATCCTGGTCAATCGCTGTCCCAAGTTTCATCCATGTCTTTTGAGCTTTTCACCTTTCTCTTGCTCTCGTGGGTATCCTCATTTATCTTCATTTGCCCTTGACCACTGGTCCTAAAGCTATTACCAACCCTTCTTGATGCCCTCGAACCAGGTGTTTCATCTACATCTGATTCCCATATTGCTATCTTATCATGATCCTCCCCCTCATCACTACTACTTCTATACTCATTTGGTTGTGTTTTGTTCTGTCCGCTCTCATCATCTGAAGACCACATGGCTTCGTCAAGGTCACTTAACCTATCTGAAGCCATTGTTCCCTTCAAATAAGGGTCAAAATTTCTTCTTGAACCTCCATCATTCATAGGTCTATTGCTCTTACCTTTCTGCCATTTCTCTGTTTTATACTTAGGATGCCTGACAGGCGCATTGTACTTGTGGGTATGTCGACCATCATCATCATCTAATTCACTGTCATCTTCAGATACATCATCTTGTTCATCGTCATCACCCATCTTCCTTCCAGATGTCCTACTCCTACCACTTGACCTTCCTCCTGTCTCATCGTCGGATTCATCACTTCCCATCATTCCAGATCTTCTAAATCGACCACCTATATCTTCTTTGTTCCAATATCTAATCCTTCCCGATTCTTCTTTTTCTGCTTCTTCCTCAGCTGCCCATTCGTCATCAGCTGCCTTTTCTATCTGAGCAATGAAATCGTCAAGCTCCTCCTGGTCACTGTCTTCAGCTGTTGATTGTTTTTCGTCTACACTACTGCTGTGACTAAACTTGGTACCATAATCATCCTGAAAAACATATGGGCTTCCTTCTTTCTTATCAATGGCATTGAAGAATGTGGATGCTACTCGCTGGATGCTGGCTCTGGCAGCCGGGTCATCAGGATTAATTCCCTTCCTCCGGAGCTCTTGTTCTATTTTCTTTATGTTTAATTTCTGTGATTCTAGTGCTTGTTCGAATCGGGCTTTAAATAATGCCTACAAACCAAAGATAATATTGTCAAACAGAAGGTGGGCTGTGTGCTCATCAACTAAACATGTTCAAATTTTCAGTTCTAGGCAAGTTGCAGAAAATCAGCTCATTACATACAATAGGTATTGGAAGAGTTCACAATTCACATGGATCAACAAATTTTCAATACTTCCCCAAAAGCAGATGGATCAACAATTTTTCAATAGATGAGACATGCCGTCTACCACCCATTGTACTACTTTCACATGCAAGAGAATTGAACTTCGGTTGAACTGAATAAAACAAATGGACCTGGAGTACATGTTAAATATTGATGCTTAAGAAACATAACCCCCTGAAGTTTTACATCGTATTGATGCTTAAGAATAATAACCCCCTGAAGTTTTACATCGTACGTGCATGAAACACAGATAGAACCTAGGTCAAATACAAAATTAAGGAGTTAAAAGAAACATATTCAATTCATCAATACAACTAACTAAAAGGCCCTTACATAAGTAATGGATTGAGTCGATTGACAGACAATGGGCAAGGAAAATAAAAGGAGATTTGTAGCTCACCTTCCTTTTTGTAAGTGTGTTGACAGGTATCAAATTCTTTGGCTGCCGGTAGTTTCTGCCACGAAACATAATAATCGTTTTCACATTATGTATGTTAATCACTATTCCACCACTTAGTCGAGCCAGCATAGAAGCCATCTCCTTAATTTTTTCCTTGGGAAAGTTATCACAACAAACCTGCACAGTCTCATGAAACTTCCAGTGGAGATGCATATTTTGGACAACTCCTCCAAAGACTCCACGAACACCAACAGGGACATAATTTTTATTCCTGAAACCAATCTTCTTATACGCTTGCAGTTGCTCAGGAGTCAAAATCTCAGGATCATGCCGCGGGGATGGTAAATCTGGGAGCTCATATTTTTTCAACTTTTGAAGTAGCAAAGCCACTTTTTTCTTTGCCTACACTAGTAAAGGAAGTGAGAAGTTTGAGTTGGATTAATAAGGTTTCGTTGAGTAGATATACACAAGAATGCAACAAACTGAAGTTTGACAAATGAAACAATATGTGAAAACACAGAACACTATAATACGACTACAGAAGTAAGATGGCACACTTAGCTGCATTTCTTAAAACAGTTAAAACAAAGGTTATGCACCAATCACTTACCATGTAGACATAAGAAACAGAATAACAGTCTGACTTTTCGACATCCTGATTGATGGAATGGTAACAAGTCGAAACACTGTATGGTAGAAAGGCATGCAGAGAAAAAGTTCTTAAAATACCAACAAACACATAAAGATCATTTCAAGTGGGCTTTGGAAGACTGTTCAACTAGATATCTTTAAGACTTAAGAGTTAAATCAATTGACTCTTATTGTGCTAGTCTAATTATAAAGAAAATAATGATCGACCCCAAGAAAAAAGCTGTGATCTGTATGCAAAGAAGAAAGTTTTACTCAGCTTCATCACCACAAGCTTCAGTAACCACAAACACACAAGCAGCAAAGCACAATTTGCTAAGTAACAAAATGGCACATTTATGGCCAAACTTCAGCACACATGATGAACTTCACCAAGAAAATTATTTCTTTCCTAAGTATTTTTTATGCACGAAAGGGTGAAGAAAAAAGAATGCAAAAACATATCTTTCTAACGAGCAAAAATCAAAATCTGAGATGATTGCGCATCTGGGTGTAAATAATTTAAGAACAATTGAACCTACTCTTCTGAGATTATAAATTAATCGTTCTTCATCAGTCATGAGTTTCAACTTTAACTTCTTCGACCTTCGAATCTCTCTTAGGGTTTTGCTGGACTCATTTTGCATTCTGGCTGCCACTCTGCTCCTCATGCTTTTCCCTGACATCCACCGTACTCCAACATTGCAAATAGGAACTTTTACATATTTGACCGGAGAACTCATCGTATTCCCACTGCTAGACATTATATTCGACGAATCGTATCTCTTCATAGATTCATGCCTGCGTTGTTCAAAGTACACACTGAGTCAAATAAGTGAAAATATAGTGCTTAATTTGTGGATTGAAGTAGTTAGTTATCCTTTACAATGATTTACCCTAAACAAAACTAGAACGAGAAAACAAAGAGAGAGATGGAATATACTGCAAGGAACATTGAGAAAATAGAGATGTTAGGGTTCTGATAGAGCGCCGTTGAGTATATCTGGAAACGAACATGACGACGGCAATGGAGAACTCAGTCACTGAGTGGTGGATATCCGCCTTCTCAGAGTTTGTCAAGGTTTGCCGGAGAAGATATAATCTTTGGATTTCGGGATACTGAGTGCGGGGATTTGGTCGGCGTGGTGGTGTTCAGAGGGGTTCACCGGCTAGTGGTGGCTGGCGAGGGAGAAAACCATGGGAGGCAGAAAAAATGGGCTACTCAGATTGGGTTAATTGTGGTATTGGTTTGGGAGTTTGAAATTGGGCCACATTTGTTTGTCTCTACAAGAGAACCCAAGTAAAATTAGGTCGAGATTGAATAAGGTGGGTTGTTTGACAGGAAATCGTCAAAAATGATTATAATTTTGACTTAATTAGAAATCGATAGTTATTATTTTCTTAAGTACAAATTATATCTACATGTTAAGACGAAGAGAGAGACCAACGAGCAACTGATTTGTAATAAATGTATTCGTAATACAAATGATGTTGAATACAAATATAGTTGATACAAGTCCAATTATAATAGTTTGTATGCAATTGATACAATTGATTTGTATTATATATATCAATTGTATTAATGAACACAATTTGTATGGAAGACTACAAATGCAAGAACACAAATTTCATAATATTTTTTATATCAAATATGTATACATTTGATACAGAATACGAAGTACATTTGATATGTAATACAATACATTTGATACATAAAATAATATACAATAATCATATTTATGTGAGATGTTTTGGGGGATAGAGAGAGGGGTGAGAGGCAGAGAGAGAGAAAGCAACGGCGAGAGGGAGAGGGAGAGAGGAAAACAATTGCTATAAAACTCTACATATAGCTACTAATTATAGCTTTTTAGTGATTTATATATCGTTTATATTTATTTTATTGTGTAACTTTTTTTGTTGGATTAATAGAACATTGTATTTGCATTAACTGATAAGTAATCGAGTAAATAGTAACACTACTTAGGATATCATTCTTTAAATTAATTACAAGAAACATGATAAAAATTACTTAAGACTATGAATAAATAAAATACTTACTAATTTAATTAACAAGTGTATTGTATATATTATGATTATATATTGTACATAAATTTTTATGATAATCAATAACAAATATTCAGGAATATGCTTTATAAAGTATCAAGATAATAATAATAACAGTAATAATAATAATAATAACGATAATATTAATAAAATGGCATGATTATTTAAAGGACAACTTTCACATATAGCAAACAAAAAAACCATATTTCTATGTTATAGCAAAGTTTGCATAATTGCGCTCAATAGCAAATATAAAAATGTATAATTCGCTATACATATACAATTGTATGATTCGCTGGCCTATTTCACTGCAATTGTATAATTTGCTGGCCTATTTCGCTGCAATATTTATATAAATTTGCATTTGTATACAATTGAACCGAAGTAAAAATGTTTGTATATTGTATAATTATAAGTGTATAGGAAGAAGATATATGTTTTTGCATGTGTATATACAATTTTCTCTCGTTTTATACAAAATAGAAACACAATTTATACATTTCTGTTGTATAAAGTGAGAGAGAATTATATTTCGCTACAATTGTATAATTCGCTGGCATATTTCGCTGCAATATCTGTATAAAATTTGAGTTTGTATACAATTGAATCGACGTAAAATATTTTTATATTGTATAATCAAATGTATAGCACGAATATATATGTTTTTGCATGTGTATATATAATTTTCTCTTACTTTATACAAATTGTTATGCTTAGACTGTATATATCTATGTTTTATGTCATTATCCTTTAAAGCCTGTGTTAGTAAGTGTTAGATTTGGTGTATATTTGACACAGGTTAATGGAGATGACTAGTGGTCATTTGGTAACTATGAACAAGGTACTAGAGTTTTTAGTTGTCCTGCTGGAAAAAATCCAATGTATTCGTACCGTGAATGTATTGTACTTGGAAACACAAATCACTCTATTTTCAAAGTGAACCAAATATTGAGAGAGCTTAGTAGAGAGTGGCCTGGACACTCATATGAAGCGAGAGAGGCAAGCGACACTGACAAACAATTTGCTAAGGAACATAAATAAATTAAACTGTTTGCTAAGGAACATAAATAAATTAAACTGTTTGCTAAGGAATATAAATAGATCAAACGGTAGCTACTGTATTTACTTTACATTATTAGTTTGCTATTCTATACAATTATTCCATTTTTAAATAACAAATAAGTAAAAAACTAAAGAAAAGCATAGCTAAATCAATAGTTTCATATTTTGGAAATTAAATTAATTTAAATAGAAGAAACGGATTAATCATATAAAAATAAAAGAGGAAAGGAAAATAAGAAATTCCCCACAAAACTTCCCGCCAACAATATGAGCCCAAAGACGAAATTACCCCCGTCTTATTCCCCAGACTCAGCGTGTAACCACAAGGGTAAAACCATAAATTTAGCCAAGGACTAACGAACTTTTTCCTTTGTATAGCAGAATTGGTCTTCCCAAGTAGAGTGAAAAAGGGAATTTAATCTGAAATATACTAAGATTAGGAAAACTAAATAGAAAGTATTATAAATACGTATAATCTGATCGAGAAGCCATTAAAGTAATCAACTACTCATCAATAAGTTTAAGTATGTCCTGGAAAAAGCTCAAGTTGTTGGGCAGAGGTTCTTACGGTACGGTATCTCTTGCCACGCCGTTAAGCGATTACTATACATTGTTTGCTGCAGTCAAATCCGCCCAAGATGATCGGTCGTCTTCACTCCGAGCGGAAGCACAAATATTGCATGCCCTCAGAGGATCGGACTACGTGATTCACTGCTTTGGAGAAGATGTAAGCATCGAAAACGGTAAAAAAACTTATAACCTCTTCCTCGAGTATGCTGCTGCTGGAACTTTGAATGACTTAATTCATAAGTCGAATACGGTGCTCGGAGAAGCAGACGCTGCGTACTATGCTTTTCAAATCTTAGTTGGGATTTGTCATGTTCATCGTAAAGGATTCATCCATTGCGATCTAAAACCAGCTAATATACTAGTCTTTCCAGGCGGACAACACCGCCTTGCAAGTGTGAAATTGGCTGATTTTGGGGTATCGTTGAGATCTGAAACGAAAAGTTGTTGGGACACATCAGTGAAGAAGCGGAGTCGCTGCAGAGGGACTCTACTATACGCACCACCTGAATCTGTAGTGTGTGGGATTCAGGATAAAGGTGTTGATATTTGGGCATTTGGATGCATACTTGTAGAGATGCTCACGGGAAAGCGGATATGGTCAGAATGTAAAAATAAGAAAGAATTAAAATTGAAGATTGAACACGAAAAACCAGAGATACCAACTAATATATCTAATGATGCGAAGCATTTTCTGAGTAAGTGTTTGGACACAGATCATAATTGGCGATGGAATGCGGAGATGCTACTTCTTCATCCATTCATCACCAACTATGTTGATAAAAAGATGATTCGTGAATTGATCGAGCGGCCTTTTGGTGATACTGCACGACTCAGACCATTGGTTTCCATGGAGAACTTATTCACAACAACTAGTTTCTATTATCATGATAACTCCTCCTCCGACTTAAGAGGATCAAGCAGCATTATTACAAGACCCCCCGAGACTAATAATGATAACGCAAGAGGTACAACAATAGACGAGATGAATTTCAGAAACTTACATATATAATATAGGGAAAATGCACAAGTATCCCCTCAACGTATGTCCGAAATTTCAGAGACACACTTATACTATACTAAGGTCTTATTACCCCTGAACTTATTTTATAAGTAATTTTCTACCCTTTTTGAGCCTACGTGACATTAATTTGAAAACAATCAGTATTGGGCCAACATAATAGTGTCACGTAGGCCAAAAAGTGGTAGAAAATTATTAATAAAGTAAGTTCAGGGGTAATAAGACCTTAGTATAGTATAAATGTGTCTCTGAAATTTTAGACATAGATTGAGAGGGTACTCGTGCATTGTCCCTATAATATATAATGAAAAGCTTACCTCTCATCCATTTTTCTTCATCTTGGGTGTGTGACTCTTCAACAAAGCTCAACCACCAAAGTGAAAGACTAACTAGGTGATTAGGAAGCTTAGTTATCGAGACTACACGCATGTTCTGTTGACTTATATATACTTCTCCGTTTACTTTTACTTGTTAAATATTTTAATTTGATTTCTATTTTTATTTGTCATGTTGACAAATCAATAAAGAATATTTTTTTTCCAATTATTTATACCCTCCATTTATTTTTATTGAATTATGATATTTAAAAAATATAGTGAGAAAATGTATTTGGGATCATATCAATTAATAGGTGAAATAGTAAATTCACTATATTAATTCTTCTTTTCTTAATAGGTGTTTCAAATCAAAATTTGACAAGTAAATCCGTATGAAGGGAGTGTAACTAAATATTATTGGCACATTTTGTTTCACTTAAGTCAATTTGACTAATCTTCAATGCTAAATTGGATTATATAATTTAATATTTTAAACTCATATTTTAGAAAGTAAAAATCAATATGAAAATATTAGAAGTGTCAAATCTTCTAAGTTCTCATATTACTATGATGAAAATATACATTTCAAAATATTAGTTAAAATTTAGGCAAAAGTATTCATTACCCTCCTAAACTTGAAGCTTTTTATACAATGTACACCTAAACTTTATTTTGTTTTAATTACCCCCTGAACTTGCTTATTCATCCTACACGTACACCTTTTCCGTCCACCTGCCATAGAAACTGAAATCAAACTCTAGACGGCGCGTGAGACAGCAATTTTTTGCCACATCATAAAGTTACAACGGTAATATAAGGTAAAAATCTATTTTTTCTTTAATATTTGGGTTATTTTTAGATTTTTTCTCTCTCTATTCTCTACCTATTTATTCTTCTTCATCCCTTCTCCCTTTTCAAATTTCAGATTTTTCTCACTTTTTTTGTTTTAATTGTTATTGCTAAATTCATGAACAATAGCAGGAGACTTGTTTGTTTATGTGGGGCTCCTCCAATTCTGAAAATTTCATGGACAAATGACAATCCCGGACGTAGATTTTTCGGTTGTAGACACTATGGGGTATGTATTGTTACTCCTTTTTTGCTTTTTATTTGACAAGTTCGTCTTATGCAATTTCATTTTTTTAACTTTGATTTTATGAATGCAGTCCTCATTTCGAAATTCTTGTAAGTTTTTCGATTGGTATGATCCTGAATTTCCGACCCAAGCGAATATTGTAATTTTGGGTTTGTTGAAGAAAACCAACAAACAAGAAGAACAGCTCAAGTGCAAATGGATATTGAAACTGATTTTGGGTATTAGTTTGATATGCAATGTGATATTGTTCTTTTATTTAGTGTGTCGTTGAATTTTTTTTTATGCAATTGTTATTAGTTTGGTTTGGTGTTCCTTGTTCAACAGATCTAGGGTACTCATTTTGTGGATTAGTTTGGTTTGGTGTTCTATTAATGTATGTTTTTGCTGATCAATACAATTACATGTAATGGGCACTATGATACCATGAAATAATAACATGAAGGCAACAAACATAACATAACTAATGCTTTCTTGATCATAAAAAAGAAGCATCATAGTGTTTCATTGTTTCAACCAACAACCACAATAACTTAAGTTAACTAGCAAAACATAAAACAATCACTACTTTAAGGTTAGTTGAATAACCACACAAGCACCAACCAACAACCACAATAACTTAAGTTAACTAGCAAAACATAAAACAGTAACTACTTTAAGTTTGTTTGAACAACCATAGATTCATCAACACATAAAACCACATAAAACACTATTTCAAGTTTGGTTGGACAGTACAACCACACAACTAAGAAGTTTTCTTTGAGAGTGATTTTCCTTTGGCTTGTGACCTTGTTTGAATGCCATCAGCTTTTGATCTGGTTTGAATACGACGCACAACACTTTCGACTTGAAGTTGTCTTTGAGTCATGGCCTGTTTTCCTTTCCACTTCAGTCCCTTGGTAGGTTTAAAACCAATATCACCTGTCACATGTGCAGAACTCACCACACCAGTATTAACCATCCTTCTGCTAGACAATCCTTGCTGCAATATCAACTACATAGTTATTTTGGGATTCACATTTAGAAGACAAATATAATTTTGACAGTTTATAAGACACTTTCATTAATGCACGTATATCCAGTATCAGCAACAAATACACCTTGTCCAACAACTTTAGGCCTCTTCTTGTAACCACTTCCTGCACCTCTTCTTGTACCAGTCTTACTGGTGCTTGTTCTTTCATAATGACCTCTACCCCTCTTTTTTCCAGTGGTGGACTAATATGATTGGAAAAAGAACACAACAAGACATTAAATTTAATAAGTAATCTAACATAATTTATAAAAGCAAATTAATATGAATGTACCTCTTGAGTGGGTGTTGGTGTAGACTTAGTTCTAGGATTTTTTGGACAATTTCTCTTGTTATGATTTGGTCTTTTGCAAAGTGAACATGTCATTACTGTCCCCATTCTTGGCAACTTTCCAGCTTCTCACTTCACCAATTTCTCTTCTTCTGTTCTTTGGTGGCCTACCAGGCATTTGTCTTGCCTCAGGTGGTTCAACCATTGGGTTTCTACTTTCAGGCCACATTTCCATGTTTGGGACTGGTTGAATGAAATGAGAATATGTCTTCATATATGTGTCTTTTCTATACCAACTAGATATTGCTTGTGATGCATCCATGTTCAAGTGGTTCATTGCTGCTATACCATGTGCACATGGGATACCTTTTAATTCCCATGATCTGCAACTACATTTTTGTTGACCCAAGTTCACAGTATGCTTGTATACCCCTTCTAACACTTCAAATCCAACATCACCATTCCATTCAATGTTGCACTGCATTGATCTTGTTACATTTGTATTGAATACCATCATTGCCATTGGAGATATTCCATCTGTCCATGTTTCAGCAAATGCTCTTGACTTACTCACTCTACTCATCACCTTAACTCTAATTTCTTCCAACATAGTTACAATGGTCTTGTTCCTAGGTCCCAAGATCCAAGAATTGAAACTCTCTGCCATGTTGTTATCTATGCTATCACACTTTGAAAATGTTTGAATAAAAGCTTTACACCATGTCTCCTTGTTGTATTTGATAAGGGATTCAACAATACCTATTCCCAGCTTGGACAGGGCATTTATATTGTACTTAAATTGTGCCTCAAATGTTGATCTAGCACAAGCCCAAAATTTCTTTCTTCTCTCTAAGCCTCTGAAGTTTTGTGACCAATTTGCTAATATGTGTCTAGCACACATTCTGTGCTCACATTCTGGAAATAGTTCATCTACAGCAGCTATTAGTCCTTGTAGTTGCAAAGCAAAAAAAGCAAGTTAAATTTTAGTCAAATTAAATTAGCAATTACATGAAACATAAACAAAAGAAAGATATTCAATTACCTTTTGCATATCACTAATGATAGTTAGCTGGGAACCATTTCCTAGATTAAGATCATCTTTCAGAATGGTCATGAACCATTTCCATGTCAACTTGCTTTCAGTATCAATGACTGCCCATGCTATTGGATACATTTGGTTGTTTGCATCTTTAGCAACAGCTACCAAAAGTTGACCCCTGCAAATTCCTTTTAAAAAACACCCATCTAGCCCTATACATCTTCTGCATCCTTGTTGAAAACCCTTTTTCATAGCATCAAAACAAATATAAAAAGAGTGAAATTGTTTCATCCCATTTCCTGATTCTGAATCTTTAAGCTTCACAACACAAGTGCTACCAGGATTTGTTTGGAGTAACATATCCTTGTAGTCTAGGATTCTGTTAAATTCTGCCACATGATCTCCCATAATTTCCTTTAAAATAATTTTTCTTGTTTTTAAACAAACTGCCTTGCCTACATGAACATTCAACTCTTTCCTCACCAATTCTTGTATCTCCCACCCTTTTATACTAGGTTGAGAAATAATCCTATCTTTCAGATACTTGCATAAGAACTTTGAATTACACAAAATATTATTGGTGGTCCTGGTACATTTGTGCCTTGGATTGTATGTCTTGATAGTAAAGTTCTCACTCCTTCCTTCCTTGCTTGCATACAACAGCCATGGACAACCACTTTTACACTTCACTCTCACTCTAGTACTCTCATTCACATACTTATCTAACTCAACTCCTTTTTTTATAGCATATTTTGTAACTGCCTCTCTAAATTGCTTTACACTATCAAATATCAAACCACACTGCCATATTACAATATCACAAGAAGAATCATATACCACCCTATTACTCTTCTTTCTCCCCCTTAAACTCACTCCTTCAAGTTCATCATCAGAAACAGGTTCTTCTTCATCACTTTGAAAACTATCACAGTCAGAACTGTCATAGTATGGCTCATCCTCTGTTAGCTTACCCTTGAAATTCTTTTTCCCTTTTTCAATATCCTCATACCCTTCATCAAATCCAACTTCACCTAAAAAACCTTTTGGTTTTTCCTTCTTCTTTCTCCTCCTACTTTCTCTAAGTTTTCTCACATCTTCCTTAACAATTTTCAACTCCTCATGCACATCACTACCATAGTCAATAGACTTGTCAGAACAGACAGAATCACTGTCTATGTCTTCCTCTGCATTTTCTTGGGTAATTGGCTCAACTTCTTGTTGAATAGAAGGTTCAATTCCTTGTTGGATAGTTGGTTCAACTTCTTCTTCAGTATCAGTCCAATCTATTGAAAAATAATCATCATCACTTTCTTGTCGGCATTCTTGTTCGACCCTTGCAATCCCATCATTTTCAAGTCTTTCAGTAGCTGGAAAGGAAGACGAGGAACCTAAACCTAGATCTGATTTTTTTGGTTGTGCAGTTAGAGATTCCCCATGTGAATTAAAAGACTCAACCACTTGACTTAAAGATTGACTAATTTGACCTTCACTGGGACCCACATCATCCAAAATAGTGTCATCACACACATAAATATCTATTGTTTCCCCATCATGCATAAATAATGCCATGCTACAAATGTCCATATCATTTTTCAATTCCACCAAATCACCCCCTAGAGATGGAGCTGCATATGTTTTTCCTAACTTACTAATCCCAAAAGACTTAGCATAATCTGCAAGTTCAGGAATTGATAAATGATCTTCATCCACATTGTCTACATATTCAGTCCTACCCCCAACATATACTGGACCTACCTCACTCACCAACATACCCCCAAATTTGAAGCTTAAATTGAGGTACTTATTAGTCATAGTGTCAACCTATAACCACAATAATAATCAGTATATTGTACAATGCAAGCAACAAAATCGAAACATATATAATTCTCAAGTACATAAGCAACAATTGGTACTTAGGATAGTAGATGTATTACTCAACAACATACAATAGGCATCCCACACAATATACTTAAACAAATTATAAAGGCTGCCAATTATAAAATACCCCACCATTTAACAATACCAGAAACCCTAATACTTAGAACCTTAATTTTACAAAAAAAGCCTAAATTTCATGCATGAATAAGGTAAAAAGCTTCATAATAATACATGCATTAAGTGAAAATTCTAGTTGAAAAGTATTAGACCCCTAATCGGAAACTCAATCGGAAACTATGGCGAAACGTTAAATGAAATAGGAAAAATAGGCAAAATATGTATGAAAAAGTAAAGAAAACAGACAACAATACATCAAGACTACGCGAAATCGAGTGGATAATCACTTACTTGTAGACACAATTTCAGACAAGATCCAAAGAAAAACGACCAAACACTTCACGAACTGCAACTGGCACAAATCTACCGTTACTTTGTCGAATACACTTGCCAAATCTACTCGTTACTTTGTCGATTACACTTTCGTGAGAGGTTTAGAGAAAATCAAAGATAGATCTAGGGAAAATCAAAGAGAGGTTTAGAGAAAATCGACCAAACACTTCACGAACTCTCTAATGGCACGAATCTACTCGTTACTTTGTCGATTACACTTTCGTCAGAGGCTTAGGGAAGATCAAAGAGAGGTTTAGGGAAGATCAAAGATAGGTTTAGGGAAGATCAAAGAGAGGTTCAGAGAATATGGAGAAGCTTCTTTCAGAAGTTTACATTTGAAGGTCGGTATTAGTTAGGTAACATAATAATTATCTAGGTGGCAAATTATTTATCTAGGTGGTAAATTATTTATCTACGTGTCATGCGCGTGTAGACACGATCATATTGAGTGGACGGAAAAGGTGTACGTGTAGGATGAATAAGCAAGTTCAGGGGGGTAATTAAAACAAAATAAAGTTTAGGTGTACATTGTATAAAAAGCTTCAAGTTCAGGGGGGTAATGAAAAGTTGTATATGTTGATGTCGTGTTCATAGACGTCAATGTTCGATACTCTTTCTAAGAGAGCAATATTGTTCATTATTTGGTTGAAGGGTCAACTCATCCCTACCCGTGCCCACTTAGGGCTGAATTGTGCAGCTATTTTATAGGCCCTTTAATTAAAAGTATCAGTCCATCCCAACCCATTTAAATCTCTAGCCCGTTAGGATTGAATAGAGTTGGGTCGGGTGAACCCATTTTAACTAGGAATAATACTTATTTGAACCTCAATACACTTTGCACCTACCTAATTGATTAACCCGTGCGAAATTAATGGAACAAAAGCCAACCAGGTCTTGCGAACAACCAACTTGAGTTCATTATTATAACTTTTAAGATTTCGACTTGAAAATTACATTCCAACTACGAACATCACCAACTATATAAGCAAACTTGTAGTAACTATACTAGAAAACAAAAAAAAAATTAAATAAATTGGGTGACCATTTAAGGTCAGTTGAAATTATTACACGACCTGATAATTACACAACCTAATAACTGTAATGACGTATTTATTTGTAAGAGGATAATTACGGCGTAATGTTTTTTCCTAATTGATTGGACTAATGAAATTACACAATTAAATTCAAAAAAATAGATTTTAAATAAATAATATTAGTGTTTAAATTAATTAGTGAATACAAAATTTTCTTTCTTGAGTTTATACTTAAAAACATGTTTTGGCAGAAGAATCAACTGACCTGGTCCTTCTTTTCATTTCACTCAATACTTCTTCCAGCCTCATTCTAATGTGTTCTATTTAAACATTCTAGATCTCTTTAGCTATAGAGGTACCTTCCACTTGGTCCAGTTGATACTGCAAACTTTTTCCATCAATTCATTGTACCTTTGGAATTTTCATTGTACCTTTGGAATTTTTGGTAGCATGTCTTCTTACATTGCGATCTTCCCAAGAAGTGAAGGGCAAAGAAGTAAATGTATATGCTGAACCACTAAGAAAACTTGCCACCTTGTGCTTGTCTACACATGCACACATGCATGTGCTTTTATTAGATAAAAAATAGATGACTTCTATAATGTATCCAAAGTGTGGTAATGTAGATATTATTGGCGTATTAAAATGCACGTGTTTATTGTAAAGTACTAGTTTCTGGCTATGTGTATTGCACGTTTATCCCTTATTATTATTATATTATTTAATATTATACTATCAAAAAGAAAATGTTTAAATCAACATGGGACAAGATGATGCATTAATCAATTACAAATAACCATTTAGTTGGTAATTCTTTTATTATTATTTTTTGATTGAAAATTATTGAAACTATAATTTTTTCTTTACTATGTTGTTATTTACAAAAATAAAGTTAAAATACACAAAATTGTATTCATTCATCCAAAACTTATGGTTTATAATTTTGGAGGCAAGAAATCCGTATCTAATCATATAGTATGAAAAATAGACTTCCAAGTTAATAACATCTTAGCCATTTGCTGCAACTCAATATGTTTGTTCTTATTATCAAAAATATTATTGCCAGATAATAAGTTTAAATAGTTTAATTCAAAGTTCTAAAATATCGAACAAAATTCTAGGATCAGTTAACTAAACAGATAATATGACGAAGGGCCTAAAAGTTGACTGCTACTAAGAGGGGATCTGAGATGCAATAGGAGGAACAAGTCATCAATAAGTTTTAACTAGGCTTAACTTAAAGTTGCGCTCATATATGACTAGACACCTCAATTCGACCATATACCTATTGAACAACACTAAAGCTCATTCCGCTGCAGTCATTCTTCTTCTTCTTCACACCACTTTGATTTTTATTGGATTTGTCGTCACTATAGTCTATACCCATTCTATTCCTTACCGTTCTTTCTCCGTCATCTTCTTCGCTCTTTTCTTTTCTTCAGGCCATCGTCTATGTTCCCTATTTTTCCAGTCATTGCCCCCATCACCCACCATTAACACCACCTCATTTTTCTCCAAACCTATGGCGTCAGTGTCTTTCTTTTTCCATAGAATTTCAAACAATCAATCACAATTTTCAGATTGTCAAATACATATCTTTCTTTCTCTCAAATCAATTCAAGCTTAAATCAAATCTATGCGTAAGAACAAAAAAAATCTTTAAAAAACAGTAGAAAAAACCAAGAGATTTAAGTTTTTTTAAAAAAGTGGTAAGAAGATGAAGTGGGACACATGCAGCAGGTAAGAGGCGGCAACATAGTTTATTGGATCAAAAATACCCTTCTCATCCAACTACTGACTTCAAAATACCTTTCTCATTTACCTTTGGGTTCAACACTTATCACTTATTTAACGATTTTAAATTTGAACTATTTAAATATTTTTTTTAATATATGACGCTGAACTATTTGTTATAATTTAACTTAGAGCAGCTTTCACACATAGCAAACATAAAAATTATATTTATATCTTATAACTATAGTTTGTATAATTGCGTTCAATAGCAAATTTTATGTTTGCTATGGAGTTATTAATCTATATATTTTAGGATTCATTCGAAGTTATATATAATTTTATTTTCTAAATTAATTTAATAAAAGGCTGTAAATTCTGTTATAAAAAAGGAAGACAATAGCTAAACTCATGCGAAAAGATCTTTTTCATTCTACGACTTCTTCATCAGTAGCGACTCCAACGTAATTGGGTACACGTTTGCCTAGAAATTTAACACACTGAAAAATAATGCATATACCGTTTTACTCAAATATGCATATATACATAACCATGGCATACTCTGTATAAATATGACACAAATACAATTAGCAAATTGTATAAAATAAGATTTAATTCATTTTATCCTATACAGGTTTTATAAATAAGATTATACATTATACAAAACATTTTGATTGTATAATAGAGTTTATATTGTATATATAATGAGATTATTGTACTTCTATTAATGGAGAAAGTTGTATATTAAACCTAATGGCTAAAAAATTATAGTTTTGTATAAATAAACATATATATAAGTACATGTAGTCATTCTGTATAACACTAATTTTATCTAAATATAACATAAATATGTTTTATATAAATATTATTTATTATACAAAACATTTCAATTGTATAATTGTTAACATTGTATATATGGTAAAATTTTTATAATAACTACTGCTATTTATATAACTAGTATCTGAAACGTGTGTTGCACGTTTGTTCCTTTTTTATTTTAAATATTTCTTTATAAAGTTCAATTATATAATAAGAAATGCAGAAAGTAACAATTTTAGTTATGATTTAATCTCTAATGGTATGAATATGTCTATGAATAGCTAATTATTTTTTCAGATCAAACAACTTATTTATTGAAGTAGTTTACAATGAATTTCTACTCGAAAAAAATAATAAACGGATGTAAAAATCTTTGACGAAAGTAGCAAAGACATGAAGAAGAAATATATGCAATTCTAGTTATTGCTGAAATCACAAATATAAGAATCTTTTTCTTTTGTGCTTATATGAATTACATTCTTTTTTGAAAAAAAGATATAATAGTATTTTTTTAAAATGAAAATAGAAAAAATTGACGAACATTATTCTCATTTTCGAATATCTTTTGATCTTTGTTTTCATAAGATGAAAATTAATTATATGAACCAAAAGATTAATTTAAAAAATTGGGATAAATAGTTCTAATTTAAAACATTGATCAACAATAACTAAGAAAAATATGACATGAAACGTTTTTGGATTGTAATCAAGGAGATTATGACTATCTATCTTCAGTCTTAAGTATTGAATTTAGTGTAAAGCATTAAGTTCGATTGGAATGAGTTTAACTCCAGAAACTCAAAGAATCAATAATTAAAGATAAAAAAAAAATGTTTTGCTATCATTATTCATTTAATTTTCAAATTTTTTAATGACATTTTCTAATTTAATAAAAAAGTGAAGGACATTTTAGTAATTCAATTTTGAACTCAAAGCCTTCCCACTTATAATAATATATGATAAATTTGTATATTAAACCTAATGGATGTACATATCTGCATAAACAAATACAGGACAAAAATTTACAGAGAAAATATAAGACTAATATACAATCATAATATATACAAATTAATGATTATACAAATGTCTGAACTTCTTCATGTTCATTTTTTGCTCCAATGAGCCAGAAACAATTTTAATATACAAATTGTTTTATACAATAAGTTAAAATATTAACCTAATGGACATGGTTAATATACAAATGTTTTTCCTTTCCTCTTCTTACTTGAACTAGCATCGTACAGATCTTTGTCACCTCCTCCAACAATTTTAGATTGTTTCGATCTTGCACTAATTTCATAAACAAAGTTGATGCTAGTTCGAAACAATCGAAATGGAGAGCATTTAGCATTACACAACAAACTGGAGAAAGAATGTTACCTCAATTTCTGGAATCAACTAAGATTCGAGGATTGAAAGAAGTAACTGCTAAAGAACTGTTAAGAACAATGGAAAAACAGAGAAGAAGAGAAGAAGGAAAATGTAGATTTTAAGAGAGAAATGAGTTGTATTGTATATTCATGCTGAAAACCTTTACAATTCAGAACTATATAGGATTTACAATTGAATTAGTTGAAAGGAAAATATCTACTAACTGTTTCAACAATAGTCTTAACAACTTTAACTAACTCGGTATTAACTAACTAATTTCTGACGTGGCTCAACTAATTTCCTGAATTTCTGTTATTCATCCCAATTCCAAATATGTGTAACAAAGAACAGTAATGACAATGAAATAATATTGGGCACCAAAAACACCAGTGATAGCCGAAATCGAAGAATAACAAGTTATAAGAATAGTGCTTATACTGCTGGTAAGAAGGAAGGTTCAAGTATGACCATCAAGCCTATCCCACGGGGAAGCGAGAGAACGCTCAACTACCAACTAACCTTCTACCTTAATCCACGACCTCCATGCTCTCCTATCTAAGGTCCTGCTCCCAGATAATTGAAAACGATTTATGTCCCAAAAACTCATACATGTATAACGGTACCTTTAGCGTACACCAGCAAAGTTGTACTTCTCAAACATGGTTTCTACCTGTAATTCAGGTAAATCCGAGTATAAGTTAAGAATCAATGAAGCAGTACAAAGAGGGAATGCATTTTCCGAAAAAGAAAAACATTAACACAAACCATATTTTCATGATTTTGAGATGGATTGAGAGGCGGATTTGTCAGCTGAATTTTGCATTCTGTAGGATCTATAATCAACAGCAGAACGAAAGGAAAGCTGTATCAGTTAATCATGAACTTTTCATATAATAAGCATTTAACATCTAGTTTAGCAAGCAACTGTTGAACTAATAAAGTTTCAACCAGGATTTTCTTTCTCTAAGAAGAGCTTCCTAGTTTTCGATAAATGCAAGAGAACCCTCACATTTTCATTGTAGGGTAAGAATAAAGTGAGAGATGTTCACCTTCAAGTTTTGTTCCATTAGGGACTCTTCATATCGTAGCATTGGCATCCCCACATCACAAGGGAATACAGATGTGGGAAAATTCTTACACGAAAAGCTACACTTGACCATACTGCATTAGTTCATCAAAACATCGACACAAAATTTTACTGTTGCAATAGGTAGAATCATTAGTTATGTTTAAGCAAATAGTCTGTACAAAACAGTTTCTTACTTCATAAAACTGAAAAACAGGTTCCACTAGGAAAGGAATAGCATCGTGATTGAGCCGTTACTCATTAGAATGATGGACTTCATGACCAGAATGGAGAAAAAGAATAAGAAAAAAATCTTGTAATAAGAAGTTATGAATAATACTATTCACTGGGTTTCCCCATTTTTATACATATCAAATATGGATCGCGTCAAATAATTATTTATCCATTTCACCCGATTCATTTTCAACCAGTTCATATTCGATTTGTCACCCCTAATTGCAGCTAATAAGCTAGGACCAATAAAGAGTTGAAGCTCAACACATGGAGACTAACAAGACGAGTAAAGTTCTCATGTTCTATATAAAGGTACTAGGCATGGAAATGCTATACCTAAAAGGGTTTAAGTTACGCAAACTAAAATAAGAAACTATTATCCCATCAGAGAAACTATTTTAAGCTTGTCGAACTACAACAATTGATTTATATATTTGTGCACAACTAATAACTCGATGCTATCATCGAGCTATTTGTACATCTTTTCAACTACGTAGAATCATTCTGTAGCCTCTGTTGATTAGCTAAAAGGGTTCCGGTTTCTCAATGACCAGAGAGCAAAATTGTATCTGGATGGGAAAACCTAACTCTTTTTTACACAAGCTAACAGCCTAGCTACATGGTTATAATTCATTATTTTGGTCAAATAGCTTTAAACCCCAGCTCACATCCTCACAGTGCCTCACATGAGGAACAATTTTGCTCGTGTCAGTTCCCGCTTTCTTTTTACAATCATAGTAAGGTGGGGCATGGAAACATGGCTCCAGTGATACAGCTCGAACACAAGGTGGATTATGGGCTGTTCTGTTCTCAGGCTTGTATAGGATCCAGGGCTTCAAACCTCCAAGACCATGAGCTACATATCCAAAAGTCGACCATGCACTTGTAACCAATTTGTCTGTTAAACTCAGTAGATACATTTCTGCCAATGCCTTCCTTTCATGCCAGAGCTTCTCAGTTTGTTGATGTTCCTCCTGACTCGGCTGGTAAACGCCAACGACCTCTCCTGTCACGGTGGGATGCTCCCAGTACATGTTTCGGAACTCTTCAAAGTATCCAAGGCTTAGAGAAGTGATCAGGACGGCTATGGTTTTCTGCTTCCCGGATGGATTGAGTATAGGCTCCTCCAGATTAATTTGTGGCAGCAGATTCTCATTCATCAAACAAGCGGTAATCTGATCCACTACATACTTAAAAGGACCAACACCTGTATCAAAAACTCGAATTTGAATGCCTAGTTTTTCATCTCCTTGGGCTAAATAAGCTTGATAGTACCTCATAACAAGCCCCCATACAGAATTAGTGGGATGGAACAGGTATCTACTCAGGAAGTGGAAAATAGTTTCTTTTTCCGGGAAAAGATTACTTAGCTCTTGCTCGAACGCTGGCATCAAAAAAAGATAAGGCACAAAATAGTTATCTGTCCTCATGACTAGCCAAGGGATTTTGTGTAGAATACTTTGGTCCTGGTCACAGAAAAATAATTTATCTTGATCATCGTAGTCGTGAGCTAAATGAAGGTAGATGAAGGGAGGTAGTATTGAACCAGTTGAATTGCCTATGATATCATGTTTCACCATATAACCATAGCAATGAGGAGATTCCTGATTAAACATACTAAACTGGTCGATTATAGGAAAATCTGGTGGAAGCAACCAGGAAACCCCGGGAAAAGGTTCACAGAAGAGATCAGGCATATTAACTCCGGGATCAACAAGTAAGACTCGATTTGTAAGCAGAGCATAAAGGAAAGCAGAAGCTAAGGTTAGCATCCTATTTCCTAAACCACTATACGAAATCCAAACCAAGTAACTGCAATCTGCAGAATCTCTGTATTGGCCAGACTTAATAAGTTCAATACTTCTATTGTACAATACTGTATGAGGTCCACATTGCTTATGAAGAGCCTCATAGTTTCGTAACTTTGAGATGAGATAAGAAGAAGGCTTCTGGCGTAATTCTTTATGATATAAGACTGACTCTTGTCTACTTAGACAAGATCTTTCATCAAATCCAGAAGGAAGAAGGCCACCAAGTAGTTTATCTTTCTGCGCGGTGATTGACAGATCACTAACATCTTCAGTGGCTGGAAAAGCGAAAAAAAGAAGTAAATCAAATAGAAGAAAAAGCTGATCATATTTTAGGGAAGCCATGATCAGGTAAAACAGACATTTTTCAAAGTGTCCAATCTACAATCAAACTAGAATAGCAAGCAAAACACTATAGAGTTCAACAAAATTACTGAGATGAAACTGATTCTTCAGCAGCAAACCTTGCTACTTAGCTTTAGCTTTATTCTACTGATTTAATCTTCAAAAACAGACGTCTTTTTAACTTTCATCACTGATCAATATACTTGGCAAATGAGCAAGCACAAAATAAATATCTCAGACCCAAAGCCATTACTTCACATCCATTTCCATCTCCAACACAAGGACATAGGGAGAAACAGAGAATGTACTTGAGCTTTCGCTTCAATACGTCAGTTATACACAAATCAACAGTAGGCAATTTGCAACAATGTAATTAAGATAACTATGTGACAAGTAATATTAAGGAAATGACAACCAAAACTTCTTACTGGCAGTAGTAAAACTCTAGGCCATCAACATTGGAGCCGTGCACAATCCATGTCTATACACGCTAGCATTTATTGACAGTATATATACTACTATCAACTTGATGCAAATTATTAGTTTCATTTCTGAACTATTGACAGCCTTAAAAACACCATTTTACATGACTAACTAAACTTAGATACACCCCAATCTGTCATATGATATAGCAAGTTGTACCAAACTCTCATAAGAGCATGATATTCTTATCACTTAGATACATCTCGATTTACAAATTGTCTCAAACTCTTATAAAATGTTTCCAATACTGAATGAGCACAGTCATCTTCAGTAATGTGTGATGTATGTGTTCTGGTTAGGACTAAATAAAATTAAACAAAAGCGAAAAATCAAGTACCATCAGGATCAGTCAAAAGCCTGAGACGAGTATGAGAGGGTAAGTCTTTGAGTATAATAGAGGCTGCTGTGAATACCATCAAACCAACAATGAAAAATCCGATAAGTTTGACAGGATTCAAACTCCACTTTGACGTGGAAATTGGTTTATCCAAAGACCACACCGCCTGTCGATGATCACTCCAACTTCTTTTCAATCTCTTCATTCTCCTTTCATCAATTGGATCGGAGTAGTAATTAATTCATTAACAACACTAAATCGATCAAAGCTTATGTTATACCGTATTAGTATTTAAATCAATGAGAATAGCCCTTCTGTTCTGTGTGCAATTACACTGAAAAAAAAAATACAATTGGAAAGAAGTTTGTTACCGCAGCTATGGGAAGACAAGAAATATTCTCCGATGTCCTGTTTCATTCATTTAATTTAGAGTTTTTTTCACCCAAATAATACATTTTATTTGATTAATTACTACTCTCTCTGTTTCTATTTATATGTGGGAAAATGTACAAGTACCTCTCAGTCCGAAAACCTAGAATCACACTTATACTGTACTAAGTTCCTATTATTCCTGAACTTATTTTTAAAAATAATTTTCTATCCCCTTTTGGCCTACGTGGCACTAGATTGAAAGAAAAAGTCAACGGCCCACAAGATAATGTCACGTAAGCCGAAAAAGGGTAAAAATTATTAATAAAATAAGTTCAAGGGTTAATAGGACCTTACTATAGTATAAATGTGTCTCTAAGATTTCGAGCTTCGGTTGAGGGGATACTTGTGCATTATCCCTTTATATATTAAGAAACTAGGTAAATTTACTATTGTACGCTTATTTAATTTTTTGAAGCTCAAATTTTCAATCAATGAATATAAATTATTTTAACTAATAAACATGAATCATTTACTTAACTTTTCTATGAAATGTATAATTTCAAGAATCATTTACTTAACTTTTCTATGAAATGTATAATTTCAAGGCTAATAACTCGTAAGGATAAAAAAGAAACAAGAAAATTTATGTATTGATTTTATGAAATAGATAAGAGCAAAAAACAAACCTAAATATTTCCTTTTTTGAGTTTCATACTCAAATTATTGAAAGTGTGTGTTTCATACCTAAACTATCACTTTTTAGTTTGAAAAAACACATGTAATACACTCTCTCTTTTATTTGAAAAAAACTTGACACATCAAATTATATTAGTAGTTGACGATTTTGATTAAAGAATAAATAATATACTATTAATATTAATTAAAAGTTAAAAGATTAAAGATTAAAGTATTACTATGCATAAAAAGATAAAAAAAAATTAAAAAAACAAAATTAAAATTACTTTCTTACCCCATTCCACCACGTAACCCCCCCACCCAACAATCCACCCCCCTTTTTAAAAAACGATTCCCATATAAAATATTTTAAAAAAATTCATACTTCACCCTCCCCCCCCAAAAAAAAATGATATTATTTTATTTTTCAAAAAATAAATTCTACCCATCGTATTTAACCCTCCACTCCTAACTTTTATTTTTTTACATTTTTCTCATTTTGTGTTAGATATTTATGTACATATACTTTTTTAAAAAAAGATCTACTAGTGTACCAATTATAACATGAATAAGTACAAAATTAAAAAATATCTTGTGTTACAAGCCAAAAAAGTCGCTAAAAGTATCCAAATGTACCACACCCGACCTTGAGCCTACGTTACAAGACAAAAAAATCCTATAGTGAAACTAGAATCTAGTCTGGAGAGTTTAAGCGGTGAAATGACGGCAAGCCTATGACATTGAACACTAATTGTACTTGAAATTACTTCTGAGTATGAGTGTTTGAGTGAATCTTGTACTCAAAACCATATGAATTGTGTGAAAAAGGGAATTTCTTTTGAAGTAAGGGCACTAATTACATTGTTGGAAAGTTGGTACCTTGTGTGTTAATTGGTCGATCATTATCGTATTTTGATTTGCATGAGTTAGCTTATTGAGCCTGAGAAAAAAGATTTGCACCAAAGAACGGAGTCGACACTATAGTATTAAAGAAAAAACATATTGAATTAGCGGAATGTATTCAATTTCAAAGAACTCAATTTCCCAAATGGTTCAGTTGGAGGCATGAATCCTCATGGATGATCTTGATATCGTTAACTTATTACATACTTACTTTAGTGTTGTTGACACTTGTTCATGTTGTTTGTTGCTTACCACCTGTTAAGCGTCGTAGTTGAGTTCATACTATTATTCATCGTATGTTAGTTTCTATTTTGGGTTGGCCGATAATACCCACTCACTACATGTTGCCTTGTACTGAGCCCTACTTGTATTTTTCTTTTTTTTTCCTTTCATGGAGTCTAGCAAGTGTACCGTTGAATTTGACTCGACCTCAGCTCTAGCAAGTCTCGGCATATCAGGTTCAAGGATGAGTTATTCATTCGAGCTTGGATTGGATTCTCTCGGTCATTACTTGATGTCCTTAGTTTTTAGACACAAATTACTTTATTTCATTTATGTTGATGTCTTTGATACTCTTAGACTTAGTAATTGGATATTAGAAATCCTTGTTTTGATGATTTTCAGGTTTTTGAAAATGATAATTATAAGTTTTAGTGCTTATGCATTATTTTGTTACTAGTATATACATACTATTATCTTGATAAAGTTATTCATTTTTCATTAGTTTTATGCGATTGACGATTTAAGGATTGGTTGAAAACTCAATCTGAATGATTTTGCATCATTGCTATGTCGACTGAGAATTGCTTTGTTAATATAATTGTCCCAATAGAACGAGGTAAGCTGCTGGATTTTGTCTATTTCCTTTTAATTTTGATCCCTTTCTTTTTATTTAAAGTTTTGTCTATTTCATTGTCTACTCTTAAAGTTAACGTCAAAATTAAGTATACATATATTACAATTTCTTTTTTATCCAACAAAATAAGGATAAATTGCTAAAATAAATCTCTTTTTCGTTTGATAAATAAAAGTGTCAATACATTCTTTGGGCCTAATTATTTCTACTTTAACATTATTGACATCTAAATCAATACAAGAGCACCGTTATGACATATTCCTCATCAGCATTTGAAGAACTTAGTGAGGGTAAGCAAAGCTAAATTTTGATTAACCACTGACATATGCACCATTTTTTTTTATTTACAACATATTCTCTACAAATTCACTAGACATTTCTGCCAAGTATTATGTCATCTAGCATTGCAGCATCAACATACGAAGTAGGGGTGTACGAAACCAAATCGAAAATCGATGATTAATTCCAAGGGAGTTTCCAAAAGTATGTATCACTGAAACATGCTGCGAGAATTCACATACAATTTATCTAACCACAAACTGTTGTCCTTTACATTGTTATACATCTTCATGTCCTTTTCACCTTACTTTTGGCCATAAATTTTCCAAATAATATTTGGGAAAAATTTGGCAAATAATGTTTGTCCATACAATTTGCCATTATTTGGTAAATTTTTTTGGCAAATATCCCAAATTTCCAAATACTAGTTTTTTCTAGTATTTGGGCCAAATCTCATTATTTGGGATATTTTAAAAATTAAAATTTTACCCCAATCTTTTATCTTTTAAAAAACACCCTCTCTAGTTGTTCTTTGCGTTGTATTACATCATTTTTTACGTGAACACCAAAATAGTGATGAAATATTTAATGAATATTAAATAATGATATGATTGTTGATGAAAATTATTAAAAATTGGCTTTAGGTAACAAAGTCATATACTTTGTCTACTTCACAATGTATTGAATAATTCTTGTTGCACTCACTCCAAATTACCACATTACTTTAGTGTCATGGACATTATTTGTTATTGTTGTAACGAATATTCAATTGACTTGTAATACAAACTTTTAGTTAGTTTTGATAGTTTTAAAAACTTGTGTGTATAAATCATATTTTTCTAAAAAGGTGAAATATAATTCCCAAATTTTATGGCCAAACACATGGTGAAATTTCACCCAAATTTTCACTCAAATAATATTTGCCAAGAATATTTGAAAATCTATGGCCAAACGCTAGCTAATTTTTTACTTTCCACAATTTGCTTATTAGTGACATAAGTTTCTTGTCATTTTCCACCATAAAAAAACAAATAGTACAGTTTTGGCATAGTAGTCAAACAAAGAATTTACTGGACTAATAAATGTTGTATAAGCGCTATTGTCCCACATCGTCTATTCAAAAGGAAAAACGGTCTATTAAAACCAAAAGGATAAGCGCATAGTTCACCTCTGGGGGTGTGGAGCTGAGATCAACACACGATTTACATCCAAACCCTAAACCGCTTCTGTAATCATAAGAGTTTAGATAAAGGGGGTGGTTTGCCCGGTGTTTTCCTCCAGTTGTGCCAAACAAAAGAAACACCGATGCCTACGCGTGTGTTTGATCTCGGAGTTGAATTTCTCCAGGCAGGTTAGAAGGTAGTGCCCATTGACATGGTCGTGTCTGATGCTCACTTTGTTCCTCGCTTGCCAGCATCCCCACTTTTTGACTCTTTTTTTTCCCGATATTATTCAATTCATATATACATATTCTTTGTTCCTACTTATATGACATAGTAATTAAGTTATGCATGTACGGATATTTATATTTAATCATATAATTTTTCTATGTTGGTCAAATTAATGTTTTTCGTAATCTATTTAACAAATTTATCCCTCATTCATTTTAAATGTCGTGTGTCAGATTTCGGAGTGCCCATTGACATGTTCGTGTCTGATGCTCACTTTGTTCCTCGCTTGCCAGCACCCCTACTTTTTGACTCTTTTTTTTCCCGATATTATTCAATTCATATATAAATACATATTCTTTGTTCCTACTTATATGTCATCATAATTAAGTTATGCATGAACGGACATTTATATTTAATCATATAATTTTTCTATGTTGGTTAAATTCATGTTTTTCGTAGTCTATTTAACAAATCTATCCCTCATTCATTTTAAATGTCGTTTGTTAGATTTCGGAGTTAAATTCCTCCAGGCAGGCTAGAAGGTAGTGCCCATTAATATGGACGTGTCTGATGCTCACTTTGTTCCTCGCTTGCCAGCACCCACACTTTTTGACTCTTTTTTTTTCGATATTATTTAATTCATATTCTTTTTTTTTATATTATTCAATTCATATTCAAATACATATTCTTTGTTCCTACTTATATGTCATCGTAATTAAGTTATGCATGAACAATATTTATGTTTAATCATATAGTTTTTCTATGTTGGTCAAATTCATATTTTTCATAGTCTATTTAACAAATTTATCCCTCATTCATTTTAAATGTCATGTTGCATTTTTTTAAAATTAATTTGACTAATTTATAAATTAGATTATATTAATTCAATATTTGAAACAAAAAAATAGATATTCAAAAACTATATGAAAGTATTAGTCCACAACATTTGTTCTCTTTCATTTTTCCCTTGATTTATTTTAATATTTATTACATGCAAAATTCCACTTAAATCATCAGCGTTATTTGGTTTTGAGTCAATGTTAAAAATATATATTTTAATTTTAATTTATTTATTTCCTAGGTAACTTAAAATATTATATCAAAATATAAATTAATCTTTTCATATTATTTGAATATAAAAAGTTTTTAGTTCAAATTAAATTAAATATATTAAAATTTGAATTCAACTTACTATTCACATTGTACTAATTTCTAACAAACATAATACACTACTATTACATGAAGGAAGAAAAGTACCTTTTCATATTTCGTAAAACATAAATTGATTTAATGTCATATAACAAGCTTAAAGATAAATAAAGCTCGTTAAAAAAATTATAGATATTTCGTACAACTTAAATTGATTCAATATCATATAACAAGCTTAAAAATAAACAAAGCTCGTTAAAAAGATAATTGATATTTCGTAAAACATAAATTGATTTAATGTCATATAACAAGCTTAAAAATAAACAAAGCTCGTTAAAAAGATTATTGGAGAAAAAAAACATAGTCTATGCATAAGAGTTTTATTTTATTTATTACATTACATACTCCCTTCTTTTTTCACTTTCTTACGTTACATACTCCCTTCATTTCAAAACAGAGTTTTATTTTATTTATTTTTTCTTCGAATTGTGTTTTACATTATGTAGAATTTAATGATTTTTATTTCAATCTTATCCTTATTTAATCAAAGGAAAATTTATATAATTAAAAAAATAGGTTAAAGAACTACTTTTTTCAATATATATTTAAAGTTAATTTAGTAAAAGTATCTTACTTCATAGCCTCGCCTCAAATTAAAAAAGAAATTCGACATACTACGAGAAGGCAAATATCATAGAACGAAAGAATACATAACAAAATAAAAAATTAAATTACACTTTTTATGTTTAAAAATTAAAACTATTCATGAAATGAAAGTTGAAGTAAAAAATATGGTGTAGTATAGTTTTAGTAGTAGTTAATACTCTTTTTCAGTGTCTGTGATTTATCTTGAGATAAGAAACGATTAGGTATCTCTTTGGCTCTTCAACTTATGTCTTAGTAGTTATCTGAGATAAAAAAAAAATTAAGAAAAACACTATTTCAAACATGAAATAAAAAAGCTAGATAATCTCAAGTAGGGATTTCATTAAATTAAAAAAATTATGAACAAAATTGAGAAATCTTTAAAGAAAAAATATAAATAGTCCTCTGTGCAATATTTTTTAAAACCTTTGTTAGTAGTTTGTAGTATTACACACAAAGTCACATAAATAATTTACATCTAAACGAAAATACATACTTGCAAGTTGCAATAATAAAAAGTTGGTAAAAATTTAAACTACAAAAGTTAATGAAGAAATAAACACATATTCATCTTCCTTGGAACCTTATAAAAAAAATAAAAATCAAAATACAAAATCAATGTCCACTTTTTTGATCTCTTGTATGACAGCCTTTTTGATAATTAATCAAATAATACTATAAAAAAAAATGAAATATAAGGAATAATCATAAGTTGAAATTTCATGAAACAAAACGCTTGTAAATTTATTTTGTCATTAAAAATAGAGATATCATAATGTATCTTAAATTTTATAATTTACTAATTAAATTATGAATATAAAAACTTAAAAGTCACGAAATTAATGATATTATAAAAAAAAATAAAGTTTTATAGTTTACGTTATGAGATAAAACATTAAAAATAAAATAAAATAAAACATAAATAAAGTAGATAGAAGAAATACATTTATATCATATAAAGATATAATTTTTTTGTTTTTAATAAACAAAAAAAGAAAAGTAAAAAAAAAAAGGGAGCCAAGTACGGAAAGAACTACAAAACAAATAAAATTATAAAATTTAATTACCGTGAATAGTTTGTTGGAATTCTTTTTAAATCAAATGAAATAATTTGTTAATTGATGAGAATTTGAGAAATATTATAGGAAAGAGAATAATAATTTTAATGACAAAATAAATTGAATATAGCTATTGACGAAAATATAACAAATATGATTATTTTTAGGGATAATACTCAATTACCCCCCTAGCCTATACCCAAAATTCCTACGACACACCTTATCTTTGATGAGGTCCTATTACCCCCTCCAACTTTTTTTTTAAGTAATTTATTACCCCTTGCGTGCCTACGTGGCAATAATCGTGATTTCACCCATGTAGGGCGCGTGAGTGCAGAGTGTGTGCAGAGTGAGTGCAGATTTTGGCTAACAATGACCAATAAAAGTTAGCCACGTGTCAAAGCAATTTGAAAAAAAAATCAAAAATAAATTTTATTGTTTCTCTCAAAAGCAAGTTCTTCTTCCTCTTTTCAAAAAATAACCCCATGTTCATGGTTCTTCATTTTTGAAGAAGCTCCATCCATTATCATTCAATTTAAATAGCTCCTTGATTTGAAAAGGTAAAGTAAAATTTAATATATTCTTTACATCTTTTTATGTCGATTATTAATTCTTATTTTTTTTTTGACAATGTTTATAAAGTTAGGGTTATGACAAAATCCGAGTTGAATAAGTTTTGACAATGTTAAAAATTAACTCCCAAAATCCAACATCGAAAATCAAATTTCAGTTGGAAATCTAATTTCTATCCTTTGAAATCGATCCCGTCCACACATGCAAGACTTTCCCTCTTTCTACTTCATCTACTTTTTGGTAAAATTAATTTGGAAATGATAAAACGGCAGTTTTTCAAACTTGGGAAGTGTAAAGTTACTTTATCAAAAGCTGAAAAAGTGGATCCCGACGCGTGTTCAACAAACACTTCGACCTTGCAGATTATTATTGCCACATAGGCACGCAAGGGGTAATAAATTACTTAAAAAAAGTTGGAGGGGGTAATAGGACCTAATCAAAGATAAGGTGTGTCATAGGGATTTTGGGTATAGATTAGGGGGGTAATTGAGTATTATCCCTTATTTTTAATGGTCTTTCATTTTTTAGGTAATTTTTTTTTATTATAAAATTAGAAAAAAAGCCCAAAAAAAAAAGATAAAATTGATTGAAACCTTAGGGAGGGTCACATCACCATTTTTATATACATCTTTATTATTATATATAGGTTTGTAATAAATTTTATTTTTCATTTTTATATACATCTTTATTATTATATATAGGTTTGTAATAAAATTTTGGGAAAATATCCAATTACCCCCTCAACCTATGCCCGAAATCCCAGAGACACACTTATACTACTAAGGTCCTATTACCCCCCTGAACTTATTTTATATGTAATTTTCTACCCCTTTTTAGCCTACGTGGCACTAATTCGAAAATAAAAGTCAACCATCGTTTGGCCCACAAGATAGTGCCACGTAAGCTAAAAAGGGGTAAAAAATTATTAATAAAATAAGTTCAAGGGGGTAATAGGACCTTAATATAGTATAAGTGTGTCTCTGAAATTTCGGGCATAGATTGAGGGGGTACTTGGACATTATCCCTAAAATTTTACTTTTCATGTTTACAGTAAAATAATTACTTTAAATAAAAGAAAAAATATAAACATAAATAAATGTTATACAGAAATTTCACACATTATACAAGAAAAGACAAAGAAATCATACTTTTACAATGAATTATGGATTCATATCATGGAAAGTATTTTGAATACATATTTAGATAATATATTTTTTGCATAATTAAATACACATATTTATGCAATTTAAATATGGAACATCTTCATTTTACTTTTTTCTATAGTGTCAACAGTTTTTTTAAAATGTTCAAATTCAAAATCATAAATCTTTATCTACAAAACCTAAAAAAGAACAAAAAATTATCTAAGCATAATTTATAAAATAATTATAAAATTTAAGTAAAAGAAAAAATATAAATTCAAATAATGTTATACAGAAATATTACAAATTATACAAGAAAAAGCAAAGAATCATACCTTTACAATAAATTATGAATCTTCATCAAAAATATTTTGAATTCATATTTAGATAATAAATTTTTTACATAATTAAATACACATATATATGCAATTTTAATATGGAACATCTCCATCTTACCTTTTCCTATAGTGTCATATATATATATATATATATATATATATATATATATATATATAATTTGTAGTTGAATTATTGATATATGTTGGAATTTGGATTCCTTGGAGTGTCGGCGCCACTCATGGCTCGATTTGGATCGTGACGATGATAAATTACATGATTGAACCTCATCAAATTGAAACAAATTTATACATTGTTTTATTTAACTAATAAAGTTTTTCATTGACCATCTTCAGAGGTTCGTATATATATGACGATCCACATTGAGTATTCATAAAAAGATTTGCAATATTATTTTATGGTAAACTTATTATTCAAATCTTCAGTAAAATAAGCAATACTATTTACTATATCATATATTTTCTTAATTGAAAATTACGTGCAACGCACGTGTCAAAAAATTAATTTAAGAAAAATGTACACATATACAATTTCCATAATAGCATATAATATACTATATAACTTATATTATAGGGGTGGATGGAGTGGAGCAAGGGGATTGTGAATGGGATGGTCATAAGGCTCGAGTGAATGAGGAAAAGACAATGAATTTGGAATATTACTAGGACTTGTTTCTCCTTTTACATTCAGAAAGTTATTTTCCTTATATGAAACTGTATAGTAAATTAAAAATATATTGAACAACTTGAATTTTCGTTATTATTTACTTTTACATAGATTTCATTAAATCTAATAAATTGAGTTCAATTAATATTAGACTTAGATTAAACACGTTATCATTTGATAAACTTAAAGGACCGATTAAACTACAATGTATGTAATTAAAGAACTAATTTGAACCTATCCATAAACATAAGGGACTATTTTTTCTTATCACTTTCTGATATCATCTTTATACAAAAAAAAAAAAAAAGAAAAAAAACTATAAAATCCACTATAGATTAGGAGATCTCCCTTCCAACTTATTTGAGTTTGATATATAGCCATGGAGGAACAAAGCTTTGAACAATGGGAGAGACTAGTAGAGGAAATAACATGATACAACTTTAAGAATCCCAAGTTGTTACATTAAGCTTTTATTCAACTTTCGGTCCCACAAAATTGAACATCTGATGATAGAATTGAGTCTTTAGATAAGCAACAAATTTTGATGGTCGCGTCTATCTTAAATCATTTATCTTTTTGAATTTTATGCACTAATTGATATCTGGTATAGGTGTTTCGGATAATCTCATAAATTTGAGTAGTATCAATATATATTCTGAAGTACTTAATTGCTAGAGTCGCCATCAAATACAGTTTGCAAAAAATCATTTGCATTATCAAATTTATTTTATTTAAAAAACTAGTAAGTATCAACAAATTTAATTTTAATCATTTGCATTATCAAATTTATTTTATTTAAAAAACTAGTAAGTATCAACAAATTTAATTTTATTAAATATCTTTAATTTTTGTCCATTGGAAACTAATAAGTAAGGGTGAACATTACCCTATTAAAATCAAAATAACGGACCAAATTTAATTTTTCTATTTTTATTTTTCTATTTATTTTAATTTAATATCATTAAGTTTCAATTATTCGATTTTTTATTTTTTAAATTAAAAAACAAGTTAATAAAAAAAATAGAAAATTTTGTATAATTTTTACCTTTTGCATTCTCTCACACTATTCAATTTCCTTATGTCGAATAAATTATCTTACAAAAATAACATATTATCATTTATATCACTTTTTTTACTATTTCTTATCTCTATTTTTTTCTCAGAAATATCTAAAAGAAATTTATAAACAATAGGATTTATAATACTAATTTCTAATTCAGTTGCTTCACTTAGAGTATTTTTCTCACTTTTTTCTTGTAAATTGATAATCACGTGAACCGCATATGTCAAAAAATAAATTTTAAATAAATGTACACATATACAATTTCCGTAATAACATCAAATATTATGTATAACTTATATTATAGGGGAAGAATGAAGTGGAGTGCAGAGTTCATGAGTGGGATGATCACGATGATCAGATGAATTAGGAAAAGATAATAAATTTGGAATAATACGAGGACTTTTTCTTTCCTTTTATATTAAGAAAGTTATTTTTCTTATATGAAACAGTATAGTAAATTAAAAATATATTGAACAATTTCAATTCTCGTTATTATTTACTTGTACTTAGTTTTCATCAAATCTAATAAACTAAGTTCAATAAATATTAGACTTTGATTAAAAACATTATCTTTGATAAACTTAAAAAGAGCAACCAAACTACAAATACATAACAAATATCATTTATAAGGTAATATTCATGATATATGAAAATTACATGATTGAACCTCAACAAATTGAAACAAGTGTATAAATTATTTTATTTAACTAATAAAATTTTTCATTGACTATCTTCAGAGGTTCGTGTATAAGAGATGTATATGACGATCCACATTGAGAATTTAAAAAGCGCTTGCAATATTATTTTGTGCTAAATTTATTATTCAAATCTTCACTAAAACAAGCAATAGTATTTACCATATCATATATTTTCTGAATTGGTCATCACGTGCAACGCACGTGTCAAAAAACTAATTTAAGATAAATGTACACATATACAATCTCAATAATAACATCTAAAATTCTATATAACTTATATTATAGGGGTGGGATGGAGTGGTGCGTGGGGTTCGTGAGTGGGATAGTCACGAAGATCGGATGAATGAGAAAAAGACAATGAATTTGGAATATTACTAGAACTTATTTTATTAAGAAAGTTATTTTTCTTATATGAAACAGTATAGTAAATTGAAAATATATCAACTATTTGAATTTTTGTTATTATTTACTTTTATATAATTTTTATCGAATCTAAAAAATTTAGACTTATATCAAAAATATTATGTTTTAATAAACTTAAAGGACCGACAAAACTATAAATATAGGTAATACTAGTTATAGCTCAGGACACACATGAAGAGCCATAACCGAAAATATCTGAAGTTAGTGCATTTCTCTTTGGTCTAAAATGGTACAGCAATATAACTGGTGAAACAGACTCAGATCTCCTTCAAAACTGTATCCAAATGACCCGACCCAGCTGGAAGAACAATAGAGGATAAATGGTTAAATGGGTCGGGTCATTGGATTGAAATAGGAAGTAGGACTTTTAGAAAAAAATTCTGGTCAATTTGGGTTGATTTTGGGGATTTCGTCTAATGAGGGGTAAATTTGGTGAAAATTAATAACATGAGAGATAAAATTAATTTCATATTAACGGCGAGGGTAAAGTCAAACAATGAACTAAAGTTGAACAGTATTTTTAATCTTTTTCCCTTTAATGTGTCTATAACTGATGCATAAAACGCAAAAAAAAAAAAATTATATATAATTGTTAAAAAATATACAAATTAAATTTAAAAAAAATAAAAAGACATATAAACTTTAGTACACTGAAAACATAAAATAACATAATGGGAAATTGATAAAAAAATACAAATTACAAAAAATATATGAGATATATTATACAAACGCCTCAAATCTTCACCATCATCTTGTTCTATTGACTCAAATTCGACAATTTCTTCTTCAAATGTTTTTTATTCAGTATTAATAGATACAATTTTTTTTTACTTTTCATTTTTTTTATATTGTTAGAACCATCTTCCTTTTGTTCATCAATTTTCTTGAACCATCTTTCTTTTGTTCCTATCCTTTTTTGTTCTTATTCATTGAATTAAAATCTAAAAATAATAATAATAATTGTAAACCGCCAGAAGTTAACTGAATTTAGGTAAGCATGATTAGGAGAAAGGAATATCTTTGAAGTTTCAATTTGATTATGGCTTAGTGAGAGTGGGGTGTTTGATGAGACCGAATAACTAATTTGTATAAAATATATATATATATATATATATATATATATATATATATATATATATATATATATATATATATATATATATATATATATATATATATATATATATATATACAAAGGTAAGAGAGGATATTTTATGCGTTAATACAAATTAGGTTTATGGGTATCGCGAAATTAGTACTCATTCAGATTGAACACTGGTTGCGAATCATAATTACTTGAAACTATAACAATGATAAGTGACTCACTAATAAATATTTGCTTAATTACATAATTTTTTTATTAAATCAAGCATCTTGGACACATATTCATCGTCAATCTAATATAATATAGACAAATAATATAAAATATTTGGATAAAAACTACCAAAAGATAGGAATGACACAATTAATATGTTACTTAATTTTTCTTGATTACGTTTGAACCATCTTCCTTTTGTTCAACAACTCGCTCGAACCATCTTTATTTTTTGTTCCTCTCCTTTAAATCCTATTTATTGAATTAAATCCTGCAAAATTTATTGCATCTTGATATACAAATGAAATTTTAAAAAATAAAATAAAATTAAAAATCGTTAGAAGTTATTTAAAATTGGAGAAGCGCAATTAGAAGGAGAAAAAATATCTTTGAAATTTCAAATTTGATTGTGATTAAGTGAATTAAGCAAAGCAGTTTAGTGTTTGATAAAAGTGAATAACTAATTTATATAAAAGAGAAAAAAGCAAGACACGGCATTTTATGCGTTGATAAAAATTAGGTTCGTGGTCTCGCAAAATTAGTAACTATTAAAATTAAAAGCTAATCGTAAATCATAATTAGTTGAAAGTATAATAATGATAAATAATTTGCCACTATATTTTTACTTAATTACAAGCATTTTGAGCCCGTGCTCATGACCAATTTAGTATATTATAGTCAAATAATATAAAAAGATCGAATAAAAACTAATTAAAAGATAGGAATAGGGATGGCAATCGAGCCGGGGCGGGCGGTTGCGGGGGCAAACCCGTAAATTAATTTACGGAGACTTTAATCCACCTGCTCAACTTGCATAGACTAATTTTTACCTTTTCAACCCGCTTACCCCCGTCGCATAAACTTATCTCGCATAAGTTCTCTTATTATTATTTTTTTACTTTGTCATTTAACTTTAACATTCGACTATAATTTTTCTTTTGAATATTCAATTATAAATTCTAATTATGAACACAATTATAAATTTAACAAAAAGATAATAAATAACATATGGATAAAAGTGAAATCATTTTAGATTCGTACGTTCCTATTTTGGCTCACCTAAATGCCTAAATCTACAGCACATTTTGCTCAACTTATCAGTCATCAAAATTTGACTACATATTGATGCCTCTTCTCTTGCCGTTATTATCGATTACAAAATAAAATCAAAAAATAAAAACGTCGATCGATAACTTCTTCTTTTTTACACTGAAAATTATTAAAATTATAATCTCTTCTATTTTATTAAAAAAATTAAAAATAAAATATACAAAAATTAGAGTTGTATATACCACAAACCCCACAAATTGCCATGTAGATTTTGAGTTAGAATATGTGGAGTAGCCTTTCTGTTGGGATTTTTTTTCTATCTGTACTTTGGCTAAAGTAACTAAACCAAAAACTGTCACAATTTTTTGACAAGTGACACACATGCAAATAAATAATTATATTAATTAAGAAAATAAATAAATATATTGCATGCATGCCATTTATCATACTTCCACAAAAACAACAAACCATTCTGTTTCACGTACAAACATAACACTTTTGAACTAAGGGCCCCATTCAAGTCAAGTAAAACAAACATATATTTGAACCAGAAAAATAAAAATTAAAAAAATGAATCCATTGGTTTATTTAGTGGAAAGGTATAATAATTCTGTATACACTCTTTAACTTTTTCATACACACTGAAATAATTAACATTGTTAAATAACATTTAATAATTCTATATATAATTTTTTATCCTTTTTCACATTATACTCGTAAAATTACACTGAAATAATTAATATTGTTACATAACAATAACAATAACTTCATCATATTTCACGGTACATTAGAACAGAAAGAAAAATTCATAATGTGCCAAATAAACTTATAATCAAATTCATAATTATTTACTTAAAATAAATTTTCTTAAATATAGATAATGTATGAGTAATAATCAGGGGCAGAGGCAGTGTAAAAATAGTACTAATTATACATAGTTAAAATTATTTTTTAGGTATACATAATATATGTCGAATTTTTCGTTCGTATGTTTTACTTCTCAAATTTTAAACTCCCTCATTAAAATTTCTGACTTCGTCACTGGTAATAATACTAAATTTCCATGAACTCATATGTTATGTCGTCGAGTATTATGACGTGGCGTCACCAGAATTGCTCATAGGATTAGATAAAGTTATATGGTGCTACACACAAGATTTACTCAAAAGACAAAAAAGCTTTCTTTTTTTTTTTGTTGCATATAAGCCAACCTGTGTTCAGTTACAAATATATATTTTTATTTGAAAAATTAATTAATTTTTTAAAAAATGGGGTAAGACTTGGCCACATAGATATATCCGAAAGAACAGCTGGATAAGGGTATTTATGTAATTTAATTTATCTAATAAACATTCTACTAATTGAATTAGAAAATCTAGGCGCATATCCTAATAAATTCCCCCATTTTTCTCTAACAACAGAGATACAGCCTGTATATGGACTCATTTCAAACCTTTATTTTGTTCTATAAAAGTTTCAAATTATCCAAAAATGTTTCTATCACTATCAACAAAACCTCTAATTAAAAATTCCTTAAATCTTACTGACAGTTTCAATTATTCAAATTGTGTTTTGATTTGAAGCAAAATGGCAAGAAGAAATTTTGTGGATTGAGAGTTTGTTTGATTTTTATTTTATTTTTTTGCTTTTCAGTGTTGAACTGTACTCACATATCAGGTAAAAAAAAATTTAATGGTGGGTTTATATTGCTTGTTTTTTTTTTTTTAATTTTGTAAAGTAATTTGAAGTTTTAAATTGTTCATATTGTTTCAATGACGAAAAGACACGAGATGTTTCTGCGTTCAGAGAAATGTCAAAAATCTCATTCAATTTATATGTTCAAAGTTTGTTTAATCTCATAACTATTTTGTTGCTTAAATTGTAGTTTAGGTTAATTTCTATGTCGAATGTTGTAATTATCGGTTCTTTCTTTAAACAATTCTTTTGGGTGATTTCTTCAATTTTATAACATTTATTTTTGGTAAAATTGATGATGGCTTGTGCTGATGTTACTCAGCAGTAGTGTTAGATAAAGCTTATAACTATTGTCTTCCTTTTTTCTCTGTTTATTCGTTATTTTTCATCATTTTAATTGAATTTAGTTGATTTTTAGTCATGAGAAATGTATGTGTATGCCATTTCAATTAGATAAGTTTTGTTGTTTGATGTATATGGTGAACTAAATTTTTTTGAATTGTTTTATTAGTTATGGTTTTGGATTAAGTCAACATCCATGTTTGATTTGTTAGGTTGAATATGATCATGAATTTCTCCGAGTCTACTAGAGATGTATATAATCGAATTCAGAAACTAGAGCCAGATCATGTGAATAAGATCATTGTCTATCTCATCGATCAGCATCATGGTGAGCAGGACATGATTAGATTAGCGTTTAGTCCCGAAAATGTGATCCATTCGATTGTTAACAAAGCTAAGAATGATCTTGGATTATCACCCAAACCAGCCATTTCTGGTCCTCTTTCACCCCCATTGAAATTTGGTCTATTCTCATCAGCTTCACCTCGCCCCTTTACGAACCATCAAGTTGGAAATCTGTACTGGGAGCATCAAGGGCAGGCTGAAAATCGTCCAATTCATAGCTCGGATATTTTGCCAGCAGGTTGCTCCGATCCTATGACTGATGAATATCAACTCCAAAATCAACTTCATTTCTTATCTTTGGATGATCACTCAGACCACAATTTCGTTGGACGTAGTACATTTGGTCCAAGATCGAGTCGAAGAACATCAAGCTTGCCTGAGATTCCTGTTAAGATTTGTCATTACTTTAACAAAGGCTATTGTAAGCATGGAAATAACTGTAGATACGTTCATGCATATCCAACGCAGGAAAGCTTCTCCCAAGTTTTCAACGGAAATTTAAATGATGTAGTTACTGATGAACATGCTATCTCTCCTGGAACTCTAAAGAAACTAGAGATGGAGCTCACTCAGCTTCTCAAATCCAAAGGGGGTGACCCTGTTTCTATTGCTTCGTTGCCTATGTTGTATCATGAGATGTTTGGCAGAACACTTCAGGCCGAGGGTTATCTCACAGAAAGTCAGAGACACGGGAAAGCTGGATATAGCCTGACTAAACTCCTCTCCCGACTAAGAAACAGCATTCGTGTCATCGACAGGTGCAACTTTTCTATCTCTCGCATTTGTGGATTTTGTTATTTGATACAAACTGTATTTGATATAAATTTTCTTGTATTTACAACAGGCCCCATGGACAGCATGCCGTTATTTTGGCTAAGGATATTCACAAATACTTGGAATGCAATGGAGAAAGAAATGAACATGGAGCAATTGTAGCTGATTCTCGCCAGATTTATCTGACTTTTCCGGCTGAGAGTACCTTCAGCGAGCAAGATGTTTCCAACTATTTCACGTAAGTCACTCCAAGTGAATTGACACATTATTAGTCATCTTTTTCCGTCTTCACAACTTATTTCATGTTTATTCAGTCAGTTTGGACCAGTCCAAGATGTTAGGATTCCTTGTCAACAGAAGAGAATGTTCGGATTTGTAACTTTTGCTTACACAGAGACAGTTAAGCAGATCTTATCAAGGGGGAATCCTCATTTAGTGTGCGATGCACGTGTTTTGGTGAAACCTTACAGGGAAAAGTCCAAGCTTGTAGATAGGTACATTCCCTGGTTTCTATTCTGTGAAGGATTCTAATCACTTATTTGCATATTTGTTAGATATTGTTAAAGAATCTTCATTTCCGAAGTATCCTACTTAACCGGCTTGATGTGGAATGATGAGAATGCAATGATAATTTGACGCTAATGTCATTTATGTTTTGTAGTTTAATCTATTGAAATCGATGGTGGTTGCACTTTGAATACTCTTGAACTTAAGTTTTCAGATTTGTGGTTGTTTGTTAAATGGCTGTTTTCAGGATACTTGAGGAACATGGCTCAATTTTAGTTCCAATTAAGTCTAATATATTTATTTTTATTTTTCAAGAAGTATCTTTTATACAAGTCTTACAATTTACACATTTTCCTCAACGGTTAACATTGTGATGTTTCAAGAATATTGTATGTATCATTTGAAGAATATCGATTCACTTGAGGGTCTGCAACTTACAGAATCTCTTACACTTGGGATAACACTGTTGGAATTTGCATTTGATGCGATTTTATCTTCTATCTGCAGAAAATGTCCGGAGAAAGCTTATCAAGCTTCTTGTTATAATCCTTTCACTCATGCAGTATCTGCACACCAATCTTGTAAGATGCATTTCACCTCAATCTGTGGAAATCTACTTCCTGCATCATACCTTTCTTTAATAACCTTTTGTCATAAAAGTAATATTCATATTGGTTTCTGTTTTTAGTACATAGGCGGGCAATTGAGTTTGAGAGAAGACGTTTTGAGGAGTTTCAACATTATCAAATGCGTGTTGGCTACTCAATAGAGAATTTGAAACTTGCTTCAGAAGGTTGTTAAATTTATTCCATATAAGAATCTTTCTTATTTATCCTCCATTTCATCTAACATTGTTGTTTTCTTTTCCTACCTGTATAGGACATAGCGAACAGTTAGACTTCCCATCGGCTGAAGGTTTTCCTTACATGCTAAATGTATGGAACAATGGTTCCACCAGCAACAACAAAACTAGTCTTGTTAAGACGAATCACTATGACCAAGAAAGGTAAGTCGTTTGTTATATAATCACGATTTAACATGTTATAACAATATGGCAGTGTAAGAAAAATATGTTAATTTGCATTCAATCAATATTTCGGAATCGTGCAGGGTTCAAGTGTTGAATCTTCCTGAAAGCCCTTTTGCATCTCCAACAAGGAATAGCATTTGAACGGTCACTTAGTA